>CM040930.1:28176905-28654405 GCA_023029165.1 Gobiocypris rarus
GGGCCAGCTGTGTGCCAGGGCATCCGAGCCGAGGTTCCCTCGGTCAGGAGTAAAACAACTGGCAATGGGCCGAGTCCGGGCGGCAAACAGGTCTACCTGCGCGGTCCCAAAGTGGCTCCATATCAGCTGGACCACCTGGGGATGGAGTCTCCACTCTCCCGGGAGCACCTGCTGGCGTGAGAGCTCGTCGGCTGCACGATTGAGCAGGCCCGAATGTGAGTGGCGCGAAGCGACCTCAGATGCTTCCGACTCCACAGAAGGAGATGGCGGGCGAGTTGTGACATGCGACGGGAGCGTAGACCACCCTGTTTGTTGATGTACGCAGCGGCCGCGGTGCTGTCCGTCACGGACCAGAACGTGCTTGCCTCTGAGCGGCCCCTTGAGGCGGCTGAGTGCAAGATGAACTGCTAACAACTCCAGGCAATTGATATGCCATTGCAGTTGGGGTCCCGTCAAAGACCGAAACTGCAAGCCCGTTTATACGTGGCACCCCAGCCGGTGGATGAGGCATCCGTGGAGACAACAGCATGCCTGGACACTTGTTCTAGAGGCACTCCTGCCCGTAGAAATGAAGGGTCCGACCACGGGCTGAAGGTTTGGCGGCAACTCGGCGTCACTTGGACACGGAGGGAACCGCTGTGCCACGCCCATCTCGGGACTCGATCGTGTAGCCAGCGTTGAAGCGGTCTCATATGAAGCAATCCGAGCGGCGTTACCGCGGCTGCAGATGCCATATGCCCCAGGAGCCTCTGAAACTGTTTCAGTGGTACCGCTGTTCTGCGTTTGAAGCAATTCAAGCAGTTCAACACCGACTGGGCGCTCCTCGGTGAGGCGCGCTGTCTGGGCGACGAGTCCAGCTCCATCCCGAGAAAGAGATCCTCTGCGTGGGCAGAGTTTGCTCTTCTCCCAGTTGACCCGAAGCCCCAACTGGCTGAGGTGTCTGAGCACCCTGTCCCTGTGTTCGCACAACTGCCCTCGCGACTGCGCCAGAATCAGCCAGTCGTCGAGGTAGTTGAGGATGCGAACGCCTGCTCCCTCATGGGAGCAATGGCCGCCTCCGCCACCTTCGTGAAGACGCGCGACAGGGCTAGCCCGGCGGGTAAGACCTTGTACTGATATGCTCGTCCGTCGAACGCCAGCGAAGAAATGGCCTGTGTCGAGGAGAATCGAGACATGAAAGTCGCGTCCTTCAGGTCGATCGCTGCAAACCAATCTTGGGGACGGACGCACCTGAAGATGCGTTTCTGCGTGAGCATTTTGAACGGCAGCCTGTGAAGGGACCGGTTCAAGCGCCGCAGATCCAAGATTGGCCGTAACCCGCCGCCTTTCTTGGGTACAATGAAGTACGGGCTGTAGAAGCCAGTCTTCATATCGGCTAGAGGGACCGGCTCTATCGCGTCCTTCGCCAGTAGGACCGCGATCTCCCCCTGGAGCACAGGAGCATCCTCCTTCGACACGGAGGTGAAGTGGATGCCCCTGAACTTGGGGGGACGCCGGGCGAACTGAATCGCATAGCCGAGTCTGATGGTACGGATGAGCCAGCGAGACGGCCTGGGAAGCGCTAGCCAGGCTCCCAGGGACCGTGCAAGCGGGACCATCGGCACCACTGACGTACCCGCAGCGGGGCAGCGAGGCGGCATGCAGGATCCGACTGAACGGCCTGGTGGCGGCTCGCAGTGGGACCTGTGTGTGCTGCAACATCACCTGCTTCCGCTGAGGGGATGTGCGAGTGCAGGAAGGCCTCTTGAGTGCGTCCCGGCAGCCGGCATCCCCTGCTGGCGAACAGAGAGGCGTCCGAGGGTGACAAGGCATGGGAGCGTCGCCCACCGACAGACGCGCTCTCTTGGCACCCAGAGATATTGGAAACTGCTCTTTTCTGGACAATTTGGGTACCGCTGGCGCTGGGACCAGCGGCGGAACAGAAAATACAGAACAAAAAATTCTCCCCCGGCCCTCCTCCGGGAAAGGAGTGTGCTGCAGCCATCTCCTGAAGAGCAGTTTCCTCCATCTCTGGGCGGCCCGTCTCAGGGTCTCTTCGACGGCGCTTGCCACCTGGCTTGGCAGCGGCCTGGCGGGCTGGGCGTCCTTCCCGCGGCGGCTCCACGCCCACGGCGCGATGTAGACTGCTGCTGGGCCGGGCGGAGCGGAGGCGGCAGGTGGGCGTCCTCGGCGACGGGCAGGCGGAGGTGCTGCGGCGGCGGTGGAGGAGCAGCCGCTGGTCGCCGGGGCAGGATGTGTCTGATAGCCTCCGTCTGCTTCTGGGCGGCCGAGAACTGTTGGGCGAAGCTCTCGACCGCGTCGCCGAACAACCCGGCCGGTGAAATGGGGGAGTCCAGGAACCGATACTTGTCGGTCTCCCTCATGTCGGCCAGGTTGAGCCAGAGATGCCGTTCCTGGACCACTAAGGTGGACATCGCCTGACCAATGGAACGGGCGGTGACTTTCGCCGCGGCCTGAGGGCAAGGTCCGTCGCCGTCCGAGCTCCCGGAGGAGCTCTTGGTCAGGCCTACCCTCGTGCAGATCCATGAGCGCCTGGGCCTGGTGCACCTGGAGCAAACTCATGGCGTGCAGAGGCGGGCGCAGCCTGTCCACAGGACCTGTAAGCCTTCGCAACCAGGTTGGAAGAGAACTTACAGGCCTTGGGACGGAGACGCGGTCACCACGCCAGTTGGACGCGTCGCCGGACACAGTTGCATCGCGACGGCCCGCTCAACCGGCGGGATCCCCACGTAACCCTTGGCCTGTCCGCCGTCGAGGGTAGTGAGGAGGAGGAGCTGCTAGGTCTGTTTCTGGCGCTAAAGGCGCCGCCACGACCTAGTCAGCTCGTCATGCACCTCCGGGAAGAAAGGCACCGGGCGGGGCGCTGAGAACCAGCGCGAGCCGCCCGAAAACCAATCATCCAACCTCGAAGGTTCGGGCGTGGTGGAGGTTCCACTCAAGCCCGACCTTCTCGGCGGCCGGAAAGCATAGCCGTCAACTCAGTCCGACTCAACCGTTGCCACTCTCCCAGAGAGGCAGTACAGCTGAGTCTTCATCCTCCGAGGACTGAAACTCCCCCCCGATGCAGCGATCGACATCTGCTCATCCGCGGGTGCCCGAAAGTCACCACTGGGCGCCCAAGGGAGGGCCAGCAGTTTCTCTCGGAAGCACCACCGGCTGCGGAGCTTGTGAGGATCAGGGGCCGCGGAGGCTCACTCGGCGGGTTTGCCCTGAACGTAATCCTCAGATCACCCCGGGCATCCGTCAGTAGGTCTATCCTGCTGTTGGGCAGGAATAGCACTAGATCGAGGTATGCGGAGGGGGACCCCACCTTCCCGAAGGTAGTCATGTTCCGCAGTGAGAACATGAACTATCCACAAACGCTGCCTCAGTGTGCTGAACGCCCAAACACGTGAGACAGCGATTGTGACCGTCAGCGGGCGAGAGGAACGACCGCATCCAGAAACGCACGGGTGGAATGACATCTTGAAAAAGACGCAGTGTCACACCCGTGTTGCTCTTTTTGTGAGGAAACGCTCTCTTAATGTGCTGAAGCACCCAGGGAAAACCGCGGCAGCACACAGGAAATAGTGCAGCCTGTGTGCTGCACTCACTGAAAAGTGCTGTGAGAACAGCAGTTGTTTGCTGCAGCTGTGAGCCCGGTCGCGCTGTTGTGTGCTGTAACGCCAACACGAGCGCTCTCTCTCTCTCTCTCTTGCTGAATTGGCAGTCTTAGTCTTCGACCTGAACGCTGTTCGCTCGAAGTGAATGACAATGGTGCGTGGCGATTGCATCCGCTTTATACGCGCCGCGGGGCGGGGTGCGATATGCAAAACACGCACGCCAATGGCCATTGGCCAGTTCTCTTTATCTCGAAGCTGATAGGGGCTCCCTAAAGTGATCCCAATTGCGTCGGTAACGTCCGGCGTCGTCGAAACGTGACCGACTGAAAGGAACTGTAGCTGCATTGTGTGGAAGGATGTTTTGGCATTGTGTAGCTGTAGGTCATTTGTTGTTGGGTCTTTTATATGCTTTCCATTTTACATAGGCCAGTCTCTGCAAAAGTATCTTTATAATTAAAGCTACACTATGTATTTTTTTTTTTTCGCATCTTGGGGTTGCTAATCTCTTTAAAACAATAACAAAGGCATAGATTGATGACGCAGTGAATGAGCGTGGAATCATGGAACTTGTCGTCATACCGATGGATCTAATAATATTTATTGGGAAATAATGTTTAATGGATGAGTGAATGCATTCATGTTTTTTTTAACATGAATGTGGTACGAAGCAGGGCGCAGTTACTAATAAGAAACCGATATCATCGCCAGAAACGAGGACATTTCATTCTACCAAACTACTCGAAAGTGCTAAAATACTACCCATACAGGTCAGTTTATTTGACAAATTAAAATTGTGAGAAAACGCAATGCTGTTTCAGTTGTTCTACACTATCTCAACTGCATTTGAGTGTGTTGAAAGTTATAATGTTATAATGTTTTACATTATAATCCTATGGAGTAAACCGTGTTTTCAAAAAAGTTGAGCGCTTTTTTTAAACGCCAACGCCAACGTCTTTTTCTGCTGCTCAGTGCGTCTTTTCAAGTTGAAAAAAGTTCAACTTTTCTGATAAAAACGCCCTATGTCAAGCGCCTTTTTGACAGCAGACCAATGACCAAGTGAGTAGCGAGACTTGACTTTTTTCCATAACAACAATAATTGTAATAGCAACAAACCTATTTGGAACCAAAAAAAATTGTATTACTAAAAGAGCGCTCTTGTCCATTTTTTCTTGTCCAAAAAGACATCAAGTGTGAACACAGCCTAATAAAGCAAAAGAGCGGCATCTCTGTCAAGTCTGGAAGTTTGTTGCGAAGCCCTCACTATCTCGAAAACGCCACGTCGATACTGGTCCTCTTTTGATTTCTCATTTTGTTCCAAATTCTGCTTGCCATGGTCCATAATGTTTGAACGAAACTACAACAGCGTGTCGCTTGACGTTAAGCTGTTGTCCACGTCTGTTGCCATGATTTCTACAGCAGTAAAAGCGGAAACCGAGTGCAACGCGGATATGACACTATTGACAGGCGACTCCCTCACATGCACCGGTTCCTTGGTTTAAATAGCAATTTTCTCACAATTTACAAATAGTTGGAAACATTTGGGATATTGTAAGTACTCAACTAAGCAAAATATATGACACTGGCCTAGAGGTTTTTGTATAGTTTACTGCAAAAAGCTTACATATTGCACCTTTAAAGGGGTACTTCAGCGCTGGGAAGATGAATCTGTATTTAAACTTGGTCATTAATGTAGTAGAAATATGAAATTATTTTTGAATTTGGTGCCTTCTAGACTGAGAAAACACAGAAAATGTATTTTTGTCTCATGGGGATGAAAGACAACAATTCCCAGAATGCACTTCGCTGCCCAAGGCTGCTCTAGGCACGGCATGGTTTACTTGCCCACCGCGTTCATTTTCATAAAATCAGTTCAGTTAGAGACACTACAATTAAAAACTGAACCTGTCTGTTCAATATGAGTGAGTCGATTGAGTGTCACGGCACAAACGGAGCAGGATCGGATTACATTCATCACATGAGCTGAGGTAAGCGTGGGATTCGCGGCTGCGAGTGCGATGTTGAAAACATGTGGAAATAGTGCCTCCTGCTGGCTGTAGTCTTCAGCCTCTGGCCAAAAACTCCTCCGATGACGCAAAATGATTGATATTATACATCATTCTCTCGTCTCAGGGTCATATGAGGGGGGAAAGTACAATAATTTGAATATACTCCTGGGTTTATACTGATAAAGCTTAATGCTAATCACTGAAGTAACCCTTTAATTAACACTATTTGGCAGATTTTTATGCCTGTTCTCGGGCTAAGACACACATCAACTTGGTAAGACTTGGTAGTGAATCATGATTGCTGTGTGAACATCCATGGTTAGTGAATGTGTGTGCGAGTGAAAGAGAGGGAGAAAGACGGTGGGGGTGTGAAGACTTTGATAATCCACTGCAATAATAAGACACCTTTTAAAAGGTAGCGAAGTGAAGACAGAAAGAAGGTGTGTTGGGTTTTGTGCGTGCTGGTGTTCCTGTGTAATTTAATTTTATACATCATAAACGCCAGTGAGCGCTGTAGTCAGGCGTGTTCCACCACTGTGGCGGAGGCTATAAATTAAAGTAGAGCGTTTTCTCTGCTCTGAACCTTTTTTTCCCTTTATTCACTTCACTTATGGAGAGGACGTGAAAAGTGAGAGAGAACAACGGAAACTTATTAATGCAGGAGAACGATGGTGCTTAGTTTTCAAAATAAATGAAGGAGAATGGAGATGATGAGGGAGATAGGAGATCTGTTGCAAAAACTTGGCTTTCCAAATAGAGACTCTGTGACTCTCGTCATAATATATTCATGAATCCTGCATTTAATTTTATGATTCTCTTTCATATAGTGTGACTCCTCTCATTTAAAGTCTCTTTGTAGAGTGATCCAGTTACGTGTGATATGAATGAATCACACTGCAGCGTCTCACCCAGAACTCACTTGCGATTTATTCCTGAGACAGAAGGAAAAATAAAAAGGTAAAGGGGAGTGGGGTAAGATGTGCAGCCCCCCGCCTAAATTTAGCAAACTGTACAGAATTTTTTTGTCATGTCACCATATATTCCCATCATTTACATCTGCCTGTGATTGACTAAAAGCATTTTTTTTTTATGCTAAAACTATTTTTGCATGCCAAAGCCAATTTTCTACATGACAGGTAACATTTTTTTAATGCCAAAGCAAATTTTCCAGGTCTAAATATATAAATCATGCTGTTGAATTGATAATGTATAAAACCATGCAAATTATTTGGATAAAGACAAGCTGTAAATGACAAAAAAAATTGCTGTGGCGTGGTGTAAAAGATAGTTTGGGGGTAAGTTGTGCCATTAGCTTATAGCTAATAGTGATATTGGCCTTTTCCTCCAAATGCAAGGATTCCTGTTACAAAATGTTGAATATTATTTATTTTTATTTAAATATTCAGACCTTTAAGTACTTAGTAGTTAACGACACCTAATATAAAGTGGAACCAAATATTCTAATAAATTATTATTATTATTATTTTTTTTTTTTAAGCAACCTTAGTGTCTGTTAAAAAAAACCTTTTACCCTGTTTTTTACTGTTGTAATATTTATTTAGTTTAGTTTTTGTTATTTTGATTAATTTCCCATCTTATTTGTGAGGTACAGTACTGTCTCCCTGGCCTCCTCCGAGAAATCGGCATTGCACTTTTATAAGCTACAGGATATAAACTAGCATTTAAATCTATTTCCCTTTTTTAATTAATAATTGTGGTAGCGAGAAGCACATCTCTCTGCTTAATGACCGAGTGCTGGGGAATCCTCTCTGCTATCTCCAATTTCTGCCATCTACCGGAGGTCCACATTAAACGTTAATGGGATGTCAACTATTGATTATAGTGTAAATAACCTACATTACAATACAGAGGCCTTTGATTTTCTTTTACCTCTCATTACGCCTCTTTTCTAGCTGCTTTTTATTGTGCCATTTTCTTTTTTCACCCTCGTCTGCTTTGTTTTTTTTAACACTTTCTTTCTCTCTCTCTCTCTCTCTCTCTCTCTCTCTCTCTCTCTCTCTCTCTCTCTCTCTCTCTCAGGTGTTCTGCTGTCAAGAGTGCGCCGATCCTCCTGCACTGCTACACTCCCTCACTCACATTCTGGACTTCATTTCCCAGCATCCCTTCTGGTTCTTTCCTGCACTCATTCAGCTATCACCCAGACCTGTCACTGATCATCATCTCATCACCTCACCGATAAAAGCACACACCTCGGATACACATGTTGTCTGGTCTTGTTTGAGCAAGGACTATTTACCTGCCATCCCAAAGCTCCTACGGTTCTCCTACGATTACCCGTGTATGCCAGGCAAACTCTGACCCATGCCTACGAACTCTATTTATTAACCTATACACCCTAAAAGATATGTTCACATTACCAGCAAAACTGCTTTAATTTGATTTGATTTATTTAAAATGAACTAAATTTATCTGAGAAGTATTTGATAAAATTGAGCTTTTATGGATATGTTAGTTATTCTCAAACATAAAAAGGATATTGGATGATTTTCAGCAATGTACTGTGTAAGGCACACATGGCATTTATTGTCCGTATCTAATATATTTTAATGTCTTACATTTGACAGTGTTAAACATGCTGTCACGTGGATGTGAATATGCATGGAATGATATGCAAATTATGTTATGCATAGTAAAACTAGGTGTTGTAAGTGGTGATTTCGGGGAGGAGATGTGATGGAGATGCACATACGCACAATCTTCTGCTGACTGGGATTTATAAAGGGATTTTTGCACAGGTTCTGGCGTACGCATGGTTTTATAAATCTGAAAACGTTGTGCATACACAAAATCTAGCTTTTGACCCAAGTTCGGTTGAAAATGGACAAACCCAGAAACTGGGCTGTTTTAAGCAAACATTTAACCTAACCGCTGGGTTAAAACAACACAATTGCAAATTTTGTCTATTTTCAACCCAACTTGGGTTGTTTTTAACCCAGCATTTTTTAGAGTGTACACTTTTAGGATGAAATCTACAGAGAGTTTAATAAATGAGGCTTCAGGTGTGTGCATCTCACATCAACGATCTCCTCATTCACGCTTCCCACCACCACCTGCAAAACAGTAAATTACCATCCATTTATCACCACAAACTTCTATTATTCCAAATTACTTGCCTGTTTTGCCATTTGCTCACTCGCTGTAATAAAATTCCACCATTTCTCCATTAATCCTTGAGTCTTGAGTCTGCTATTCCGTAACATTTGCCTGATGCTTTTCAACCTGTAGAAATATTTAGCGTTTAGGAGAGAATATCTTTGAGGACTTCGCTCTTCTGCTGTGTTGTGTATTAACATCTCTCACAGTTTTTGTCCTCTCACCTCAGATTAAACGAATATTTTGGGCTCTTTTATACTTCATGTCTCTGGATGGCATCCAAGTCCTGCTGTCAATTACCACAGACACTTCTTTTGACTCATCCCTCAGTGAGTATATGCTTCAAAAGCATTACAGTGAGTATACTTAATGGAAGCTCAGGGTGCAAGTGGGCAGCTCTGTGAATACATGCGTTAAATATGCAGCTATTACGCTTAAAATTAAAGGTAATTGTAGGATAAGGTTTAAAATAAAAATTAAGTCACACTATAAGACAACACAAATTGAGATGTAAAAATCACAATCACTCTCACCATAACACTAAAACTTTACACAGTATTAGCATGAGACTGGTGTGACAGAATAACTTTCATGTGCTAAATAATTTCCAGTCTTTCAATCATTTACATTTATTCATTTATTTAGCAGATGCATTTTTCCATATTTGTACACTATAAAAACATGACATGCTTTTTACATTACTTTAACTCTGCAAAATAAGTTGTACTTTCAACAATTTTGTACTTTCTTAAATACGTTATACAAGATTCCACATTTTTTTTTTCTGTCAGTATAATATAATTTAAGTTGAAATTACTTGTATAGACAAGTTAAATGTTTTTTATGTTTTTTTTTTTTTTTACGGTGAAATAAGTGACTTACAAATGAGGAACTTTTTTTTTTTTCATGAGTTAACAATATCTGTGCTATGCAAAAGAAAAATATTTTCAGGGAATAACTCATATGGCTTCAAAAGATTTGCAATACAGCACACAAGTCACATGGACTTTTTTTCATCCTTTTTGGAGCTTGACAGCCATTAGTCTCTATCTTTGTGCACTTTATGGAAAAGAGCAGCATGAACAGTGTGATAAACATCTCCTTTTATGTTCCACAGAAGAAAGACAGTCATATCGATTTGGACTGACATGAGGGTGATTAAACTAGGAGAGGATATATATATATATTTCTTTAAGAACAATTTCTTAAAGTTGAAAACGCAAAATACTTAACTTAGTCAAGTGTGTCACTTCAACGTGGTCCCATGATAATATGTGAGTATTTTTACATAAAGTGTGATTCTACTACACGTACATTTACTTACGTTTTAATTTCACACACAATAAAACGTACAATACTGACTTATTAACAGCACTAAAATGTACAATATTTAAGTATTATTGACAGCACTAAAATGTAAATTATCTACATATCCAAGTGTTAATATCAAAATCGTGGCATTAATATTGTTTATTTTATATCCAATAGTCACATCAATACATGTTTTCAGTCGCATTTATTAAATGCATTTTACTAAGCTAATCTACCTAATATAAAATAACAGAAATATAAAATACCATTTTGCTCTGTTCGTGACTTCTGCTTCAAACTCATTTCGGATGACTAGATAATGTTAAAAGAAGACTATTGTAAAACCTTAAAATGAATAACATTCTTGCCAACCATTTTGTAGTATTTAGCTTGTTGTTTGCCGTGGGACATAAAAAGGCGTTTTCTCCTATTCAGCAACTGGCGATCACAAGATACACCAAAACACAACATCAATTCTCAAAACACAACACTTTATTCGTTCGCTGTAATCCAAATCGTTAGAATCCATATGTTTCCGAGAAACAAATCCAAATTGAGCCCTTTATCCAATGATCTTCATCTCCTCTCAGTAGCGCGACGGTATACATCAAATCTCGTGCTCGCTGTGAATTCAAATTAAAAAAACGCGCCCTCATGAAGCGTTACGACATGATTTACGCCAGTGGCATCGAACACTCATTGGCTCTCGCCTGCTTCGTCACAGATTTTGACATGCCGTGTTTCAGTTGATTTGTGGGAAATGCGCAACTTCACGGAAAGAGAAGCCGGATTAATATTTTCATTGATTAATAGCTTACATTCTGCTCTGTACCTCATACAAAACTATTATATACCACCAGAGAGGACTGCGCCTTCAACACATCTTCATTTGAACTTCTTTTGGTACCGCTTTTGACATTTTTGCAATAAATAAATTATTGTGATTACACTGGTCTGCCTGTTATGCTTTTATTTAGGACAGTATGTTGTTTTAATAAATGCTAATGGGTATGTTTAGGGGTAAGTGTAGGATTAGCCTTTCAAAATATTTGTTTAATGCTATATTGTTACCAAAATCGTCATTTTCCAACGTTTTACCTTTTATTTTCTTTATATTCTGTATTAAATTTGTAGGTTTGGGGGAGTGATAAGGGATCTTACATGAATCAATAAAATGGTCAAAAGGAAATTATATAGATATCTTTATGATATAACAAAAAAAAAAAAGTTTTTACCAGTATAAAGTTTTGTATTCTTAAAAAAAAAAGATTTCATGATGGATTTGTAAATATTTTACGTTTTTTAGCTGTAAAAATGTAATAATTCTACGTTTAAATGTTGCAAATACGTCTATATTCTACATTTTAGCACTTCTCCAAACGTACTAAGACTTACGTTTTGTCTCTTTGAAAGTAACGTATTAATTACCTACGTATTAACGATGAGACCAGGCTGGTCACTTTTCTTGAACACTATTTTATGCTGCTAGTGGGGCAGAAAATACACAGTTCATATTTAAAATATATTACTTTTTATTTTCATATTCAGTGATTTTAAGTCAGTCTTTCCCCTTCACCTCGCTCTCTTTCTCTCTCTAGTGTGGTGGCATTAATGTAGCAGCTGTGCATGGTTGCTGTGTGTCAGTGCTTGGTGGCCTGCTATGCTGTACAGAGACACAATGGCATAAATGATTATTTATGATCTGTCACCTTGCATCTCCAGACCTATCAGCACAGAGATTCATTAGTGTAACAGACTGTGTGCCACATGCACACAAACACACACACACACACACACACACACACACACACACACACACACACACACACACACACACACACACACACACACACGCTGTACGTCTCCTCAGGCCCATACCTTCTTGTTTGCATGATCGGTGCTGTATTCTGTAATTGTTCTTAATCACCTCATGCTCTCAGCTTTCTGGAAACGACTGAAGGCCTAATAATTTAGAGCTGATTCCATGATATAACATTTGTCTGATGGAATCAGCTCAGATGCTAATAAATGACAAAATCTGACACTCCTCCATATCTCCGGATGTAATGATGGCGCTGAAGACATCTCTCATTTGCCACTGAGACATTTTCAAACATGAAATTAATGACAGAAGGTTGCGCACGTGACCGTCTCCAGCGGAGCTCAGCTCATTTGAAGTTCACATATGTTGTTATCTCTCACTGTTTGCTGTTGTGCTTCGGATGAATTCTAGAACATTCTTTCAGGGATCACTGGGTATTCCATTAAAGCCAGTGTACCAGAATAAACAGAGACCCTCAGATACTAAAATGGGATTTCTTGGAACTTTAGATATTCCAGTCATAAACAAATCTTTTTTTTTTTTTGCTATCTATGTCAACCTGATGGCTGAGTATTCTCTAACGAGTATCATGCAAAAGAGCTTTACCCTATGGTTGCGTTCATTGATTTTCTCCATTGAAAGACAGACTTTAACGATAACGTAACCTTTCAAGACAGACCTAACGTGTGTCAAGCAGTAAAAGCCACATGTCAGTGTAATTTAACACCAGAAATACACTTTTCTGAAGAAAGATCCACAACACAAGCTCAGTAGCAGCTGCTCACTCCATAAAGCATTGTGGATGATGTGATCAATTTTGTTTTCCCTATACTACTACTACTACAACATTCTTATTATTCGCCTAGAAAAGACTGGGTATTCAGAATATGACTCTTGAGTGGTTTAAATCTTTTCTCTTTAATATGATCTTTTCAAATAATATTGGTCAACTTTACTCCAAATCCGCATCATTGATTTTGTGGCGTTGCGCAAGGTTCTATTCTTGGTCCAATTCTGTTTTCACTTTATACACCGATCAGACATAACAGGTGAAGTGAATAACACTGATAACACCTGTTAGGGCTCATAAACTGAGAAATCGAATTATCCTTGAGCTTATAAGAGACTTAAAAGAGGTCATAAGAATATCCTGTAAGTTTCAGAACTAAAAAAACTTCCTTGTTAGTTCAATAAAAGTTTTTATTGACACCAGGCCCAGCAAATGACAGGTTTTTCAAAGTGGGAATCTGTGAGTCAAAGGGAGGCAAGCACCGCCTCTGCAGAAGAAGATCGACGCCTACTTAGGTCCTGTCCCAAATGGCACCCTAATCCCTCACGGTCTTCCTCTGAGTCTGCTCTTTCACGACGTAATGCTGCTTTAACTGCCGGGTAGAAGTCCTCTGCGTAGCTCGTGAACTTGCGGGCTCAGGTGAAATGCGCATCGAGCACCCTTTCTCACCCTTCGAATGGGACACCCTACAGTCTTGTGGACTTGATGGACACGCGCACGCAGCGGCCACAGTAAGTCCACAAGTCTAAAATAATAAATTGTGCACATGAAGTGTGCCATTTGGGACAGGGCCCAAATCACTGCCTGTGTAGCCCCGCCCACCGATTCGCGCATGACTTGCAATAGTAGTATTGTAGGCCTACATGGTGTTAAACCAGATCGAGCTACCAAGCAATAAACATGCCGTTACAAAATATTGTGTAGTGCCTGGGCTCGAAAGTAATGCAACATGTAAGTAACTGTGTTAATTCTAATGCCTGATCTGAAATGTAATGATTCATGTACAGATAGATGTTCTTTGTCTGTGTGTCAGTAAATCAAACCAGTGACTAAACGTCAACTTGCGTTGTTTCTCTTAGTAGGATGAAAATAATCTGTTATTTAACGGTGATTCAATTCTATAAAGAAAGCGACCAAAGAAAGCTCCCTTTGCAATCGCTAGAGCTGTCAATCAAACAGCAAGAGTTTATCAGTGTCGCGTTTATCAGTGACTCCCGTTTTATTCAACGAATCTCTAAAATATATCACGTTTGAAGATGAAAGCATTGGTTAGTGTGCAGAAATCAAGTTGCAATGACGAGATCACTGCTTTCATGCGCTCAACATGTCTGTAATCGGTTACAATGTTCATCTCTGCAACCTTTCATGCCACAATCTTAATATAATGCTTAATATATTTGCATTGATTCAAATATCATGCCGATCTAAATCTAATGCAACACTTTTCACAATTAGTTAACAATGAGAGCTGTAATAGTAAAAACACACTAAAAGAGAGAGTTTAATACTTCGCTATTTCAAATGAAAGACAAGTCTCAAAGCAGACACGCCCCTTCAAACAGAGCGTTCAAACCAGAGGGCTAAGATCAGGGTAGGAAAAATGCCTTTTATTTATAAATGATGAGAATTTTTGATGTAAAAACTATTCCAACATTATAAGAGCACCCCAAGAAACATCATAAACAATAAAACAACGCAGTTCACGACCCCTTTAAATAGCGATTGTTTATTTAAAAAAATATTTTATGCTGTTAGAGGGGCTTTTAAAATATATAGTTTTTTATATTTAGATTCAATGACTTTAAGTAGTTTTGTATACCTACTAAAAGTAGGTGGTCACTGGCTTGCCCAGTATTGCACAACCTTCTTGACATTTTTTTCCAATGATGCAAATTTTCGAGAAGCATTCCATGGCAGAAGGCTCTATTTTTGTCACATCCATGACAAAAAGGCCAACTAAACTGACAGCAGATGCTGCCTTCACCATCCTGAGCCAACTCGCCTGCTGTTGTTATCTAATTCAATAAACTTCTCAGAAACAAGCCTCCCATTATTATTCTAATACCTTGATTAGACAAAATGCATGCAATAAGGTTGGCCGCGATTGATTGTCTGTTTGCTCTTAGAGCGAGGACAGGCCGTTTCAAAGAGGGAGACGTGGTGCCTGGTCCGAACAGTCTTTTGAATAGAGAGACATTGTCTGTGGCTATTATCCTCACGTAGCGTCGCACGTACAGCAAACATGGGCAACAACCGTGGCGATGAAGGAAAGTCCCTTTCACTGAGAGAGCGAGATAAGAGAGGCTGCCTTTGCTTTGGCTTTATCACTCCACGGCCCAGACAATGGAGTGAATTTCAAAGGAGCAGAAACAGGGGAGTTGTCCATTTTGCGCACAGTTATCACCCTTGCACGTTCACCACTTTGTTGAAAATGGAAAGGAAAAGCAGGATAAAAATTAGAAAGAGGATGAGGGAGAACAAGCAATGGACTGTAGAGGCCTCCCATGCCCTCTTGCTGTGATTGTTTGGGGAAAAAAATAGAAATGAAGGGAGTGGGAAATCAAAACGAAAGACAAAAAGATGCCATGGCCATCATCTGGACTGTCTCCCTATTTAAAAAAGCCCTTTGAGTCTGATAGAGAGGGAGAGATAGAGTGGGGAGAGTCCCAAGAGAGCGGCCAGATAATGAAAATTCTTATCTGTCGTTCTCATTGTACCAGGCCAAGGCGATGAGAGAGAGTGGTAAAGGAGGAAGCTTCATAACTGTGGACCGTTCCATCGCCTGGAGGGTATGGGGTGGGGGGGGAAAGAAAGGCTTGGCAGGGGTTGAGAAAGCAGGAGGGCCTGAGCGTGTAATTAAAGCAAGGTAGGAAGAAAAGCACCTCTGAAACAGCAGGGGAAAGCTGAGGAAAACACAAACCAACCAAGGATCAAATGATTTGAACGTCAATCACAGTGACCAAACTTCATAGCCACCTTAGAGCAAAATAAGTAGGGTGACCAGATTTCTCATGGTGAAATATGGGACAGAATGGACTGACACCCTTCACTACTAGCTATATCATAACTATGTCATAATGTTATTTTATTTTTGTTATAGAATAAATATGATAGAGTTACAAATTAAACAAGCTACGTTTTTCAGGTTTATTTTAAATCTTTTGTTGTTTAACATTAATGACACAGACAGGTGTTTTAGGCTGCTGTCACTTTAAGACTGAATGCTAGGATCAAATATACTGACACGTTCGGTTTCCACATTCCACATTATTCAATGTGTTGACATAATTTTCACTGAATGAGGAAGACAGGTACATAATCCAACAACCTTGTAGCACAGTTCAGAGTGGGTGAGGAAGAAGACGAGGGGTCGGCGTGTCTGGGACTCGTGAGTTTCTCTTTATTTGTAACTCAGTAAGCAAAACAGGGTGCACATCGCACCTAAACATAAAGTCATAAAACAGGTTCCTCTCTAATTCAATCGTCGGTTTCTGACAGTTCCTCTCTGCTGCAGTACCCCGAGTCCCAGAGCCGTAGTGGTTCTCTCTCCTCTCCTTGATCCTCCTTTCCTGCAGGCTTTTATCCTGTCTCTCCACGCCAATTACTGCAACAAGAGACAGGTGTTCATCATTTGCACTTGACCTACTTACGTGCCGCTCGTCCTCTGACTCTCTCTCCCGTCACAGACTTCGCTAAACCACGCCCCCCTCGCCACAAACCTTTTTTTAAAATAGCCAATAGCATTTAGTTTATATCACAGCTCGGCCAGAGCCATTGAGCTTGTTAAAGCTGCAGCTTCCTCCTAATCTCTAACCGCTTCACCTAATTGCCTCCATTTCCAATTTTGGAGCACACTAGCTAATATATATATAACAGTAAGGCTAACATATGCATACTAAAATCTTTCATTTTGATTTCAGGGGGACTTTAACACACCATCAGCCTGTTAGGAGACAGAACACCATGAACTGGGCTCTGACTGACAGGTTCCCTACTCAGCGTTCACTACTCCCTACTACTTGAAGGGCAGTTCACTTCGAAACATTAATTCTCAGAATTTTTTAAGACCAAGTTGCATTGTGATACTTATTCAATACACACATTCCCACAACAATCTGTCCATAGTATCACTGAATTCTTCATCCAGTGTGGTGGAATGGAGCCAGTCTGGTTCCGTGGTCCCGGTGGGACGTTCTATAGCATCAAGGCAATGAAAAGCACTCTTGCATCGATCTGTAATGAAATGCCATTCTGTACTCATCTCCTCCCTTAGACATATTATTCTCCTATATATTGATTTGACATTCGTTCTCGTCCTCGGGTGCGTTCCCTGCGCAGCTCTGTAATAGTGTGGGCTGGACAGTAAACGTGAGTTATCTGCTTGAGTCCCATCTATACATACACATCAGCTGCTGTTCAAATGGCCTGGGAATCTGTTAATGGCGTCCGCAGCGAGACCATGCATTTCAGCCTTAAATAGACTTTGCATTACAAATCGCAGAAGCCTTTGGGCCTCTGTAAATTTACTTAACTAGTTGTTGAAGAATGGGATGTATATTTTATTTAAAGCACCATCTTAACTTCCTCTCTGGATGGAAAGGCAGCAGTTAATAGCTTTCAAAGCCATCAGTAGAGATTGTTCCACATGGCTTTGTGGTTTACTGCAGATCCGTCTCCAAGTTTTTGTTGAGGACTGTGCAGTCTGATGCTAATAGTGTTTTAAGGGGATCAAAACAACTGTTTTTGACAAAAAAACATTTCAATTGGACCACAGGGAAAAAACTCCCCTGAAGTTTCAGCGTGTTCAAATGATGTTGGGCTTAGCGTTTTTGCTTTGACATCTCTCTGAGGGTTTTTTCATGCACTTTCAATGTTCATGTATTTCTGCACTCAGCTCATCGTATTGAAATGAAAGATAATGAGGACTTGGACTCAAATGAATGACCAAAAACCACCATTAAAAAATGTTTCGTAATTATTCACATGGCTCATACACTACATTTCCAGGTCTTCTGGATAGCTTTTCTCATTAACATGTCAAAACTACCACAATCGGATGATTGAATCAGACAACCCTATCGGCTGATATAGTGAATAAATGTGAAGTTTTTGAACTGGATAAATTCATTCAAAAGACTCAATAGTTACTTTTCTTATAAACATGCAAAGAAATTTATAGCAGATGTAAAGATCAAACTTGCAAACTTGTAACTTTTTGGCCTGTCTGCTGTTTTTGTTCAGACCAATTATATATAACACACTGTACAAATGTGAGATTTATTATTTTACCTTTATTATTTGTTTTTGTCAAAACTAGTATTATTTGAACTGTAAAGCTGTTTAAATAATAGTTTTACGGTCATTTTACCTTTAAGGATGTTTTACATTGGTGTTTCAGAACGTTGCTACCTAAACAACATTTCTGTCAGGATCAGTATCGTCAAAGTGATAGACAATTAGCATAGTTTAGATTGGCAGTATGGTTCTGTTCTGGGCAAGAACTCCCTGCGCATCAATGCAGCCTAGCATGGATAAGAGCAGGTAGAGCAGTGATAAACCCCCCTGGGTAAACAGAACAGAAGCAATGATGTATTGCAGATAGCATTAATGTCAATAATAAAATGTACAACCTAATTGGGGAATTTAGTCGGATTCAGGGGGAATCAGATGCAAAATCCTGACTAATGAGAGGAGGAGCTGGGGATGGAGGAGGGTAATTAGCTCTGGAGAACGCGGTCGCAGCTGACAATTTGCATGCTGTGATAGGCACCGTGTTCCTATAGGCAGACGAGATCAGCTGACATTCACTGATGCGAGCTTGACTAACGTGCCCTGCCAGAACTTACGCTATATGCTGGATATAGTTCTATTCTAATATGTGATGCTGGACAAAACCAGTCATAAGGGTACATTTTTTAAAATTGAGATTAATACATCATCTGAAACTTGTAATAAATAAGCTTTCCAGTGATGCATGGTTAGTTAGGATATGGCAATATTTAGGCGAGATACAACAACTGAGAGTGCATCTAAATATTGCCTATTGAAAATCCAAATGAAGTCCTTAGCAATCATATTACTACTAATAATATTTTTTTTTATATATTTATGGTAGGACATTCACAAAATATCTTCATGGAACATGATCTTAATTGATATAATGATGTTTGGCATAAAAGAAAAATCGATACTTTTGACCCATACAATGTATTGTTGTCTCTTGCCACAGACATACCCGTGCGACTTATGAATAGTTTTTCACATATAAGAATTTTACGCAACGATTTGAACTGTTGACTCCAAGAATTTTTTTAAAATAAACTTTTTTTTCCCCACCAGGATTTTCAGTGAATAGCAAATTAAATTGTAAATCTATCATATGACTTCAGATGATTTTACTGAATGAGTCGTATGGCTTCTTTAATGATACTTTTATCTGTTTTTGGTAAGTTTGGAGCTTAAACATCCCAGTCCTCATTCACTTTCATTATATTTAAAAGACATTCACCAAAACCTTGCGTGTTTCACAGAAGAGAGAAAGTCACGTGAATTTGGAATGACACAAGGGTGAGTGAATAACTGAATTTTACTATTCCTTTAACTGTTATCTCTTTTCCCTGGTGATTGATCATGTAGGCAGTAAAACGAATATCCACTGCAAGACTTCATTTTCTGTTGTCCAGCTGATCATTAATGCGATCCTATTGATTCCTAATTTAGAGAGTGCTGTCAGGGTCACGTCCTCTCCTGACCATAGTACAGGCCCTCGTGGAGTACGGTACCCATGACTCTGTGAGACAGAGTGATTACGAATAATAAACAAATACGCACAAACAACGCCCACGCTCTCAACCTCTCTCCATCGCCCCTGCAGCGCAGCAGCAGTCACAAATAAATACACTCTGCTGTTGCACAGTCTGACTCATCTGGTTGAGTCAGCGCTTGATTTGTAAGCAAACCAGGTCAGAAACATAGTTGAAAGGCCGGGAGGAGAGGTCCTAATTGAGATCAGTAATGCTGAGTGGTGCTTGTGCCTTGATTGCTAAAATTATTGTCAGGCTCAGTGATCAAGAACTCATAATCACCTATAGATAAAAATAAGTCATGTCTTGATACACCAAGCCAGACATAATCCATAATGTATAAGGAGTTCAGTTTATGTACACTACCATTCAAATGTTTGGGGTTGGTCAAACGTTTTAAATACGTATATTTTTCTTACACAAACGCATCACTTTGCTTCAGAAGTCGTCTATTAAACCCCCGAGCCGTGTGGAGCACTTTTATGATGGATAGATGCACTTTTATGGACTTCAAAAACAAACCAACAATTCACTGCCATTATAAAGCTTGGAAGAGCCAGGACTTCAATATAACTATTCGTCTGAAAGAATAATGTCATATGCACCTAGGATGACATGAGGGTGAGTAAATCATAGGCTAATTTTCATTTTTGTGTGAACTAATCCTTTAAGGGGCGGTCACACTGCACTTTTTGTTCCATTGACTTCCATTCAAATGCATGCGAATGCATCTGACCATAAACACAAGCTCATGTGAAAAGTTTCGCATTTTGCTGCGTTCCAAAATTTCAAGCTTAGCGAACTCTGAGCTACAAATTCGCCCCACGTGACGATGTGTGACCAGTAGAAAATCAATATATCACAGCGTTACCTCTTGGCTTAATTAAAAGAACAATATAGTACTATATAGTACTACATAGTACTATAACATAGTACTATTTGTTATATGTTGAATTCATGTTCATAGATAGTGACGTCATATCATGACCATTGCAGTGTGCAAGGAAATTTGCATGGTCAAAGTCTAGTGTGTCCGTGGCTTTAAAATGGCTTGAATGTAACCCTACACCCTTGCTTCATTTAGTATATGTAGACCCATGAATATGCAAACTATCCCCATCTTCACTCACTCATACCAGCTCAGAGACCCACTTGGTCAACTAGTTACTGTAGTACACGCTGCACAAAAGTATCGCTTTTTACAACGTCGGACACATAACAGTAATTTATATGATTAGCCTTTTGCTTGTCTACGTTATGAGAAGGCTAATAATGTGTTGCTGTTACATGTATCCTTTTCGCCATTTCAGTCTGCCTTCTAAAAATCAGCATCCTTACAAAAGCTTTGAAAATCAGAATGTCAGTAGATAAAAGCATATTTCACCATAACATCATAATATACATAATTCACCCGCTGTATGGCTAAAGCTACATAATTTTACATATCAACAGAAAAATATACCAGTATGTCTTCTCTTGAGACTCCCCTGATTTGCAGCATAGTAATAATGATCTAAATCCCATCCGCACACTGACATGATTGGTTACAAGGTAGTTTGTGATGTAAGAAACTGGACTTTTAAGGAGAAAATACTGTAAATAATGCAATGGTGTTGACATGAATTTGCACGTTTTTTATTTTATTTTCTGAAAGCATATTAAAAACACCATATAGACATATAAACAGCATTAAAAACTTGGTTTTCAACACAGGGATCTTTAATATATAAGAATAACAGGTGGATTCCATGCAGCATCACAACGGAACACTTGTTGAAGACTCCTGCTCTGTTGTTCTGACCCCTAGATGTGTTAGTGGCCTTTTTTCAGTGCAAGTCTTTGAGATATTTTTGTCCATTTTATGAGAACCAGTCAGATCACTTTGAGAAGCAATAAAACACATGGTTTTCGGTATCATTCATATCCATAGCATTGAGCAGAAGGATAAAATAGGAGTTTATTCTGTGGTGATTCATCCGAACCCAGAAAGCAATTTTGCATTTTTAAGATGTCTAATAGCCATCCAAACACAGCCCTGACATCTAGGCTAAAACATATTTTTGTGCTTCTAGAATATGAACATGTAAAAGAAATGAAATCAAACACCTTGTAATCACTGTTGACTTTGCTTACATGATAGAATATCACACATCTTTCAAGTTATTTTAACAGAAACGACATGTAACCAAATTCAAGGTTATTTTGGCTAGAAGTTGGTTACTCATAGCTGGACTATATCGGGTCTATAGTTAACCAAGATGGTGAAATTACGGCTATTGTTTGCTGGGAAGGTAGCATTACAAGACTGACCTGTGGCCTTACACTTTTTAAACTTATTTGAAATGATTAGATGATAATTAAACAAGTGTCCCATTCTCTTTCCATCCTGATATCCATCCTGACAGATGAAGAGAGAAATCTACTTGTGAGCATTTGTTCATAAAAAAACAACAACACAATGGTTGATGACTGGTATAGACAATGAAATCACCTTAATGAAAAGATGGGGTCCCAAAATAATGAATTGCTGATCACCTCCGTCTTTCTTCTGATTCAGCCTCTGCTATTCCCTCTCTGTCTGCTAAGTGGCTCTGCAGCCCAATATATCACACAGTGGCCTCTCTCTCTTTCTAGATTTCTTATACTCTTTGTCCCCTGATTTAGTCTTTTAATACTTATAATGAGAATTGAATTGTTCAGAAAGGGAAAGATGTGACCAGCATTGAATATAATTATACATATACAGCTCTTCTGATTATAATGGTGATAAACAATGTTTGTAGGCTTTGCTTCTGGTAAGCTTTCAAATGTTTCTTGCTCTTTTTCAAAGTTTAGTGGCCATGCATTCGGCCAGTTTTTTTACTTAAAAAGTCTATTCCACATTGTAGCCTACTGACATCCACATTGACCAATTAGAGTTTGTTTTGTGGTTGCATGATATTTTGTGAAGGTTTTATTTAGCGACAGGTTGTGATTACCTCATAAAGAATGTCTTATTCCACTAACCTGACAAACTTTCGTACATGTAACCCTTAAATGCATGAATGTTTCGCCAATCCATCTTACATATTCAGGTCTTTAGTGACCTGTAATCTATATCTAACACGGATGGATCTGTCACGATAATCAAATACTCTCCTGACATTAGAGTAACAATTACAGAAGAATAAAACGAATCAAATGTTGTTACCTTTTGAAACTTGGATGGGTTCAGTTTGAGCAGATGTTTTATACCATCATCACTGTCTTTGTCAGAGCTCATTTCCCAGTACATTCAGCTTCTGGCTCATATTCACAATCTCAAACATATTCTCAAAACAATCATTTTCAACATCTTCAAAATCCACATATTGATCGCTGACAGGTTCACCATTAAGTGACAGTGACACTAATATAATATTTGATTGCGTTCAGAACTTGCCTGGCAGTAAATCTCTGAGCCATTTCAAGTTTTGCTAATGATTCTTCCTATTCTTTTGTTTTCTGCCTGCAGTAACTATGAGTGAAACGTCACTTTATCATTGTGTATCAGACACTGATACACTTATTTAGTCAGCAAAGATTAAATTATTGCTGTGCAGAAAAAATATACTTACACTATTACACACCTTGTTTCGGTAGTGACCCTGTACAGTTTTTACAAAAAATCAATGGGAAAACAGGCATACTTTTATAATCGTATAATATTTTTCTTGCTATATTGTTCATAATGAAATGATTGAGGAATACTAAGAAGGCTGATGTCTAACTTTAATTAAAAATTAATGAGGAGGGGGGTAGTAAATGAAGTCCCGGCTCACTAAAGACCCGAGGTATGAGTGTAAGCGTTAACAAATATGGCAAACTCTTTCTTACTGACATCATTTTGTTATCGGACTGACTGATAAAGCCTGTGAATGAAGCTTGTGATTTATTCATTTATTCATTTTTACAAATGTTTTTCCGTTTTGTGTGCAAAATGCATTGGGCAGTCAGTGCACAGTCTGTGAGCTGTTTGTGTGCTGTTTGAGGTTCAGACTATGTTATGTTTTTGTTTTCTACAAAACATCCAAGTTTTTATATCTCTAGACCCCCATGATATCTCATGAATACCCTCGGTTTGGCAAACTCTGAAGTTTTCATCTCTGTTTAAAGGTCTACTCGATCATTTTTTTTTGTTGTCTACAAAGTTTTACACCACAAGAAATAAATAGTAGGCTACTTTTAAGAAACAGAACAAAGAATTTAAGTAAAATGGCAGCAGTGTTCTAAACAATATCAACAGCAATGCGTGCAAGTAAAGTCCAAGACTACTGGGAGAAAGAATAGATAGTCTGAAGCTTTAATCATGATGCAGTTGTTTGTATTATGTAATGCAAATACACAGTAACAAAGATTATTGCAATATTACCAGGATCATTTACATCTCAGACCTCTCTCTTGTTAAAACTCTGTCTAGGTTGATGCAGATCAGAGTTGATTTTTGGCTGAGCTTCCTGTCACTGTGCCGAGAAATACTGAAATCAAAGTTTGTGGGAAAAGAACTCAGCTAAAGTTGGCATTGCATGGATGGATTCAAGGCTCCCTGTCAAGACGTCACAAGCACTTGCAGAGCGTGTCGTCACGCACCACTTCTCCACATCGACAAACGCGTTTGAGCAGTGCGAAGGAAATATTTTAATTAGGCTCGACTCGACCGGCGTAAATGAGGACTAGTCTACGTCAACTGTGGACACATCAATCAGAAAGGTGGAGAAAGGACTGCCCATGTCATGCCCTGGAACTCTGACCGTTTGGTTGGTTACAATGATTTTTAAAAAATAGTTCATTTAAAAATGGACATTCTGTCATCAGTTACTCACCCTAATGTCTTTCTAAACATGTTTGACTTTTTTCTTTTGTTGAACACAAAAGATTACTTTTTGAAGAATGTCCTGTCTATTTTCCTTATGAGTGAAAAGGGACATTTCTGACAAGCTCAAAATGAAAGGAACAACATAAGAGAAAAAAATAGATTTTTGGGTGAACTATCGTTTTAAAACAGTGAGCACAGACTCATTTGGTTGATTCAGACTGGACTTCTGCTTAGGGATAAATCAGTTAAAATACTGTCATTTAATCAGCGACCTCCTGGAATGAATCATCAAGGACCCTGAAGGGCACAAAACCCTTGCGGTCCACTTCCGAAATCACTTTGGTGATGCAATGTCACAGACTGTTGGGAGTAGGTTGATAAAGAAAATAGTCGAAAATGTCAGTTGGGTCTTTGATAATAGTGCCCTAGTGAAAAAAGCATTTCTGTAGAAGAGAAATCTTCAGAAACTTCCATTGCCACACAAGAAGTTTCAGAGGGTAAAAGTGCATAACCCAAAATGTTCAATGAGCTCTTTATATTAAACACTTCAGAAAAGGTCATTAGAATATAGTTTTATACGACCAGGTTGATGCACCCAGTCCTTTGACAGAGGTATTTTTTCATTATGTTTTTCCACAGTGCATAACTTTCTTAACCGTAAATGTTATACATTTGAAGTCTTGCATGTATTTCCATTTCACAAAACTGCTTGTCCTCATGGCAAACAAGTCAACGTTACATTTCAAAGACTTTGTGGAGCATGTGCGCGCATTCGTATCTAACAGAATGCCGCTGAGAAAGGGAGTGCAGTAATTCACTTTGATGTAATATTTTTTGTCAGAAGTTGAATTTAGGTTTAAAAATATTCCCCTTCACATTCATACATTTTAACTTGTTTTTCACAGGCTTCCTTTTTCACTTTATTTGAAGTAAAGCACTTGGCAAGATGTGGAATAACATAACATAAAAATAAAAATTCTGAGAAATAATTGACAAATGAATCGATTAGCGAAACAGCTGTTGGTTCACACCAGTGCAGGCACACAAAACCCTTTTGAGTCATAAAATGACAAAATGTACAGACAAACGAGTGCCACAGGACACGCGTCCACAGTAAAGAGCGCAATTTTGGGCCTGGGCCAAGACCCCCTTCCAGAACCACATGAGTAGAGATAGAAAAGACGACAAGAGCTGTTAGCGGCACGTCTTGAAATAAACCACCCAGCAGGAACTGCAGTCTGTACTGTACAGGGCCGTGTAACACAGTCGAACGTGCGATTCCACGTTTCAGAGAGTGTGAGAAAAGCAAAGACAACAAGGCTAAAATAGAAGCTCATCAGAAATCACATTGGTTTTGTTTCATTTCGAGCTGCCAGAGAGTTGGCATAAAAAGATTGATTGCGGAAGTATTCTCCGCCAGCCGCCGAAAGTTCTGGAATGAAGCGGGTGGGGGTGATCTCCACCTGTCTGAGTGGAGATAAAATGCGGATTGAGGCGAGCACGCTGTTTTCTTTAACATATTTTCGCTCCCTCTGTAGGCGCTCAGAGGGCACTTTGATCAGCGCGTTATCTGCGCGGCTGAGGCCTAATCCTGTGTTTGCTTCACGTTTAAGCCGGATCACCGTGTCCGAATCAAAGGGAATGGTCACAGATCAGAGGAAATGGAAGACGTACGCATACGAGGATGCACAGACTCGCTCAGGCAAAAAAGATCACCCACTCGTGCATGCGTTTACCTCGGTACAAACCCTTTGCTTGTTCTACATACACAAACACTTCCCCATACACTGACTAATGAATCCTCATTTGCATAGGTTGTGCCTTCTATGTCTTTCCTCAGGCGTACATGTAGAAAGTGCCAGCTTCACGGCAGAACTTGCTCTTGGCAGTCGGTATCTGATGGGTCTGTTCTCACTTATCTGTAAAGCCAACTGCAGCGCGGAGCCAGCCTCCACGCTCCGTAGTGCAAAACATGCTGTTTCTCTCTGTTACCAGGAGGATTGTCTTTTAGCTCAGTGCTTGGCTCAGTCCTCCTGGAGAGATTTAGCTATGACTAAACGCTTCAGAATTAGTATTTTCATCACCATTGCACGTTGTAGTTCTATTAGCGAAGTGCTATTGAGTCCGGAGGCTGACTAGTTGATTAGCGAGCGCTAGCTTGTCAAGATTTTCTTGTAAGTTTGGTGCTTTGATTTATTTTTTTATTTTTTGTGTGGTGATTCTTTTAAAAGGAGAATTTTGGAGATGTGTCTTCTTAAAGAGTGTTGAAATATAGCAGGCTGTTAGACTGTAAGTGTGGTAAACTCTCTAAGAGAAGTTGGGTCTCTAATGTTCTCTTCTTTAAAGCTTCAACGCTAACTTAAAAACAACACAAAAAACCCCACCACTTTAAATAATACATTTCAAGATAATTTATTTTGGACTTCAAATCGCCTTTGCAAAAACTAATGTGATTTTTAAGATATTTTGGTCATTATTTTTTTCCTCGCATCGTCCCACGAGCTTTGCATTTTAAGACTTGCCTGAAGTTAAAAACAACTTTTTAAAAGATCACACGACCCATTCTGTTCAATATTTTTTGTCTTGTTTTCCAATTAAAACTATTGAAACATAGTCTGTTTTTAGTCTTGCTAAATTTTGTCCAGATTAAAAAAAAAAAAATTGGCAATGGAGTACAGAAAAAAATATTATTTTCTGAAAACAAGTTTTAACATCTTATGCAGTAAATGATTTTTTTTCCAAACAAAAACATCCCCAAAACAAGATAAAAATAAAGATTATGAATATTGTTTTTGCCATGTGTCCCATTTTGTAGATTATTAATTTATTTTTATTTCACAACAGGCTACTCTCACTGCTGATTTCCATTATATTATTATGGCCGAGTCTCATGAGAAAGGCTGTGCAGAGTTCTCCTTATTTTCTCGCTGGCAGTGTGATGTGCAAAGTATATATACACACACACACACACACACACACCTATACACATACACATACACACACACCAATTTCTTCTGTAAGCTGCTGGCAAGATGAAGACAAACTCACTTGAGCTCTATCAGCCGAAATGGAAGAGCTGAATGGAAGTTTAGGTGATCATTTTAAATATTTGGACTGGGACACCATTAAAGAATGCCTCCCCTTATTTTGCAGATAATTCCACCGGCTTTCCAATGACCTCCCCATGGTGCAATCTACGCGGAGAGATAGAGCGAGTGAGTACGCCGCTACCTCTTTCACAGCCTAGGGAGATAATGAAATAACTTATGTAGATGTGCCTTTTTCCCGAAGACAGCCAAGTAATGGCCCTGGGTCCCAATTCCACCAGTGAGAGGGATTCTGGGTAGCAGCATTTCATTAAGCCTGGGTCTGATCGACTCTGCATAAGAGCAGGGCAGACTAAATGGAAGCTGTTATTTCCTGGGAAAATGAAGGGGACAAGATGAAAGAAAGGAAGAAAAAAGCAGTAAAAGCTTCAGCCATGAAGAGATAGGACTCGTGGTATTGTGGTACATTTCTTCTGAAGATAATTCCCAGGTTAGCTTGGTGCATTTACACTAAAAGTTCAAGGGGAGATGCCCAAGGAAGGTGACTTGATAACAATGGCTTCTCTGGGGAACAAGTCTAGTTCCATTCATTGATATGGGGTCTGCTTTTATGGCTCAGTCAGTGTGGTAAATGTTTGTAGAGCATGAAATACGCAGCCGCGTGATTAGAAAGGACACGCAAGGCTTCGGTGCAGAGGCTCTTCAGTGAAAACAATGCAGGGACTGTCACATAAAACGCTGGATGTGGTTATGTAAAAAGCAACAATGAGCAAAGGGTAATTGCAGTGTTCATTGTGTGTCATGCTGCTGTAGAAAGGGACAACTTGTATTGACTTATTTTGCTTAGAAGAAATCCAATGCAAGGCTCACAAAGCTTATTACTTGTAACAGCTTAAGACGGCATTACAGAAATTGCGGTAACACTCTTTATTTTAGGGTTCAATTCTCACTATTTAGTTGTTTATTAGCATGCATATTACTAGGATATTGGCTGTTTATTAGCACTTATAAAACACATATTAATGCTTTATTCCGCATGACCATATTCTACATCCCTTAATCCTACCCAATACCTAAACTTAAACGCTACAAAAAACTTGATTTAAAAAAAAAAGTGATTTCAAACTTACTAACTATTATTAAGCAGTAAATAAGGAGTTTATTGAGGCAAAAGTCATAATTAATAGTGAATGTCCTTCCCATCTTAAAGTGTTACCGAAATTGTTTTACTACTGTTTTTTTTCTTCTTTTATGCATTAAAACAGGGTTGTGATGGGATATATATCCTTCTATACATCAATGAATCCTGAAAAAACTATTTTCAACATTGATATTAGTAAGAAATGTTTCTTGAGCACCATTTTAAATACCACTTGCATGTAGTAGAAGCTTCAAAGCTATAGACATGCGCTGAGTTCGCATACTAGTGTACTTCTCGTACTACCTTTATCATATTTTTTCTATGGCAGAAATAGTAAGAATAGTATGCAGTTCTGAACTCAGCAAGGGACTAAAAGCCACAAAGCTCTTTTGATTTCATGCAGTTTTAATAGTGCTACCAAAGATAGGACACATTTTCAGACTCTTGGCTCTTTAATAAGAGAGAGATGAACAAGAGAGGCCTATGAGGAGACTGTAAGGGAATGAATAGGGTCATAAACAGAAAGAGACTCACAGAAAGAGATGGAGGGCAGCATAGGGAGAGCGAAAGACCGACCGTGAGAAAGCCAGAGCAGAGGAGCATAGAAACTGACACAAATGATGTGGGATCAGTCTCAGTAAATAAGCACCTCTCTGAGCACAGATTTCAATAAGAGAGAGCCTGGGCAGGGCAACGCTTTAAACCCATCCATTATTCATGAGTCCAAAAGAGAGACGTGATCCAGCACAGAGAATGAAGAAAAAATCATTTCACCATGTATAAAGGCAGAATCCAATCTAGCGTCCATTAGTCCACACCTAGTCCTCGGCAAAGAGCGGGACAGCCACGCGCTCTGAAAACAATTATGGAAATGAAAAGAGGCAAATGGATGGTCCACATCACTGAAATGACCACGGAATGAAACTACAAGCATAGACAAGACTCATCGGAGAGATAATCCCAACCCTATAGGGGCCATTGCGGTGACCAAGCAGATGTCCTAAGTGCTATTTTCCTTCTAACCGAATAGCTAAAGTGCTATTTAATAATTGCCTGCGTGACAAATGCTAAAAAAAGAACTAGCAATTATTGTTTACTTCTTTCTTTTCACTGCAGGACATTGAGGTTGCACAATCAATATAAATACACCTGTTAAGCAAGCTGGGCACTTTGCGTGACTATTATTTTAACCAATCATTCCCTAATGGGGTCTTTTGTTTCACGCTAAACACTGCTAAGATTAGCCTCTTTAGTGGTGGTTTTTACCAATTAGCCATTCGCTCATGATGATGGTGCGTAAGGATGAAAAAGTGCGCTTTCATACCAGGGGAAGGGAGGTAGGCATCTTTTTAATATGAGGTAAATGGCACATTCGGAAATGAAGCAAAATGAGAGGCAATAAACAAGAGACGATGCAGTTGCTAGCTGCCAAATAGGCTAGTTAGTGCTAATTGGAGCATCCATGGATTGAGGTTGCTGGCTACACAAAAATAAAGACATTATATGTAAAAATAACAGTCCAAATATACGTTTAAAGTGTGTAATTGTTTTTGAGTTACATTTTTTTTTTAGCTTAATATGTAAAGCTCGCTACACTACCATTCACAAGTTTAGGTTTGTAAGATTTTATGTTTTTACACTCTAAAAAATGCAGGGTTAAAAACAACTTTTTTTAGTGTTTAAAAGGCTGTATTTGATTAAAAATACAGTACAAATAGGAATATTGTAAAATATTATTACAATTTAAGTGTAACAGTACAAACTTTGATTAGGCCTACACAACTATGTTTATTATCTGAACTGCAACTATACTACAAGTGAAATAATAGGTAGCGTACTGATTAGCGTAATGTTACTTGTAGCATATTTTTCAGTTTATGAAAAAACACTTTGAAGTATACTTTTAGTGAACTACTATTTTAGTAGTATTATATTACATGTATAAGTTCATTTAACATCCTACTTATGGATAAATATGTATGTATTAATTTTGCACTTTAAGTGTATTAGGTGTATTAAGGTATTATTTTTTTGTACTTAAAAGATACATTTAACTGTAGGCTACATTAAAACTGTTTTTTTAGATAAATTTGCCAGTATACTGCCACTTTTACCTTAACCAAATAGTGTGAGTTTGGGCTGGAACTATATGGAGCCTATAAGTCCTGCTACATCATATCCTGTTGTTGATTCAGAATGTTAAAACAAACCATTGTGCTAAAGAGGCCAATGTGTGATCTTTAGGTCATCTGTTGGTTGCAAGTTGGATTTCATCAAACTCGAACATGCAGCAGAAGACTAAACTTTTGTTGCGTTTCAGCTGGTGGAAGCCAACCATACAGGTAGATACTGTATACCACAGGATACTCTAAAAATCTTTCATGTGATGTGTATTTAAACATATTAATATATTGCTGCACTAATAGTCTCTGACCCAAAAGCGAAGGTCTTTAATATTGACCTGTGCCCATAAATCAAGCTATTTTTTTAACGGTCAAATGTCACCGTTGTTGTAGCTTTCAGAATTTGAAAAACGTCACACACAGATACCAGCACTTTATATTGTGATTCTAACAGCTTTGGCATGTAAAACAAGATGGCAGACATCCTATTTGTTTGGATAATCCCAGCCTTCATTTGTTAAGGCCGGACCGTGGGCTTGGAACTGCTTCCAAAATACTAATCGCTATAATTAGACGGCTCGTTTCCAAAGTTCTGTGACACGGGAACAGGTACAAATGCGGTGCATCACTCATGTATAGTAAGCACCTTAATGACCAGACTCTCAATCTGCATTGTAAATGAATTAACAGTGTGAAAAAACACACCAAACAATCCTGACAGGTCGATAATGGAGCTCACTTTCGGTCGGTTTCAGAAGCCAATGCTCTCATCACCCCTGTTTTAGAATGATGAGCTTTTTCCTGGTTTATTTACAATTCAATAACACACGGCGGGCATGTGTGGTGGGGGGGCTGGGGGTATTCCTCCTGGTTGTTTGTCTTTTTGTCCCCTCATAAAAATCAAGAGAATGAAAGTTATGAATAAACCAATGCGGCTAAATGAGACTTATAAAGAAATGAAAACCTCAGCATGCACTACTGCGCTCAAAGCTGGAGATCACTGTTCCGTTAGATGTTTGTGGCTGTGAAAGGATATTTACAGTCTGCCAGACTCCTGCTAGAGTAGCGGCAAATGTGAAAAGACCTGCAAGGCCGCCGCAGACACTGAATACCTCATATCTATTGCTGTTTATTTTTTAATATGGGATGCTAAATGTCTCCCGCTTTGATTAGATGCTGCACTGGTGAATTCGTGGATGGCATTTTGGTGACTTGTGTTTTGGATTATGGTTTGACTTCAAAACTCCATATTTTGCTCTTCCACACAATACATGAGTATGTTTTCACTCGCTGATATTGCAAACATTTAGTTGTCTTGGTTTGATGAAACTGCAATTATTGGATGTTTTGAACTCTGTTAGGTAAATATTGTATTTTTCAACTCTCCATTTCAGTGGCACTTTATTTATTTTTTTAGCGGTATGATTTTTAAGATCCGTTAATAACCCCCTACCTAAATGTCAGAGTTTGGGGGGTTTACGTGATTATGAGTGTTGGCTCTATTTGTGTCTGTGCATGATTAGATTAATACTCATTAGAGACTATCTGTATCAGCCTCATTCCTGTCCCCTCAGGTGCTAAGCAACAGCAACCATGGCAATTAAAAACAGGAAGCTGTCATCCTCGATCACGGTGGCATTGTGCTGGCCCCCCGAGACGTACACTGATATCATTTTTAGTCTTCTATCTTCACTCATACCTCATCCCCTCTCTGTTTTTCATATCTTCTGTACCAAATATGCACACACACACACACACACACACACACACACACACACACACACACACACACACACACACACACACACACACACACACACACACACACACACACACACACACACACACACACACACACACACACACACACACACACACACACACACACACACACACACACATACACACACGCATGCACACTAAATGCTTTGTTGCTAACTTGAAGAAGGTTTATCTTTCAGAAAACACATCATTATAACTCATCAGACTTATCATCATTAATTACCTGCCAGATTAATTGCCCCAAATTTGTTACATCCACTGTAGTATTGGTGTATATGTTTCCATGCTCAATAGAAGAACTGCTTTTTTTTCTATACATTCTGTATAATTTAATTTTTTTTTTTTTTTTTTTTTTTTTTTAGCTTTAGTTTTATAATTTTTATACTTGCTCTTGAACTTTTACTTTTTTTCCTGGGCAATTTTTATTTCAATTATAGGTTTAGGTTTTTCTTTTCTTTTAGAACTTCAACCTGAACTTCATTTTAGTTTTTCCAGGTAATTTATTATTTTATTTCAAGTATATTTATTTTTAGTACTTGCAGCCTGACCTTTTTGTATTACCAATTTTTTTTTATTTAGTTTTTTAAAAAGTTTTTTTTAGTTTTTTAATTGTAGTACAACCTGGTTCAGGTTTTTGTTTTCAGTTTTCATAAAAAAAGCAACGTGAAAATTGCATTTTTGTCAAAGACTTTTCCGGATCGTATTCAGAACGATGATCACAGATGAAGTAGATCGAGTCCATCAACTATAAGCTTCACAGTTGTTTCCTCTTCACGGGTTCGACATTTCATTCTGTAACATTAGGTGGCTTTTATTCATACTCTCTAAAAAATGTTGGGTTGTTTCAAACCAAATTTGGGTGAAATATGGACAAACCCAGCCATTGGGTTACTTTTTTTTAAATAAAATGTTTTAACCCAACTGTTGGGTTTACCCATATTTAACCCCAAATTGGGTTATAACAACCCAGAATTTTAGAGTGTATGTTTTTAGAGTGTATGCTGTTTAATGTTTGATGATCGCATTTGAGGAAGCAATCTTCTATGGCTGAATCCGAAATCTTCCCCTTCTTCTTCAGCTGTGTTTTGATCTGGACATTCTGTACTCTTTCAGAAGATGCGTAACAGCGCCCGACCGTATAACAGTGAAAACCGATAGCTGTAAAATTCAGTTTGTGCAGGGAAATAGTAAAATAGATTTGAAGTCATTTCCTATGTACACTACCAGTGGTCTGTAATGCACAAACATTCAGACACTCAGAATTAGTTACATATCCGTTTTCTTTATAAATCAATATTTTTAAACAATGTACGTTTATAAGACTGTATGTGAAACTATGAGAAAAAAATAGGCTATTCAATCAAAAGATTTATCACAACCACATTTAGAATATTTAATTATACTTTTAAGTAGCCTATATCTCGATCAAAAGATTGAGTATAGTCCAAATATACTAAGACTTTTCTGGCAGTATAAATCAAGTGTGCTTAAGGTTTGTTTGGAGAAATACCTAAACAGTAGACTGTAAGTATACTAGTTTAAAAGTATACTAATAGCACACTTGAATAAACTTCTTTTTTTGCAAGGGTGGGCATAAAGCACATATTGTTCTGGAGATGTAACAGTCTAGTTGTATATCCACATTCAGAATGAATTAAAAGGAACATGTTGAGAGAGAATAAAAACAATAATTAGGCCCAGCTACATCTGCACCGCACAACCTTCTATCATCATAATTGAGCCTTATCAAGATGCATTTTGAAACATTTTGGTGCTCTTTTGGTCACCCATTAGCTACTGGGAGATATAAGGATGAAAGGCAAATAAAATAAAAAGGCCCTTTTCTACAGACTTAAGAGAGAGTCTCTTACAAAGGAGACAAAAGTTTTTCTCTCTCTTCTGAGGAAACTTTAATTGCATGTGTCGTGGGCCCTTACTCGCTCGACTCGAAGGGAACACCACTCTGATCCGTACTTAAAATAGCTCCTCAGATGTTTGTCACCCAATGGCTGGCACGTTGTTGTCTTGGATCTTCTCATCGGTTGAGTCTCTCTCTTTCTTAATTAACAGAGGTGTGAGCTGTTTTTTTCCCCCAGAGTTTCTTGTGTTTATGCTCCCTTCCCTCTCCCTTTATCTACCTCCACCTCATTTGAAAGCTGTGGAGAAGAAACACAGGCACACACACAGAGAGAATAGTGACGCATGCCTTCAGATCTTGGCTGTGGTGAGGCGGAGGGGTGCAGTCTGCTCCGCCTGCCATAGCTTACACAAAACAAACGAAGTGCGTCACGATTAGGCCGGGCTCCATGGTCACTGTCAAAGGTGTCATGTTGACTTTTTTTTTCTCCGTTCCTTTTTTTTAGCGCCTCACTCCCTGTCGCCCCATCCTTCCCTGCCGCTATGTGTCACTTCTCTGCACCTTTTGTCAGATGGCTATAGAGCTGAGGATGCCACACCGGCTGTACGTCCACACGGCTCCCATTAAGTTTCCATTAACGGGACCTGTCTGCCCACGTCCCCCCATCGTCCAGCTACGCCGAAAACACGTCCTGCAGGCTTTTAGCATAACCATTTACTGTATTTGTACCTAAATGCATAGATTGTGTATTCACACCTATGATGCACCATATGACCGTCTATACTACCGTGGTGTCTACACTACCATTCAGATTTATATATATATATATATAAAAAATAAATTAATACTTTTGTTCAGCAAGGATACATTCAGACTGTCTGCAGAGTCAATAGCTACAGACCTCCAAACTTCGTGTTGCCTTCAGATTAGCTCAAGAACAGTGTGTAGAGAGCTTAATGGAATGGGTTTCCATGGCCGCGCAGCTGCATCCAAGCCTTACATCACCAAGTGCAATGCAAAGCGTCAGATGCAGTGGTGTAAAGCACACCACCACTGGACTCCAGAGTGTTCTCTGCAGTGACAAATCATGTTTCTCTTACTAGCAATCCAAAGGACGAGTCTGGATTTGGTGGTTGCCAGGAGAACAGTACTTGGTGAGGGGGGATTATGGTGTGGGGTTGTTTTCCAGTGAAAGGAACTCTTAATACTTTAGCATACCAAGACATTTTGGACAATTTCATGCTCCAAACATTGTGTGAACAGTTTATGGATGGCCCCTTTCTGTTCCAACATGACTGCACACCAGTGCACAAAGCAAGGTCCATAAAGACATGGATGAGCGAGTTTGCTGTGGAGGAACTTGACTGACCTGCACAGAGTCCTGACCTTAACCCGATAGAACTCCTTTGAGATAAATTAGGGCGGAGACTGGGAGCCAGGCCTTCTAGTCCAACATCAGTGCCTGACCTCACGAATGCACTTCTAGAAGAATGGTCAAATATTCCCATAAACACACTCCTAAACCTTGTGGAAAGATGAAGCTGTTATAGCTGCAAACAGTGGGCCAACTCCATATTAAACCCTACAGATTAAGAATGGGATGTCATTAAAGTTCATATATATATATCTATATATATGGAGCGACGGGAACCTATTCAACCTTGGCCGCCTCAGAACATGAACAGAGTTTGGCCTCACCATCAGCCTCAAGAAGACCAACATCATGGGTCAGAATTTCAGCACCACTCCCATAATTACCATCGGCGATCACACCCTGGAGGTGGTGGACAAGTTCACATACCTCGGCTCTACAATCTCCAGCAACCTATCCCTGGATGCCGAGCTTAACGTGAGGATAGGCAAAGCAGCAACCACCATGGCCCGCCTAGTGAAGCGTGTGTGGGACAACCCCATGCTGACCCTCAACACAAAGATGAAGGTGTACCAAGCATGCATGCTGAGCACCCTTCTGTACGGCAGTGAGGCTTGGACCCTATACACGCACCAAGAGTGAAGACTGAACGCTTTCCACATGTGCAAACTCAAATCACCTGGCAGGATCGCGTCTCCAACGCAGATGTTTTGGCCCAGGCAGGCATGTTAAGCATGTTTGCCACCCTCTCACAGAGGCGCCTGCGCTGGCTCAGACACGTATGCAGGATGGACAATGGCCGCATCCCAAAGGACATCCTCTATGGCGAGCTTATACACCCACAGCCGGCGCTGCTGGCCCACAATTAAGTAAATACTCAGGTGCAGACTCCATTGTCTCTAGAGACAGAAGGATGCCAACAACAATATATATATATATATATATATATATATATATATATATATATATATATATATATATATATATATATATATATATATATACAATTATTATTTTATAAGTATTTTTTTGTATACTATATTATTTTAATACAACAGGCTAGGATTTTTTTTTTTTTTTTTTTCAGCAATAAGAAATAGCGGCAGGACTGAATTTTGTCCTTTGGGAATTTATTGAGTTTTGCAAAAAGTGACCTTTACAGGTGGTTGCGGGGGATGGTTGAAAAATAAGAGGCATTAGTGATGTCACCTGAAAAAAAAAATTAGTTTAAATAGGGTCAGTGTGGTCACATTAACTTTAAGCAACATATTTGTGTACAAGTAATCTTAGAAATAGATGATGTTTTAAATCACAGGTCGGATAAACTGTGTGCTAAAATCCATCATCAGCTAGATTTGAAAACTAATAATCACATCTTCTAGAAGTAAATGCACAGACTGAATATTCATGTTGACACTGTTCAAGTGCCATCAGTGTAAGGTTACTTTTTTTTATAGCATCTTGGAAGTAGTTAAAAAAGCCACATAATCACGTACACACATTTCAAAACAATCTCATTGTACAGCTCTCTCCAGTTCAAAATGAACTCACTCCTGTTCTCCATCCTGTCAGGCAAACTTTATTAGAAGATGCTGTGTCTTTCATTCCTCTCCTAGTTGCTAGCTTTGTAGGGATGCCTGCTTTCAAATCCTTCTTTCCCTCCCTCTGCCAAACTCTAGAATATAGCGGTTTGTCCTTTGGGTTGTTTCTCTGGACTCTCTCACTCCCTCTGTTTGTGTGAATCACTCAATTTTCTCTCTGACCTGAATACTGTTTTTGGAGGGACGTACTGGAAGAGAAGACTAAGTGCAAATGGAGCCATTAGCTGGAGATTTTTTTTAAACAACATTATTATACCCCAAATTCTGAGGTATCCCACAATCCACCACTAGAGACTGCTGGAGAACCCCATTTAACAACATGGGCCTTGTGATACAGGCTGACACTGTAAAGGTTGCCAAAACCATCCACTGTTAGCAAACTTGAAAAGAAGTGAGAATACTGCTTTTTATTTTTTATGTTGCTTTACGTTGCCTTTTGTTTTGTTGCATTAAAACCACACCCTGCAAGAAAGCACCGAAGGCTCAAAATGACTTAAAAATAAGTTTAGTATGGCATATAAATAGCATTAAAGCTAACTAATGCTGCCTTCATGTGCTATCTGAATTATCGTAAATATGAGTTTCCTAGTTAAAAACTGGACATGAACGCCTTCTCAAGTCATATTTACCACTGGGAAGCTTGGGGATAATTTTGACACAGAATTGTGCGGGCCATAAACTTTAAACATGGTGGAGGGGACTGATATTCTTAAAAAAAAATGTCCCACAACAGCTACATCACCTTGTCTTGTCATTAAAGTAGTGCATATTTACAAATATGAATACACAATCGTTTGAAGCGTTTCATACAGAGCGAAAATGCATTTGACAGAAATCACAGAATTGTCATCAAGCTGATCTAGATATGCTTGTGAATGAATGGGATGCTACATATAATTTTGGCTTAAATAAATAGGCAAAAATAAACCAGGTGAACCATTTGCTGCCTGTGCTGATTATGAGCGTGTTGTATTCAAGTGCTTTGTTGTCGGAACAAACAGGAATCAGGACACCAGGTTTATTTTTGCTTATTTATTGGGAAAATCTTATTAAAACCAAAATGATATGTAGTGTCACATGCACTGACAACTATATAAACATTTACAATGCCAGATAGTCTGCTTTCTGATGATTCTGTAATTTCGGTCAAATGCAAGCTATTTGCTGTGTATAAAGCGTACAATATGCTTCAAATTATTACTTACAATAATGACAAGACAAGGCGATCTAGCTGTTTTGGGGAAAAAATCTTACCTGTCACAGCAGTAGTTCTCCCAGCCACCAAAGTTTATGGCACGGCCATCTCTGGAATTTGAGTATCAAAATTATTTCAGAAATTTGTTTGCATTCGATAGACACTTTACCCATGAGGTCACGGGAGAGGATTTATGAATAGCAGTGAAGCAATGCAACTGACTCTGGTAGGTCATGTGACAGTAACAACATGGACAAATTTCATTCATGCTACCTATATTCATACCATTCATAGACCTATAGTTGTAGTTGAAACACTACCAATTCCACGAATCACAGATAAGATAGTAGTCATATGACAGTATCAGTTTTCGCTGGCTTCCTTTACAATCCCACATGGATCTCTCCTGAAGCTACAGCAGAAAATCTAATTCTGAGGTAAGAAAGTAAAAAAATAGCAAGATATTTTGTTTAGTACCATTGTAGACAAGTTATATCAGGTGAAAGTGTAGTTTCTCTAGTAAAGAATGGTGTATCAACCTCCTGCTAATTTCAAAGCACCATGCTAATACAGCTAGCTAAACAATGGGTGACAGTGGCGGGGTAGGTTGTAACACACAACTTGCATACAACTATGAACAGTTTTGTGATTTCAATAATTCTACATTAAATTCTGTTAATTTGCTCTCGCTCACGCACGCACGCACGCACGCACGCACGCACACACACACACACACACACACACACACACACACACACACACATATGTCTGGTTCACTATCTTTGTGGGGACTCTTCATAGACGTAATGGTTTTTATACCGTACAACTGTACATTCTATCCCCCTACTCTGCCCCTGCCCCTGCCCCTAAACCTACCCGAAACATTCTGCATTTTTACTTTCTCAAAAAAAACTCATCCTGTGTGATATATAAGCCTTTTGAAAAGTGGGGACCGCTGGCTGTGCATGCGCACACAATGCAAATACCCACATCATTTATTGTTACAGCCATTCATTTAAAAATAAAACTGTTGTTGTGGCATATCACTTGGAGTGCCCTAAGTTTTTGTGCATTTTGTCTACCTGTTACAACTTACTCCAGTATGTGTCCAGTAGTGGGGTAGGTTGTAACAAAGGACCAATTTGCATTTGTCAAATGTGGGTACTTTGCCTAAAAGTTTCAGACATGTAGCTAAAAAAAGGGTAGTTTTAGGTGCTCAAGTCTCTTTTTTACAATCATGAAGTAAGTTCAAATTCAAAGTAGTACCTATTAACACAGTACGCAGTTTCAGACACAGCATTTGTGTTTGTTTTATCCAGCTTTATTTTCTTGCTTTAAACAGGTATTTGTTGTAAAAAAAAAAAGTAACTTTGCTGGTGGCCAAACAAAAAATCATCGTGTTATTAATGAAGGGGCAGCAGCTTACACCATCTTTTCCCACAAGAAAATTAAATGTTTAAAGTTTCCTTGAACTGGTGGCTTCATCTTTTTGTTTGTTTGTTTCGTAAACAGCATCCAGTGCCTTCTTGCCCTGAGCCACAAATGTGCTTCCACAAATGTGTGTACATCATCTCTGAATGGAGGGCAAATAAGGTCGACTCATCAGGTGAGAGCTAAACACAAAGTAACATGTTCTGACACCAAGCCCCCCAGGTTTAAGTGTGAACGTATCTTCAAAGGAAAACACGCTCTGATGGTCTTTAAGGGCATTTGCAGATAGTAGAACTAAGCTGAAGCAATGCCAACGCTTCCTTTGAGAGTGAATTAGTTGAAAGACACAAGATCAAGCATGTCAGGGGGCTCTAGTTTTGGTCGAAGGGTCAGGGTTAACTCTAATTCATGTTATTAAAAGGTCCAGTCTTCTCCTAGAATAATGCTTTGTGGCTTTCATGCTTCATTTTAAAGTAAAACCATTTTGGGACTCTGCTTGCATGATGCCATGATTGAAAACAACTGGCAAGGAAATATATACCGTATTAATCGGCTTTGTTTTTGTTGCAGGAGACAAATGGGAAATGTTCTCTATTTTTAGAGGCTTTGATGCTAATCCCCATACATCTTACATGCAATCATATCTCCATAGATAATAGGACACATAAAATCCTATAACGTTTCACCGTAACATTTTAAAGCCTGTAAAAGTGCAGACAATCTCACTTTTGCATATCCTAATACCCCCCCACCCCCTGCTTTAAACAGGAATTTCTTCCAAAAACAATTCTATTTGCTGGTGGCCAAACAAAGAATCCTCTTGTGTTATTAATAAAGGGGCAGTATTAAATGGCTGTTTTTTTATTTTAGTCTGTTTCACTCCCTCCATTCTCTCTTTATTCCCCACCCTCCCTGTAACCTTCTCTTTTTCTACCCTCCATTTGAAAGACTGCCAAGCTCTGTTTGCCTTGATAATTAGGACCCAAAGCGTGCAATCGCAAGTCCATTATAAAAACAGCCAACGCCTGGGTGGTTTATTGATAAGGCATTACGTGTGTGGAGGTGTGGAAATGTACACAGGGCTGGTGGCACATCAGATAGATTCTCCTGCGCCTTAAAAAAGAGGCCTTTATCCAGATTAAATGCCATTATGGTCCAACATTGTAATTCGCCAGCTTTCATGACAAGGAAGCAAAAACATATTAATGTAAAAGGGGACGGCAGAACAGCTGTTCAGTAAGAGAGAGTGCTGTTGCTAGTGGCTACAGTAAAATGTCAATGAAGCGTTTCTTGTGCACCAGCAAAACTTCTCAGTCGTATTTCTGCTCATAAATGTGTTTTTTTTACATTTAATTTGTTTCATTTTGAATAAGTAAATCTTATTATTTAACATTTCACAGCAATGTTAACGTAATGTTTTCCTGCCTGCCCTGTAAAATGTCAAAATGTGTTCTTAAAGTCCCAGTGAACCGGAAGTAGCAAGTGAGTTTTCTTCAGTGCTGTGACGTATTTCCAAGTGGAACGGAATATTGAATAGAGGGAAGGGTTTTTACTTCAGCGCTCCTCCTCTCCATCTCACGCTCATAGCAGATTAGCGGTTGGAGGGGAGTGGTTATGGTATTCAAACCCAAGCCATCAAACTGACATAATCTGGGACGCCGTTTCCAGACCGGGAGTTACTTTTCAGATTTTGATTTAAAAATTACCGCGACAGACATTTTTCTTTCTGTGTATTAACTTGCACGGATTAATTGTTCACCCTAAGACCTGTAATATGTGCTAACAAAGTAAATAGGGTCAATTTTGATTTCATTAGGACTTTAGAGACAGATCTGCTTACTCTCTGATTAAAAACAATTATATTTAGTTTTTAAATGGCATCTTTTTGTTTAACTAATTAAACATTTCATGACTATGTGTGCATAATGTGTATATTCCAGTATAACTTTTCTGATACATACTCTGTGTGTGTGTATATATATATATATATATATACACTCACCTAAAGGATTATTAGGAACACCTGTTCAATTTCTCAATAATGCAATTATCTAATCAACCAATCACATGGCAGTTGCTTCAGTGTGGTGTTGCCACACTTTAGGCCCCTTAGTGCCAATTGGGCATCGTTTAAATGCCGCAGCCTACCTGAGCATTGTTTCTGACCATGTCCATCCCTTTATGACCACCATGTACCCATCCTCTGATGGCTACTTCCAGCAGGATAATGCACCATGTCACAAAGCTTGAATCATTCAAATTGGTTTCTTGAACATGACAATGAGTTCACTGTACTAAAATGGCCCCCACAGTCACCAGATCTCAACCCAATAGAGCATCTTTGGGATGTGGTGGAACGGGAGCTTCGTGCCATGGATGTGCATCCCAAAAATCTCCATCAACTGCAAGATGCAATCCTATCAATAAGGGCCAACATTTCTAAAGAATGCTTTCAGCACCTTGTTGAATCAATGCCACTTAGAATTAAGGCAGTTCTGAAGGCGAAAGATTTTTAGATATCCATTTTTATGTTTTAGTAATTTGTTACATTGTGCTTTAATTAATTTTACTTTTAGTTATTTTAGAATGAAAATCATCCCATGATTTACTCACCCTCAAGCCATAGTTGTATATGACTATCTTCTTTCAGATGAACACAATCTGAGTTATATATAAAAAAAATACTGTATATCATTGATTTTCCAAGCTTTATAATGGTAGTGAATAACAGTCCTGATTTTAAATTTCAAAGAACAGCATCCAAACTTTCATAAAAGTAATCCAGACTCCAGAGGTTTAATAAAGGCCTTCTGAAGCAAAACGATGTGTTTTTGTAAGAAAAATATCCATATTTAAAGGAACTGTATGTATTTCAATTAATCATAAAATGGCCCTGATATGTCACTAGACATTAGGAAATCATGTTAATTTCGAATACTTATAACACTGACAACAGTAGTCCGGCCAGGATATTGTCATTTGAAAGGTGAAGTTGCAGCCCTCAACTGATGTTGATGTTGACATGTTGTGTTTTGGCCTGAAGGGCCGCCCTCCACCGATCTACCAATCACGAAGTCAGTAGTGTTTGGGCATCCAGGTTGCCAGCTCTGCTCTAGTTACCACAGCTGCAGCTACACACTTCTTGGATAAAAAATGTCTAACTTTACGAAACCTAAAATACCTCTCATGAAGCATAGACATAATTAACAGAAAGAAAAACCCAAATTACTGTGTAGGACTCGTCATTTGCCATTGTAAGCTCCATGTAGCAGCCTATGTTCCTGCTGGATCCTGCAGCCTATCTGGCAACTTCGAGTCAGGGGGGAAGGGGAGAGAGGATACACCTCTACAGTAATTTGAAAGTGTTTGCAGTACCAGTTTTGGCCACAATCCTACATACAGGTCCTTTAAAACTTTAAAACTAAAATAACTAGGTCCCGGCAGACGGCCTAAGCAGGTCGACTTACACCAAAAGAGTAACCCCTGATGCGATGTATGACGCAGGATGTAGGAGCAGTGTAAGCTTTCACATCTCTTGCGGTTCAAACAAATAGGCCTGGGCAACAAACTCAATCTCTTCTTCTCTATATCAAAATCCACAAACATTTCTCTTTAAAAATTCTCGTTTTAGACCTCTAATTCGTGACCGGGGTTTTGTTTTGCTCTATCCTCTGCGCTTCCGCATTCGTCAATACGTCAGGTCAGGGGTTACTCTTCTGCTTGTTATTTTCGTTTATAAAGTTTAAAATATGGTTATTTTTCTTGTATGGATTACTTTTATGATGGATAGATGCACTTTTTTTTCTTCAGGAACCCCATTCACTGCCATTATAATGCTTGGAAGAGCCAGGACATATTTGAATACATCTCCGACTGTATTCGTCTGAAAGAAGAAAGTCATATACACCTAGGATTGCTTGAGGGTGAGTGAATCATGAGGTTATTTTCACTTTTGGTTGAATTATCCCTTTAACAAAAGTGATTTGCAGTTTTAGTTAACAAAACAACTTATTACTGAATTATGACCAAACCTAAAAAAAAATGTTCCCCTCTACATGATACATAGGAAAGCAACGGTGAGAGACTGCATGATCTGCTGGTGACTTGGAGACACTGGACCAACACGCCAACGGTGAGAGAGAGTGTGAGAATGATATAAAGACAGCGAGAGGTGGGTAGAGAGAGAGAGAGTAATTGTTTGGAGACAGGGGGCTGTAGCAGGATTTTAATATGTTTGCTGTCTCCCGGTTCCAATTGGGCCCCTCAGGACGTTGTGATATTTAAAAGTGACATGTCTGACCCTGCACATTTGCGATGTGTCATCATGCATCAAGCACAGAGGTGTGGATTAAAGCTCTCCCTAATGTTGTGTGCATTGGGATTTATATTTCCAATTAAATCTGCAAATTATATGATCATCCAGAGCTATGTGCAAGGGCCATTTTGGAAATGGGCGGCGATGGTCTATGTTTTTCCCCCCTCACTAATGGTAATGTTGGAAATGCGATCCACGTTGTGGCTTGAATATTAATCCGCTTCTGTCCAATAACATTGCGCATTGCCACATTCTCTAAGGGAATTGTCTATCAAAATACATACAACTCAGCTATAAAGTGCAGTGCAGGGTGACCAGGGTGTATTATATAAGGGTTATAGAGGTCTTGGCATGTAAAGATCACACAAGGCCGTTGCTCTGCGGATGCTGTGGATCCAGCTGTCTCCGCTCTTATCTCAGCTCAGCTGGCCGCTAAACAGACCTTGGTCTGTATGGAAAACTGAAAATTTCAGTAATCCTTAGAGTGTCGACAGTTTAATTGAATCTCCACTTCAGATGGAGTAACAACAAAAATACTAAGAATGTCAAATACTAATATTAAGATTAATACTGAGATTTATACTCCTACCAAATCTAAGAATTAGCCTAATTTTTGTCTCATTATAATTTTCTATTCAAAGGTTTGGTGTTTGCTTTCCAACTCCTTTTTACAAGAATGCATTAAAGGTGCAGTGTGTAGTATTTATGAGGATTTATTGACAAAAATGCAATATAATTCACAATTCGCAATTCGCAACCTCACCTCTAGATGCCACTAAAATTAAATAGTGCACCTTTAAATTAATCAAGTGACAGTAAAGACTTTTACATAAAAAAAAAAATCCAAATTATTTTCAATTCATGAAAATATAATGGAAAAAGGTACATGGTTTCCACAAAAAAAAATTAAGCAGAACATTAATAATAATAATAAAAAAAATGCAAATATGCAGTGCTAGGTTGATTACTTACAAATTGTAGTCCATTACTGAATACAAATGACATGATGCAATTGAGGTTAGTAATGTAATGTAATTACACATTTGAGGTAATTGGACTACTTTTTGATTACGTTTAGATTACTTTTAAACTAACATGTTTATCACTTTGATTTATCAATAAAATCAATTGCATTAAACATCAATTGCATTATACATATTTTATGAGTTACCCAAATCGTATGAATTCATTAATTAAATAAAAAATGATAAGAAATAAAAAAATAAAAACAATCAAAATAAAATGCTAACTAAAAATGTTTTTGTTGTGTAGCCTCTGAATTTTCCATTTAATTATAGTCGCCTGACTTGTAGCCGGTCTGTTTTAAGGAAGGAACATTTAAAAAATAAAAAAAAGAATTAAGGAGAATCAATCAATTTTAAATAATTTACTGCCTTTTTGTGAATATGAATTAATCATGTAATAAATAAAGTAACTTTGTTCTGATTATGAGTTCATATTTTAAAATGTAATATATATAATAATTAAAGGTATTTGATTTTTGGAATCTGATTACATAATCCATATTACATTTAATAATTTCCTTGCCAGATGATAATAAGAAATGCTTCTTGAGCATTAAATCGGCATATTAGAATGTTATCTAGATCATGTGACTCTGAAGACTGGAGTAATGATGCTGAAAATGTAGCTTTGCCATCATAGGAATAAATTACTTTTTAAAGTGTATTAAAATAGAAAACAGTTATTTAATATTGTAATAATATTTCACAACAGTTTTTACTGCATTCGTGATTAAATAAAAGCAGGCTTGGTGAGCATGAGAGATTTCAAAAATCCTACCAACCCCAAACTTTAGTTTACCCTGAACGGTAGTGTAAGTCTTATTAGTCTTCTTTTTTATATTAATCCTAATGTAAGTATTTGTCTTAATTTTAATCTAAGAATTAATATAAATCTCAGTATTACCTTAAGAGGAATAAGACTAATAACACAAACAAGATTACTACCAATATCTAGAATTCTAATAAATTACAATATTGGTCAGTTATAGAGTACACTTTACCTGTCTTTTTCAATCAAGCATGCAAATATGAGCATGCCAAAACAGTGCCAGTGTTTTGACAATTTCCTTTTTAATGAGACAGGGCTCGTATCACTCCTTATCTGTGCGAATCCAGCATGCCAAGCACCCGGTTCAGCCGTTAATTGTCTAAGGAATTGATAACGGTGCTGAGGCCGGTCCACCTGATAAACCCACATGTCCATCTGTCAAACCCGGCACCGACCACACACACGCACGCACGCACGCACGCACGCACGCACGCACACACGCACACACACACGCACACACACACATGATTTTAACATGACAGCTATTGGAGATGGTGCCTTTTATTGGAGGATGCTGAACGAGAGTGTCCAATATTCAGAGAGAGGGGAAGAAAGAGAGGCTTGAAGAAGAAACAGGGAATGAGGGAGAGGCTAAGTTGGATATGGTCCTGTCTGGAGCTCTAAATACAACCATGTTCACATAGAGTAGTTGCAAAAAAGTATTTAGTCAGCCACTAATTGTGCAAGTTCTCCCACTTAAAAAGATGAGAGAGCCCTGTAATTTTCATCATAGGTACACTTCAACTATGAGAGACAGAATGAGAAAAAAAATTCAGAAAATCACGTCTGATTTTTAAAGAATTTATTTGCAAATTATGGTGGAAAATAAGTATTTGGTCAATAACAAAAGTTCATCTCAATACTTTGTTGTGTACCCTTTGTTAGCAATGACAGAGGTCAAACGTTTTCTGTAAGTCTCCACAAGGTTTTTACACACTATTGCTGGTAATTTGGCCCATTCCTCCATGCAGATCTCCTCTAGAGCAGTGATGTTTTGGGGCTGGCGCTCGGCACTACGGATTTTCAACTCCCTCCAAAGATTTTCAACAGGGTTGAGATCTGGAGACTGGCTAGGCCACTCCAGGACTTTGAAATGCTTCTTACGAAGCCACTCCTTCGTTGCCCGGGCGGTGTGTTTGGGATCATATTCATGCTGAAAGACCCAGCCACGTTTCATCTCCAATGCCCTTGCTGATGGAAGGAGGTTTTTACTCAAAATCTCACGATACATGGCCCCATTCATTCTTTCCTTTACACAAATCAGTCGTCCTGGTCACTCTGCAGAAAAACAGCCCCAAAGCAAGATGTTTCCACACCCATGCTTCACAGTAGGTATGCTGTTCTTTCTATGCAACTCAGCATTCTTTCTCCTCCAAAAACGACAAGTTGTAAAAAGTAATATTTTGGTTTCATCTGACCATATGACATTCTCCCAATCCTCTTCTGGATCATCGAAATGCTCTCTAGCAAACTTCAGACGGGCCTGGACATGTACTGGCTTAAGCAGACGGACACGGATTTGAGTCCCTGGCGGCGTAGTGTGTTACTGATGGTAGCCTTTGTTACTTTGGTCCCAGCTCTCTGCAGGTCATTCACTAGGTCCCCCCGTGTGGTTCTGGGATTTTTGCTCACCGTTCTTGTGATCATTTTGACCCCATGGGTTGAGATCTTGTGTGGGGGGCCAGATCGAGGGAGATTATCAGTGGTCTTGTATGTCTTCCATTTTCTCATAATTGCTCCCACAGTTGATTTCTTCACACCAAGCTGCTTACCTATTGCAGATTACCAGGTACAGGTACCATTAATACAGGTAATGAGTAGAGGACAGAGGAGCCTCTTAAAGAAGAAGTTACAGGTCTGTGAGAGCCAGAAATCTTGCTTTTTTGCAGGTGACCAAATACTTATTTTCCACCATATTTTGCCAATAAATTCTTTAAAAATGTGATTTTCTGGATTTTTTCCCCTTCTCATTCTGTCTCTCATAGTTGAAGTGTACCTATGATGAAAATGACAGGGCTCTCTCATCTTTTTAAGTGTGAGAACTTGCACAATTGGTGGCTGACTAAACACTTTTTTGCCACACTGTATAGTTTTGAGAGTGACAACCACATAGAACTGAAGTTACTCCCTTAACTTGGGCTACCTATCAACCAGACCACATTTCCAAATTGTCCCAATGTGTATCTTGATAATCCGGTCACTATAGTAGCCAAAGCAATGACTGAAATGGAAACATTTATTTTTTAAGAAATATAAATAATGTGAGGAGTATATAAAAAAAGAGGTTTCAGAAAGAGTAAAGATGAAAGAAAGAATGCATAGACAGAGAGGAAGGAAAGAAAAAGATTGGAAGGGGGAGGGGAGAATAGGAGTGATGGAGGAAGACAGCCTGAGGAGCGAGACCGAGGCAAAGTGAGAATTGAAACTTCTTCAATCTGACGGCGCGTGTCTCCCTGGGGTCCATTTTGATCTAAGCATATTTGAATGTAAATATAAGACCGGCTGCTTTTATTGAGTGGTGTCGGCACGGCACAGCTGATGACCACTGGCACTGTCTGACACTCCAGCTAGATCCATCAGAAAGGGAAATGCATTCATCTATATGATGTGCCTCTCCCTACAATTATAGATAATTTATACGCCTCCTGTTTACACCCGTCTGTTTAAAATGTATAGCTTTTGTTCTCCTCTTATTCTAGAAATCTCTGGGGTCTGTAATCTCAGAGACTTCGGTTTGTAGAGTCAGATCCGTATAAAGAACGCCCACCCTTCCGCTGATTGTCAGGCATGTTGTAATTCATGAGTAGAAAGGGAAAAGCTCCGCAAAATCAGGACCAAAGCCCGCACAAAAATATGCTCAAAGTTAGGTGCTCGACAAAAGAGATAATAAAAAACAGAAAAAAGTCGGCACACCACAACTCAAAAAATATGCAAAACATATAAGACTCACACACAGGTTACGTTTCGAGCAAACAGGCTTTTCACTGGACAATTAAAAGTTTATACCCAACAAGCCTTTATAGCCGCAGGTACTAATCAAGGATCACATGCAACCCCCCCCCAAAAAAAAGTATATACAAGTATAAAGTATATACTGTATGAAAATACAAAAAATAAATTCATGGAACACAAAAGCAACAGAAAAATATAAGTAGATAGATAGATATATAGACAGATATACTGTATAGACAGATATAGATAGATGATAGATAGATGCAGTTTAATGCACTGAAATAAATTAGTTTCAATGAAAAAGATTTATCATTTAATCAAGACAGAAAGGTCAAATTTTGGCAAGACAAAAGTTTTGTCGCCTATACAGAAATTGAACAAATTGACTGCAAATACAAAAATATGTCAGCAAATTAAGTAGTGGTGCTGTGAGATCCAATTGTTATATCTTGTATGACTTCCATGAGCTTGAAGGACTGCATCCATGCAGTTTGGCAAGGACTCATACAATTTATTGATGAAGTCATCAGGAATAGCAAAGAAAGCAGTCTTGCATGCCTCCCAGAGTTCATCAATATTCTTTGGTTTCATCTTCCATGCTTCCTCTTTCACCCTACCCCACATATGCTCAATGATGTTCATGTCTGGTGACTGGGCTGGCCAATCCTGGAGCATCTTGATCTTCTTCGCCTTGAGGAACTTTGATGTGCAGATGGAAGAATGCGATGGAGCACCATCCTCCTGCAGAATTTGGCCTTTTATGGTTGGGAATATAAGAGGTAGCTAAATTTTCTTGTTATTTTAGACTATTGAAGTTGCCTTCCACCCTGCAGATCTCTCGCACACCCCCATACTGGATGTAACCCAAGACCATGATTTTTCCGCCACCAAACTTCACTGTTTTCTGGGTGAATCTCGGATCCATGCAGGCTCTAGTAGGTCTCCTGCAATATTTGCGGTGAATGTGGTGTAATTCAACAGAAGATTAATCTGAAAAATCCAGCTTCTGCCACTTTTCCAGCGTCCATCCTTTTAGCAGGCTGTGGGCTTTGGCAAATGCCACACGGTTTTTCAATTGTCTTTTGTTTAGTGCTGGCTTCTGGGCACTGATTCGACCATGGAGGCCATTTTGAGACAGTATCCGACAAACTGTTCTGGTTGACACAGGGACTTCAGGTGACCAGGTCTCGTGGAGCTCTGCTGCAGTGGAAAATGGGCTGGCCTTGAATTTTCGAGCCAACAAATAGTCCTCTCGAGCAGTTGTCTTTCAGGGTCTGCCTGACCTGGGTTTGTCATAAACGTCTCCAGTCTCTTCAAATCTTTTTTTTATCCTCTGTACTTGACGCTGAGACACTTTGAAGATGTCTGCCACATCAGCAGTGGATCTGGTCTTCAGCCTCTTGATAATCAAAACTTTAGTCTCAGGGTGAATCTTAGGCATGTTTGCAGAGGTCTAGTTGCAGTTGATGTGAGGGTCTAGTGTACTGGGGTCCTTTTTATACACACCTGAGATCTAATTGATCCATTATTAGTCACAGGTGAATCTCATATGACAAGGCGACAACACTTATGTCTTTGCAAAAATTCACTCAATGGGCTTTACCAAGCTGTGAATATTATAATATTTTTTGACAGTTTCATTTTGCACTGAAACATTATTACAAAAGCTGTTGGGATTAAAATGAGCCATTTTTTTGTAAAAAAAATCTTGATAAGAAATATATTTCAGCGGCACTTCAGTTCAATTTGTACACAAGCGACAAGACTTTTGTCAGGGACTGCATATGTCACCTCCACACTGGGAATATTTTACTATTTCAATTCCTACATATTGTAAGGTAGAGACTGGATGTCTAAAGGTAGCAAAGCGCTGAGCGACAGGACTTTTAAAATCTTGATTTCAGTGCAACAATGTTAAGAAATTTGTTTTTTTTAAGGTCTACTAATAGCAAAGACTGCAGATGAGGATGGAAAAAGCATAACTGGTGCGATGTATGACGTAAGTGTTTTGAACTGCAAGAGGCGTTACACTTTCTGCATAAGTTGAATACGGAAGGTGGTCTGCTGGAAGCTAGATATTTTACTTTATAAAGTTTTAAATATGGATTTTTTTTCCCCTTACAAAACCAGTTTGCTTCAGAAGGCCTTTATTAACCTTTTCGGATACAGCCATCGTCTGATTCTTGAGTGAATCGTTATTTTGAGTCAGATCTTTTCAACGAAACAGTTTATGCGATTTCAAACCCAGTTTGAATACTTTGTCATCAATCTTATTCAGTACTTGAGTTCAACTCACTGTAAACAGGCTGACGTCACACTGAAATGCAATATTTTTAGTTACTAACTTGTGTTGACTTCTGCTGTATGATCTTTTTATGGTGCTTTTGAATCTTTTGAAGCTTGAAAGCTCCACTTCCCATTAATTTTAATATAATTCTTCAAAATGTTTCCTTTTGTGTTCCACAGAATTAGAAAGCCATACAGGTTTGAAACAACATGAATGTGAGTATAAGATTTTTCATTTTCGTGTGGACTAATCCTTTGAAAGTGTGAAAAAGGTATTTCCAATCTTTTTGTTCAATGATTAAAAGACAATTACTCAAAAGAGAAAGTCGATTTAGGTGACATCTCATTAAATGTACATAGCGATTGCTGATGATAATCTTTTAAGCAGGGCGAATATTTCATTAATGTTTAAATAATGGAAGATTAAAGCATGCAAAATTTAAGGACCAAAACTCAAAGGTATATCGTTTTAAACTTCTAAATCTAAAACCACACCAAGTCTTCAAAGATTCCAGCGTGGACGACGACAGGAACACGATCAAACATGTCAGGTGAGCATCTTTGCACATGTTGTTGCAGTTATTTAAAAGCTTCCCTGTTTTCATTTAAACTCAAACTCTATTTAGGGATTTCTGTTTTCAGGCCTTTCAAATGGTAATAGTCTCTTCAAAGTCTCTCTATCGCTCATTAGCAGCAGTTCAACATAAAAAAGAGTATAAATGAGAGAGAAAAAGGGTGAAGAATTTATTATTATTATTTCTAACTTAAGATATGATTTTCTGGTGCTAATACAAAGGATGAAATAATTTTAAAACTTATTATATCTGGAATTCATTGGACTCAATTATAGTTTAGCACTGTTTTTCCCCCAGTGGCTGTAGAGGTATTTAATATTCTATAATCTAGAGTAAAGTCTTTTTTAATGGTGCTTCCTAAGGCAAGCAAAACTATATTTTAACAAAATCCTAACCCTAGGAAAGGGTATTTTAACAAAATTCTAACCCTAAGTATTAAAGTAACAGCATTTGTGCTAAGGATTGATACTTACTTGTTGAGATAAGATGTTGTATTACTATTCCAAATGATCAGCCTTAAGGTACACTATGCAACTTTTCCGTCCACTAGAGGGCACCTGTTCAAAACAAAGGCGTAATTTGTTGATGGCAAGTTTGAGCGCAGCATCTTGGGACATGTGGTCTTCACCTCACAGCCGGTGGAAAAGAATCGGGATAGGACTCTGGCAGAAACCATGTTCATGGATGCGATTATTAATGTTACTGTAGTATGAAGCAGAGCAGGACCTAGTGTTGTGGAGCTGAGCAAGGCTGCCGGAGCGATTGTTAATGAGATGAACAACACGAGCCTCGAGAGCAGCGGGACTTTTATTATGACGGGACACAGTCGCTGCATGGGCGCTGGCGCTATTTCCGCTTTTCCGGTCATGAGTATGAGGTAACGTAGCTCTGTTTATCATATTAGATACATTTGAGTGTGTTGAAAATGATGATATGAAGTTACTCTGTGCGTTCGCTCGGCGGCTGCTGTGACACTTGTTGCACACTGCAGTAAGAGTAAAGCGTTTCTGACAAAAAACCCAGAAACCGAGGGTTTCGACACTCGACTCCCTCAGACACTATGCTCAGATGTCCCGGTTCCTTGTTTAAAATAGCAATTTTCTATTTTGGCCTGGCACATGATAAAACATGTAATATAATAATTACATTGAAAGAACCAAGCCATATCAAGCAATGGCCTGAAAATCACCCACAGTATAGTGACTGTGACTTTTAGTTTCCATGGTTGTGATTGAATATGCTTGCAAATGTAAATGACATCCAGAACTAAGGGCCATATGAATTTGAGAGGACTTGTAACACAGTTCCTCTAGGAGATGAAAGTTTTTTTTTTTTTTTTTTTTTTTTGAGTGACAGCATTCTAACCAGCATGCATTTTCGGTTGACCTTCTCAAACGAGTGCCTGTAACCAAAAGTATGCAAAAGAGGCAAAGAGGGGGAACGGATAAAGGGAACAGATCCATCCGTCACAAGATAAACCCCCAGGTTTACCATGCAATCCACGATTCTTAGCAATAGAAGTCAAAATGTAGTTTCTGATGAGTATAGATTACATAACAACATCTGGCTAATCCTAAACCTACAGGCACACATGCATATTTTTTCTCTAATTAGATTTATTTGCTACCTTTGTTTGATCCGTCTTTACCTCTGGCATTTTACTCCAGAAGCAGATGTCATTAAAAATTCCTGTTCCTGAGGAATGGATCCAAAATCAATTTTTTTTTATGAAGAGACGGGGAGTGAAATGATGATGCATCAAGGGTGGCTTTCCTTGATCCTTTTACCTTTGAGGGTTAGCATGAACCATCAACCAGCATGTCCTCTGTGGCGCTGTGATGGCAGAGAGGACACTTGGTGTGATACTTAGTGTTAGTTCTGTCATGATTTACTCACCCTCATGTCGTTCTAAACCCGTAAGACTTTTGTTCATCTTCAGAACACAAATTAAAATATATTTTATGAAATCTGAGAGATTTCTGCCCCTCCACTGACAGTCCAAGCAGCTACCACATTGACATTCTTATAAAGAGTATAATATCATCTGTCTGGCTATGTATCTATCTATGTATCTATCTATCTATCGTTCTATCTATCGTTCTATCTATCTATCGATCTATCATTCTGTCTATCATCTATCATCAATTATGTCTTTCTTAGAGAAGTTCCTCAAATTTAGCTATTAAATAATAGACCAAAGGTCTAAGATCTGCTCTGCCCGTCACTCCAAAGTTTGGTGAAATGACATGATTAAATAATTTTATATTTATTTTATTGTCATAGTCTTTTATGTAATTTGGAGTTTATCGGGGCCCGAGAAATTCACAGCTGACAGATTTATTTTGAGTTTAAATATTTGAAAACCTTGATTTGAGTCAGACTCGTTGGGATCCTGTCAAAGATAAGATCCCATCCAGTTAAAATCAAGACGTATGCAGATGCGAGGAGAGCAGATGAGAGAAGAAAGAAGGAGAGGTGAAGACAGTGATGGGAAGGAACGATGCTGACATACGATAAAACTCCTGCGGTTTGAAGTGTAATGGGAGGCCAATGAAGACTTGATAGCTTCAATTTTATGGTTAAGAGGAATGTGAAAATGTATCCCATTGGCCGACAGATCGGAGCAAACAACTGTCTCCCCATCTCTGATTCCAATCGTCCATGAAAAAAAAAGAGGGTGGAAATACTGACTCACTGAGACCACCGTTGCGCTGAAAGGTAGATAACGTTTGGGAAAAATAATGGCTTTCACGGCAGAGAATTTCACACATTAGCTCCGCGATGGAGGATTATCATCAGGAGCACAAAATGTAAAGAATTTGAACCTCTTGTCACAGAAGAACCTGCTTATGCCCCTTTTTCTTTCGTCTTTGTAATTCCCTCTGGGTTTCAATCTGTCAGACAATAAGATAAAGTACAAAACTTTTATGTTTCGTCCGGGCACCCTGCGATGCGTCTCTGATGAGCAGACGGCGACAAACGCAAGCAATCCTGATTAAAGCACATACACTGGAGACATGGGCCTGGCTGGAGCATCTCACCATCTTTCTTGCCATCTTCTAATAAAGTCAGTCATGCAGGGGGGCATCAGTCTGAGCGTGCCTGGCAAAGGGTCAAGGTTTGGCTGAATATAGCAGGGCCATGTCTGCTTGTCAGTGTTGTAACTTGCTCCATGCCGAGTTATTAAAGTTTTGAATTATTTTATTTATTTGTTGCTTAGATTTGTTAGCTTTCACTCTATAATTCTAAATGTAAGTTTAATTAGATTTTGTTTTCTAGTTTCAGTTTATTTAGTTGGTAACACGTTACAATAAGGTTCATTTATTAAACATTAGTTAATGTATTAACTAACATGAACTAACCATGAGCAGTACATTTGTTACTGTATTTGTTCATCTTTGTTAATGTTAGGTAATATAAATACAGCTGTTCATGGTTTTTTCATGTTAGTTCACAGTGCATTAACTAATGTTAACAAGATTTTAATAAAGTATTAGTAAATGTTAAAAATAACATTAACACTTAAGCATTAAGCAGTTCATTATTAGTTCATGTTAACTAACTAATATTAACTAATGAACCTTATTGTAAAGTGTTTGTTTTCATTTTAGTTTTTGATTTAGTATTTTAGGGTTAATTAAGTCGCCAAAGTATCTTCTGAAATATCATTTGAAGTGTTGTAGGCAGTTAGATTTCTCTGCACATTCTATTGCAATCTAGTTTTCATGTTTTAATGCAAATTAGTTGTCAGCATTATTTAAAAAATAATTACAGAAATGATTTGTGACCAACTTTATTTTAGTTCGTTTTTTTTTTTTTAATGATTTAATATTACTTTTTATTTCAGTTAACGAAAATGTTTTAAAGGGGTACTTCAGCGCTTGGAAGATGAATCTGTATTTAAACTCAGTCATTAATGTAGTAGAAATGTGAAATAATTTTTGAATTTGGTGCCTTCTAGACTGAGAAAACACAGAAAATTTATTTTTGTCTCATGGGGATGAAAGACAACAATTCCCAGAATGCACTTTGCTGCCCTATGCTAGGCACGGCATGGTTTACTTGCCCACCGCATTCATTTTCATAAAATCAGTTCAGTTAGGGACACTACAATTAAAAACTGAACGTGTCTGTTCCATATATTATGAGTGAGTCGATTGAGTGTCAAGGCCGTCACGGCACAAATGCAGCAGGAGTCGGATTACATTCACGGGATAATCGCGGGATTCGTGGCTGGGGCTGCATTCACAGCACGTGATCAGTCTGGTGCATTTTCAGTTCATGTCTTTGGAAGCTTAACTTTCATAGGAATTCATTTGAAAAGTTGAAACACTCACTTTGCTCTCCACCGCTCCGTTTACATGAATCTCCTCAGCTCCCGGGCCGAGTGCTGACGCTGTGAGTGCGACAAAAACTCCTCCGATGATGCAAAATGACGATATTTTCGTCATTGGAAGAATTTTTCCAGAAATAAAATACATAATTCTCTCGTCTCAGGGTCATATGAGGGGGGAAAGTACGATAATTTGAATATACTCCTGGGTTTCTACTGATACAAAGCTTAATGCTAATCACTGAAGTAACCGTTTAAATTACTATGTTAATGATAGTAATACTGTCTCCACTGATGGTCATTGAAAATTAGCCATATATTGTGACATTAAATGTTCTGTTCTATGATCCCATTAGCAAAGATGGCAGATTTCAAATCATGTATTTCCGGGGAGCCATTAAGATGAATGGGAATGCTAAAGGACAGCTACCTCCGGGTATTTTAGGCCTACATTGTTGAGAAAGAACTTGAACAACCGGATTTGGTCATGGAGGGCCGGACTGTGGGATGAGAGTCCTGTCAACAGAGTGCAGAGATAATTGTGTACATGAGAGTGAACAGCCTGTGTCTGGTCACGGAGTGAGACACGAGCTACGTTTAAGTGTCCCTCTGCATCCGCGTTTTACTGTCTCTGTCTGCCTCCATGTCTCCCCTGGCATCCACTGTCTAATTAAACGTGTCCTCCGGCAAGAAGCTGTCCACTTAACACCTTCAATTAGGAAGCACAGCTCCATCTGTACACACTGATGTGAGAGAGGATGTGGATTTTTCGGATGTGGCATTGACAGAGAAAGGGGAACTATTTTTAGTTTGTGTATCCGTGCTTGGGTTAGCGGGAACGAGGTTGAGGCGATGGAAGAGTGCGCACCCGTGTCTACAGTACATGTACATGTGAGTGAGAGGTAGAACAAAGCGTGTGTGTTTGTGTGTATCTGCAGGACACAGAGTCTTTGTAATGCACCGCAGATCCCTCTGAAAGTCTTGTGAATAATTGACAGGTCATTATTTATTATCAGAGGACCGGCGCTGTGCTGCTGTACATGGCCCTGCTTCGTTAAGTCAAAGTAAATGAGTGAATTCATGCTCCAATTACTCTCTGGCGAATTTCCTCTCTCGAGCCGCTCTACAGGAGGAACCGATCGCCACAGCTGCTGCCGTAACTTTCAGAGCACTTATTTACCATTATCTGTAATTAGGGAATCTGTATTACCTGCTTGTGAATGAATTCACATGGAGAGTTCTTGGCTTGTTTCTATGTTTCAAGTCTAAACAGAAATTTTGAGAGTACAAGGAGAGTATTTCAGTTTTGCTGAAAAATGCAACTTGTTCAAAAATGAAAGGGAGCAGTAGCAAGGCTCAACGTGACAGTGAAGGACATTGTCCAATTTTAGGCCTTTTGTTGTGACATGCTATTCAAATTAGAATTTTTTTTCTTAATAAGAGAACATTGCTATTTTAACCAAGGAACCGGGACGTGTGAGGGAGTCTCATGTCAATTGTGTCATATCTGCGTTACCCTCGGTTACCCTTGCTTTACTCTTACAGCAGTGTGCAACAAGTGTCATAGCAATCGCCTTGTGAACACACAGAGTAACATTATAACATCCTTTTCAACACACTCAAATGTATCCAATATATGATAAACAGAGCTGCGTTAGCTCATACTCATGACTGGAAAAGCCGAAATGGTGCCGCAACTGTGGCATAATAAAAGTCCCGCTGCTCACGAGGCGTGTGTGGCTTTCATCTTATTAACAATCGCTCCAGCGGCCTTGCTCAGCTCCCACAGCACTCGCCCCTGCTCTGCTTCATACTACAGTAACATTAATAATCGCATCCATGAACATGATTTCTGCCCAAGTCCTATCCCGATTCTTTTCCACCGGCTGTGAGGTGAAGACCACATGTCCCTAGATGCTGCGCTCAAACTTGGCATCATTAAACTACGCCTTCGTTTTGAATATGCGACCTCTAGCAGACGGAAAAGTTACAATAGTGTGCCTTTAATAGTTAATTCACTTTCATTTCATGGACCATTTCATTGTTGAATTTCTTAGAATGTTAATTCAGTAAATTTCTCTTCCTGTCATTCTATTTCATATTCCAATTTCCAACATGGCAAATGTAGCTCATAAATTGAAAGGGAGCCATTAAAAAAACTCACAAAAAACATTTAAAAAAGTCCTAATGGCTTATGCATCAGAGAAAGAAAAATGACTTGTTGAACGTGGGTGTACTAAACTTTACTGCCTCAGCATGTTTTTTTTTTGCTAAATGTAAATTAGTTCTGTAAATAAGAACTGAGCCACCATGACGACAGGTTCTGGAGATTTTCAGGTTTGAACTTCTTCTGCTTCTCTTGTTTCTAACTTGTCTCTTGTTGCTTTGTAAAAAAAGGTAAAAGTTAGTAAAAGTCTTCCAGCCTTGTATGTCTGGTTAGGCACATCTGAACTACAGTAAATCAGTTTATCCAGTTTACACCAGCAAATCAGCTGGTTTTTCGAAAACGTGATTCATCAGACCTGGCCAGCTTCTTGATGTTCATGTGCCTACTGCTGGCACTTTTGCCGCTGGACAGGGGTCAGCATGGACACCCTGTCTGGTCTGTGGCTATGCAGCCCCATATGCAACAAACTACGATGCCTCTGTGTATTCTGACACCTTTCTATCAGAACCAGCATTACCTCCTTGAGCAATTTGAGCTACAGTAGCTCGTCTGTTTGATCGGACCATATGGGCCAGCCTTCACTCCCCACGTGCATCAATGAGCCTTGGCCGCCCATGACCCTGTCGCCATTCACCACTGTTCCTTCCTTGGAGCCACTTTGATAGATACTGACCACTGCAGACCAGGATCACCTCACAAGAGTTGCAGTTTTGGAGATGCTCTAACCCAGTAGTCTAGCCATCACAATTCAAATTCTTACGATTGACCGCTATGTAATTATATAGCAGCTGCTTTACTCAATATAATTGAATACATGGACAACTCTGACACGAATCATGTGAAATGGCTTCTATTAGAAAAGACATCTGCGTTTTATTCTAGAATGTGCAAGTGTGTTATCTGGACCAGCCTGAAAGATACAGTGTTTTTGAGCTAAAGAAGCTAGATTTATTATGTTATTTGAATGTATACTTGGCAGCTCCTTTCTACTAGCCTGACAAACCAGACCATCAAGATGTTGGGTCTGGGAACACACCATTGGCAGGGCTCAATCCGATGGGCGGGGTAAACGGTTGTCTTTCAAAGCTGATTCGAAAGGCTGCTCTTCGCCAGCTTCTTTGTTTTCAAGTAGCTGGGAATTCACGCAGAACCGTCGCAACTCTGCCATCATTATGTTAAGCCCGCCCACGACTCTATACACAATGTGATTGGCCTGACTAGAGTTTGGTTTTTCAAGCTCGCAAGCCAATGGAGAGTTGCAGAGAATTACATTTGCAGCCGCTAGGGTTCATCTATATTTCTAGACCGAAATGTGTCTTTACCCAATCAAGTAGAAAATAGCTGCCCTGGGGCAGCACCAAGATGGCCATCAAATGGATTGACTTGCTTTAAATGGAGTAGAACAGCACCTGATAACTTATTAGCATCCACTCAATCAACTTTTTGTCTTGTCTGCAGGTCCTCAGTCTGCCTATGACTGATCGAGAGATAGAAAGTTCTGGCAGGCTGTTATATCTTGGCAACAGCGAACCTGAGGTTGCTGCGTCAGACCCGCCGCCCTCACACACTTTTGTCTGTCTAATTAACACCTGTGTGTGTCTGGCTCCCAGAGACCCAGACACCTGTCCCCCTGTTCCTAGAGCTGCTGTCAGAAGTGTCTGCGTGGGTGGGTGGTACTGTAGATGGTCATCACACTTGAATCCATACAATTCTTGCTAAGTTTTGTGAGTCTGAGAAGAAAGTTACCCATAAGTGTATCAGGGAGCGGAGGTGGTAGCTGGACGCATGAAAGCTCTTTGTTTTTTGTCGTTTGCTTTATGGTGTTGTTTACTGTGTCTGAGCAGGAGTGATAAACAGAAATACTGAGCGCAGGAGGTGAGGAAAAACAGGAGAAGCACACATCACACTTCTGCCGTTTCCTCCAATGCAGAAAGAACTGCTTGGGGGGTTGCTGGGTTTGGGAACATTGAAACGCTACAGTATTTTTCTTTTTTTTTATTCATGAGCTTCTCTCTTGTATTATTGGCCATTCTTGACCCTCTTTGTTTTGTCCACTGCCAACCAACATGCTCGTTCAAAGACCTTCAAAGACTTGGCAAGATATGTCACACCCTGCGGGGCAAAGAATATTTCCATTTTTGGATCTTTGCTGATTTTTTGATGTGTTAAAGCTCATTTATAGGTTGTTTAACATAAAGTGGTCAACTTATACAAAATAAGAACGTTTCACTGAAAATATTAAATGTATTGTTTCATAGACTAAATAATTTAGGAGATTTTTTTACATGATCTATTCAGGTTGATTGCATTAAAGAAATCAAGCATTAAAAACTACTCAAAAATATCATGTGTAATATTGTTACCATATATTTTTTTAAAGAAAATAGTTCATAACATATTTTACAGTGTGGTTTAAGGTTAGGTTTAGGGGTATAGGTTCATGGTTAGTACCGAGTTATTATTGTAATTACTACAACACGTACATAGTAAGTTATGAGGAACATGACGGTAAAATAAAGTGCTACCTAAACTCACGTTAACCAGCCAAGATTTGACCCCTTAATTGAACACGCTGACTTTTTGGGACTTTAGCATATTCACCGTATCCACCAGAGTTAGAGAAGTCTATAAATACCATTTTTATCTCCGTGCATGCCATAACTCTGTCTGACGCACCCACCGCTAGCCTGCTTAGAGCTTAGAGCAAAGACTCGAGGTAAACGCCTCCATCTAGCCTACTGCTCAATAAGTGACAAAATAACAGCAACATTTTCCTATTTACATGTTGTGACGTGTATAGTTACATCGTGTACTAAGACAGACGGAAAATGAAAAGTTGCAATTTTATAAATAAAATGTATATACTTTTTAACTTATTGCTCTGCAATGTGCCACACATTACGTCATCACGTTGGAAAGTCAAAACGTGACTAAAAACTCAAAACCGTCTGACAACGTTGCTTTACCTTTTTTTTTTTGGAGGGCATTTGTATTAGTCTTATTCTCTTTGTAAACACGTGATCGGTACATTCGCATACGTCACGTGTGACCTTTCCAACGTGGTGACGTAATGTGTGGCGCATTGCAGATCAGAGCAAGAAGAGCATTTGTGGTTAAAAAGTATATACATTTGTTTTTTTTTGTTTTTTTTTCAGAAAATGACATATCGTTTCACTAGATAAGAACCTTATTCCTCTAGGATCGTGTAGAGCCCATTGAAGCTGCATTGAACCTGGAATTTGGACCTTCAAACCATTGTACCCCATTGAAGTCTACTATATGGAGAAAAATTCTGGCATGTTTTCCTCAAAAAACTTAATTTCGTTTTGACTGAAGAAAGAAAGACATGAACATCTTGAATGACGTGGGAGTGAGTAAATTATCAGAACATTTTAATTCTAAAGTGAACTACTCCTTTAACTCACCTGTCTACCTAAAACCCATTGGACTCAAGTAGGCTAGCCTTGCAGACGCAAAGCTTTCATTTTCACCTTCTGTTTAGAAATGGTCTTCCTCTCACAAATTGAGTTATTGACTTCACACTTCCTCCTCTTGCGCTCCAGCCTTCAGTCCGCCATCCTGCTGGGAGTCACCGTGGCTGCTCAAATCCAGTTCTCGTCTCTGCTCCCGTGGACAGAGAGAGATTATGAGCGGCAGTGTATCAGCTGAGCGCCGCTGCTTTCGCCTGCGCCCGTGCCACAGCACAGAATGAATAATTTAAAGTGCCAGCTCGGGCATGCGACGCCGCCTTTTCTGGACTATTAGCTACACAAGCAGCATTAGGCTCATCGCTGAAATGTGGCGCTGTCTCTCTCTCTTCCTTCACTCGGCACGAGTTGCATCCCATACAGACAAGGCCGATCACAAACTTTCAAGGAGGAAAAGTTTGAATCAGACTGGATAGCAGAGGAAGTTGGTTTGTGATTAATTACATTTTTTATTGATGAGAGTACAATAATGTCATGAGCCAGATTGGACCACTAGGTGCAAAACTTTATTATTTTAGTATCACTGATATGCTGCCCTACACTACACTCGCTAGAGTGTGGAACTGAGAAAAATTATGACTTTAAATTATGACACAAAATTATGACCCCTATTTTGAAGTTACTGTACTCTCCCTTTGTATTGTCTGCAAAAAGTAAGAAGTCACACCAAGGCAAATGGCAGTAACTTCCTCATAATCAATATTTAGTTGCTGATCACAATTTACTAAATCATTATATTAACACCTGTATAAAATCTAGTGACCATGGCATTTATTTTGGAGGATTTACAATTGCTTTTTTATATGCTGCAGTTTGATAGACTATTCATTGGATAGCTGACTAGCCTATTTATGCTATAGGCTGCTAGCTAGCTAAACAAAGTAGATTGCGATCAATCTAATTGGTTAGTCTAATGCATCTTTTGTGTTACACAATTTCTTGCCTTGACCTTGATGTCTGCGTTCCAAAGCCATCTCAACCATCCACGCTATCCTCAACTATTTGTTTTACCGACACATTTATTCAGGTATCGTGTGTCAGAAGTGCTTCAGTGACAGATGTAGCTATGACAGCTACAGAATTAACATTTTTGGGTGAACTATGCCTATAATTGCTTACTGAACAATTCCGGGGTTGCGCTGAAATACTGCTCAGTATTTCATAGTGCAACTCTTTAGTGAGTTCATCTCAGAAAGAAAAGGATCAAGTGAGTAGGAACGAGTGTGAAAACCGGTGATGGAGTGGGTGTGAGGATGACGTGATGGTGAAGTAGAGATGCTAGCTTTAATGAAAGAGTGTGTTCGGGCTGAGGAGTGTAAGTCTGTATGGGTGCTGACATTCGACATCCCCCTCTGTGACACCACCCTGTCAGAAAGAACAGACTGAAGAAGGAGAGAGCAGGAGCACATGCCATGTACACCCAGAAACAGGGAAGAGAGACAAAGGTAGATCTGGAGAACAGACAGTCTTACATTTAAAGGAGTAGTTCACCCTAATAATGAATTTATGTCATCATGTACGTACTCACTCCCACATACATACTGTCCTTTCTTTCTTTCTTTCTTTCTTTTCTTTATTTCTTTCTTTCTTTCTGAATTGAAGATTTATGGACAAATTTTTATAAGATAAAAGTAATTTTTAAACAATTTAATGTTGTAGTAAAATTAATTGTAAAATTACTATTTAGGGATTTTATAAATACAATATTACCAAAAGAGAAGTAATACAATATTTTGGTTACACAATGATATATGAAGGAAAAAAATACACTGACTAATTCTAACAAGAAATCATGATTTCCAGCTATATAAGAATCATGATTTCCAGCTTATTACATAAAATATTACATTGTTATGGCCTGTAACATCTTGTGATGCATGACAATGAGTAACAGATAATTTAAAGGCCCACTGAAGTGCCTTGAAACGGGCAGCATTATTCAATGTCTTGACGTAATTTCCCCTGAAATGGCTCCAGCTGTTAGTAGCTCCTCCCCTTTTTTGAAACAGCCAATAGCGTTTCGTTATGTGTGTAAATTTGTTGAATGCTTATATCTCCTAAATGCAAATTTTACCATTGTTTTGGAACACACCAGCTTATTCATAAACTTAAGGCTAACACATTCATACTAAAATCGAAAAAAAAAAATTCCATTTTGATTTCAGGGGGCCTTTAAATAATTTAAAATATAACCATTTGAAAAAAGCAGAAAACAAATTATGACATTGGACATCAAACCTGCAATTTATAGATTCACCCAGATATCCCTTTGCCCCTACATTTCAGTTAACTCTAAAGTCTGTTCACTATAAAGATAATGATAAAAATATAGTTCTTAAAACTGCTCAAAAATTAAAGAATAGCAGAGTTAACACCACAGCTATCTTTATAGTTATCATATGAACAGGCCTTAATTAGAATATTAGTAGACTGTTAGCTATTCATAATTTTTATTGGATCTAATTTGTCAGCAAAAACAACATTATTGAGAAGAAAGAAATTAAGCTATGAACATTTTATGAATTAAACATGTATTAATATTATCCAAATCATCAGTAAGCTGTCCTTAAATAACACATGGTAAAAACATCTTAAATAAAAACATCTTCATTTGTTTTCCACAGAAGAATGAAAGTTTTTTTCACAGAAGAATGAACAGGTTTTGAATAACATTAGGGTTAGTAAATGTTGATAACTTTTTCATTTTAAGGTGAACTATCCCTTTAAATTCAAGACTTTTTGAAAAGTCTAGGTTCTTGAAAAGGTCATGGAATCTTTTAGTGAATCCTGGATAAAAGTCTGTTCATTTCTTCCCTGAAGCCTGATGTTTTTGACAGATTTCACTGACACTATTGTCCCCCCCTCCCCCAGTGCCCGGTTTGCCACTGACTGAAAGCTGGCAGAACTCTGGCAGACACTCGGAACAAACCCGTTGTTTGTCAGAGGTGTCACACGACGAAAGCCCCGCGTCCCTGTCCTCTCGCGCTCCTCATTTCCTCCTCAAGCAAAGCTTGTTTAGAGTGGGCGTCGGCCGCGTGTGTGTGCGTGTGTGATAGGGAGCCTGAGGGATGCGAGTCGGCACGGCTCTCAGAGTAATTGAAAATGTGACCTGGAAAATGTTTGCCCAGCAGAGCATGAAAGTTACCTCCGGAGCGCCGGCTGAAGCTCACCTGCGGTGCCGACTGGGAGGGCCTGGGAATGCTGGGATATCGGGCTGAGAGCCACTTTATCCCTGCAGAGCCATGCACACCGACGTCTCATGCATTATTCACAGCCTCTAAATAAGCACAGATCAGACCACTAAAACCCAACCTGCTGGCCCTTTCCTGAGGAGTACCTCTCTCACCACTGACCTCTGCAAGGGCATCACAGATCTGTAAGTGAGTTGCTGTGTATGTGTGAAAGAAAAAAGGACGAGAGTTTAGAATGAGAGTAAAAACATAGTGGATTTCACAACTCCTTCTTTATGATGCATTCTTTAAAAACAATTATGGGAACCTCATTGCTATCACTTTACTAAAATATCATTCATATATTGAATCTTGTTTCTAATTTTAAAATGAGGATTTGGTTGCTAAGATGAATAGATAACAAACTCCGAACCCTAAGTATTAACCTTCAGCATCTAAACGCACTAGTGTTAGTGTTACCTAACAGGTTTTTTTTTGTTTTTGTTTATTTGTTTTAAGCAGAGAGCAATCTGAAGCTGGTCTTCAGCTGGTCTAGCTTGTCTATCAACATTTATCTGGTTTGGTTGCTTAGCTCGATAGCCTTCCAGTCTGGTTAAGTTGAAATTTGCCCAGAACAACTCTAAAACCAGCACTTTGACCAACATAGGTGAACAACTAAGACCATCAACACATCTTAGACTGGTTTAAGAAAGTTTTTCAGCAAGAATGGACATAAATACTACCTTAACCCATGTGGCTAGTTGAAGAGAGATGTGTTTTTGCTAATTCGAAATTAAATTTGTCTCATGGATAACATTTGTGACAAAATCCCTTAGATTTGAATTAAAAAAGGACTTGAGTGAGACATAGAGACTAAAATTTCATAGAGCCAATTTACCAGACTGAAAGACCAGCTAGGACCATAAACTTGGCTAGCTTTAACAGGCTAATTCAGTACATGCTAACTTGCTAATTGGTAAAACAATGCTTTGGTAGCATAGCAATTGCTGAATGAGTGAGTCAATATAAAACATTTAACATATATCTGTTCTCAAAGATCATGCTTCACTCATCACCATGATGGGAACCCACCCATCCCAAAAACAACCCCAACACAACAGAAACTCTTCTAAATTATCATAGCAAAACATTAAACACTACTAAATCCCCCACTTAACATTAATATTGACCCCCAAACAAAATAGAAATCCCAGCCCAGTTTCACTTCAAATTAAGTGTCTAAATTAATAGAAACAAGTTCTTAAAACTGAAAACAATGAAACAATTCAGATTACTTACAATGTGTCAGTTTTGTGAACTCAAAAGAAAGAGAAAGTTCTATGTACTTGTAAATAAAAGTTACATTTGTTTAATTTAAGTTGGCTCTGCTCAAACCAATTAATTATTTTGAGTGTTAGGGTTAGGCTTTACAGTGAATGGCTAGTTGAAGAGAGGCCACTATTGCTAATTAACTGTTAGATTTGTCTTTTTATGGATAAAATTGGTGACAACATCCCTTAGATTTGAATTAAAAAATGGACTTGAGTGATATCTAGAGACTAAAATATTATGAGTCAATTGAGAAGCCATGGGGAAAGGTGTGCTATTTCTAATAAGTGATCAGATTTGTTTCTTTGGAGATATTAAATTGGTGGCAAAATCTCTTGGATTTGGATTAAAAAGGGACTTGAGTGATTTATTGACTAGAATACAATATACATTTTGTGATGGAATTTTTAGATCCTAAAGCAACTGGTTAGGAATGCACTAAAAACATTCTACGTTTTAGCAACTACATAGCAACACCTTAGCATTGTGGCAATGCGTTTTACAAGAGAAACACAAGCTGCACCTTTTCAAAAATCAAAAGTCCTTTAGTTTAACCTCATCTTGTATTTTTCTGACCTTGGAGATGATGACAGTTCAGTGGTGAGGCTTTTGTTGATGTAGAAAGCCAGACCTCATCCTCAGTAGCATTGGCACAGGAACGGCTAAATATCTAATCGCCTTGTTTTGGCATGAAGAGAGCGCCAGTCTGGCAGGTCCGGCGGCATTCTAACCCCACACCTGGTCCACGCGTACCTATTGATTTGGCTAAATAAGCAGATATGGGATTGATCCATGTGCACACACCCCAACTAGCATGCAAATCAGACAGAATCAGACACCAAGAGACAGAGAGAGACAATTCTGGCAATCGCCCTGTCTGATCATACAGAATCGAGGTGAAAATCTCGCTCGGAATGAAATCACGCTCGGATGCATCAGCAAATCTGACTGCAATTAATGGTGTGGATGAATGCAATCAAAGCATCACCTCTATCTCATATGACCAAGGTCCTCTGGGTCATTTTCATTACCCACTATAATTATTTCAAGAAATCTAATTAGCAAAAGGGGCTTTTGCCCATTTTATTGAAAGAGACAAAGCAATGTCAAATCACAAAGATATCTGAGCAGTCATTTGCATATGGTAGTCAAAAGGGGGCGGGACTACACACTTCAGTGAGCTTTCTGAGTTTGTTCTCTCTGTCTTTCCAGTTTCTGTGTTTGTTTGAACGTCTTTTTTCCTGGTGGGGAATGTTTGCAGTCATGTGTATGTAGGAGTGTGAAGTTGAATGCTTTTGAAGTGCTGCCGTCTGTGTTGGATGCAGACTGGCGAGCGTCTTTATTCCCAATCTCACGGCCCGGCAGTCATGTTGAGGGCTCGGTGATGAATTGGATGGCTGCTCTCTCTCCCTGAGTTTCACTTTTTTCTCTCTCCCTCTCTCCTTGTTTCTCACCGTTCCTATCTGTCTCCCTCCCTCCCTCCTTTTGTTTCTTTCTTCCCTGCTCTTGATCACTGAAGTGGAGGCTCTCTACAGGATGGAAACTGTCTCTCTCTCTCTCTCTCTCTCTCACACACACACACACACACACACACACACACACACACACACACACACACACACACACACACACACACACACACACACACACACACACACACACACACACACACACACACACACACACACACAGATATCATGAATATGTAGGGGGTCCTTGCCGGAGCTCATCCTAGTCCATGAGGAAAAGCCAACACTGTCTTTCCACAGGCTCTCATGTGGGGGAACACTGGAGGGAGAAGACAAAGGTGGCTGGGCAAAACACAATGTCTTCACCCAGTTCTCCAGCAGGGTCTCCATCACTTCAGATCTGTTCAATTCTGTCTGCTGAAATGACCAGGTTTGATCAGGCTGGTTTATATTAGTGTGGACTAGTACTATTCATCAGCAAGTTGTTATGGTGTATTAAAAATCATGTTTGAAATATCATATTTACGCGTTGAACACACATGAATGCCACCACAATGCCATAATTACTAGTGGGAAATTGGGGATGCGGGAAATATGAATTTCTAAGGAGGACTTGAACCCACCACTTTTTTTAAATGGACTATTGCAGTATTTATAAATGATTTATCTGTGCACATAATTTTTTTTAATAATTTGACCTCATCTTCTTTAATCTCCCACTTGCAAGGACATCTCTGGTGACGTGTTTACTAGCAAGAGAGCGGGGCAACCTGTCAATCACATGAGATTGCAGAAATAGCAAACCACAATAATCTAATCAATTCCTGATGAACACATTTTTTTTTTTCTTGTCTGAGAAGCCATTTACTGATATGTCACAATAGGGTAGAACAGGGGTTCCCAAACTGAGGTACACGTACCCCTGAGTGTACTTGAGGTGACAGGGGGTACGCAAACAAAATGCTGAGTTTTGCAGTTCATTTAATTCTACACCCTTTAAAATCCCTTTAAACCGAGCATGTAACAGGCATGCCAAAATACATGACATCCAATCAAATTACCTCATCTCTTGCAGTCAAAACGGACTGCATCCACACAAGCAGTGTGCATATATGATGGGTTGTGTGCAGAGTATGCTGCCTTAGCAAATCACGCTACATTACTGCTGTTCTCGAAAAATGTACCTTTGTAAAAGTGTGGATTAAGCACTTAAGCTACTAACATGAAGAACAAATAGCTTATAGACACAGCCCAGCAAGCAGTTTTGCATTTAAAAGACGTCTAATAGCCGTCCAAACACAGCCCTGACGTCTAGGGTAAAACAAATCAAATTTTAGGGCTGACAGTGAAAATGTAATAGACGTCTAACCATAGCCCAAGAATAGACTAGTCATCTAGAACATGAACATGTCAAAGAAATGAAACCAAACACCTTGTAATCACTGTTGACTTTGATTACATGACGGAATATCATACATCTAGCAAGTTATTTTGGCAAAAACGACATGTAACCAAATTCGAGGTTATTTTGGCTAGAAGTGGGTTACTCATAGCCAGATTATATCGGGTCTGTAGTTAACAGAGAGACGGTGAAATGACGGCTATTGCTTGCTGGGAGTCTGTGCATACCGATTTAAGACTCAAACTCTCCCTGTGCGATTTCTTGTTTATAATGTTTGCAAATTGCATTCTTGCACGTTATCAATGTGACTTTGATTTAACACAACAGTTCAACAAAGGTGTCATATTAAGTGATGCACATTTTAAACACAGTTTTTTCAGTATTTGCAGTATTTTAGGGCCCTATTTTAACAGACTGAGCTGAAGCGTATGGTGCAGGTGCACTTAGGTCCACTTTTGCTATATGACGAAAAAAAAAAAAAATGGGTGGCCAGGCGCATGGTCCAAAAGGGTTGTACCTAGTCTCTTAATGAGTCATGGGTGTGTTTTGTGTGTGATGTGCAATAAACCAATCAGAGTCTCAACTCCCATTCCCTTTAAAAGCCAGTTGCATTCGCACCATGGCGAATTCTCTATTTACATGGCGGAATTTGCGAGCGGAAAGACTGAATGCTTTTTCAGAGAGGAATACTTTTATTTTTAATATAAAAAAAAATGTTTATAAAAAAGTGTTATGTGTTTGAGTGTACGCATGTTGTGCACCCGCCTATAGGCGCATATTACTAACACGCCCTTTAAATAACACAAAAAATATTATGCTATTGACCAGCACACCCACTGCATTTTCTATTTAAACAACTTGGCGCTGGACGTGAAAATGATAACTGCGTCGGGCTGAAACTAGCATAAAACACTTGCGTCACACCTGGCGTCACATTGCCCCAGGTGTATGATAGGGCCTATGGACTCACTCATTAAGACTTACTGCCACCTGCTGCTGTATTAATAAAGGTAAAAATCAATTTAAGGGGGCAAATATTGTCCCTTAATGGAAAAGGTGTGAGAGGGGGTACGCAGAAGGATATTAAATGCCTCATGACACAGGATACACCACTCTAAAATGTTTGGCAACCACTGGAGTAGAAAATACTATTGCAACTATCTTCTGTTTCATGCCAACTTTTTTTATTGCTTAACATTGAAGGTGAACCATCGTCAATTTGTGATATCGCTTTTATCTGTTTTTAAACAGGTTTTCAATCTTCGGTTGGCTGGACAAACAGATGGTCCCACCTCAATATCATGACATTAGCCGGTCAGGATGCTCAAACGCCCTTCAATGTTTTGGTGCCACCGCTGTGTTTTGCAGAAATCAACTTGGCAATGGCCAATGTAGTTCTCTCTGCACATTAAACTGGGACAGAAGAAGGTATTTTAATGAATAATTACACACATCACCTTTAAAGATTCAAATAAATATCCTACAGCATCCATATAGAGTGCATAAGTTGAGAAAGCGAACCGTTGCAGCATTCCACACATCAGTAGGGCACGACTCATTGGTTTCACTTGTAAGTCGCTATGGATAAAAGCATCCGCCAAATGAATAAATGCAAATAAATTTAAATATAGATGTGCTATTAAATGTCATACATGCCTTGAGAACTTCAGAAACTTCTGCTATAACTTACTTAGTTCTACTAAATCTTCCAATCATGATTCCATATCAGAGGTTCTCCATTATGTCTTGACCCCCACAGAGCCTGTCCTCCTTCTCCCTGCAGGAATCCATTTGCATAGGTCAAGATATATTATAACGAATGCTCTCATATTCCTAAAGTCAGTCATCATATTCGTGCAACATCGGTATGCATCAGCTAAGCCTCTTTTCGGTTTTGTTCACCAGTCCAAAAGAAGACTCATTTGCAAGCTTCATGTTAATCGCACTTATTCGCACACCATTGACCTTTTGTGGTCGGGTGGAGATGAGAGAAAGCAATAATGTTTAGCGGAGGGTAAACCCATAACCGAACCTGATTATGACTTGAAGAACTTGGAGTGGTTCTCTCCATACAGAGACTTAAGAATGAGAAGAGAGATTATATGTATTACAGTTTTCAGACAAACCTTTGAGACAAATGAAATTCTGAGAATTATTTCATAATTGTCCGGGCGGGGTAGGGAATAATGCTGAATTTGGTGATTTGGTTTAAGTTCTTTTCTATGTATGCATTGTTCCACCATTTTCAGATTATGTGTAATTGTTTTGTTTCTTTTATATATTAAACTTGATACAATTATAGATGAACAAAAGATTGGTTTGAGTGGTGTTGTAGTACAAAGCTATATAAATCTGTCCTATATGAAGGCTTTATGAAGAAATTAAGCTAAACATACATTAAAGAAACAGTTCAACCAAAAATGAAAATGGACAGATGTTAAATTCATTATTCAATTATAAAGTTATTCTGGTCTGTAATTATTTTTTTTGTGATAATATTGTTTCTATTTTGTAATGCATTTGAAGTTTTTTATTATTATTATTTTATTTACCCTTAAATTATTAGATTTTATCAATAAATAATAAATAAATAATAATTGAAGCACATTTTTCACATTCTTTCAACTTATATTCAAAATAACAATTTAATGCATAACCCTTTTCAGCTCAAAATATTTTAAATTGGTTGTCTTTGCCGACCTCTTGTGAAAAACAAATAACATAACATAACATAATATTTCATGACTCATGCCACTAGATGGCCTTATAGCTCTATATGGAGCAAATGAGCTGTTCCGCTGGGTCCTAAATTAATTTCTCTTCAGTATGCTTTTTGATACACATGTAGACATTATAATATTTTTTAAAATATTTTTTGGTACAGGTTTAGCTATTAGTTTGATTTTTGAGAATTTTTTGGATTTTCTATGTGTACTGATGTATTCCTCGCATCCAATTAATTCCTATGGGGGTTAAATTGACCTGCTAGGGAAGGATTTGTTACTTTTTTAAATTTCAACCACAAAACTCCTCAAATCCAGTCAATTCTTTTTTTGTGTCTTTGTGGTTCAAGTGTGACAAAAGTCCTAAGTTCTCGGACCACTCTGAAGAACACTCAATGTTTAATTAAAAAAAAAAAAAAATTGTTTCCCCGAGGGAAGGATGGGTTCAATTTCAACCGCAAAACTCCTTGAATCGAATTTTGTGTGTGTATTTGTGGTTCAAGTGCGACAAAAGTGACCCGAGGGAAGCATGAGGGTCCATGCAGTTGTCAATGACATCATGATGCCTCTGATGTCAAAAATGACTGACGGAATGGATGTGGATTTCTGGGAAAAACAAATAAAAAAGAAAGCCAGTGGGTTTGGAACAACATGAGGGTGAGTAAATAATCCCACAATTTTTTATTTTTATTTTTATTTTATATATAGGATTTTATGTAGCAGTATATTTATTTATGCCAATTTTTTATTGTCTTTTTTTGTAACCTCATCAGCTACTTTGAGACCCACAATGTCCCAACTCTTCACTGAATGCCATTTTTTTGTTGAATCAGAGGTTGAATTTCTATCCTGTCCTCATGGCTGTGCCCCTGTGGAATTCATTTCGGGTTCTTTAGACCAGAACTGAGGCACAATGGCAAGCCAAAGCTAGTGAAACTCCTCAGAGTGGGTCGGCTTACACTCCGCTCTTTAATTAGTGCATTAGCATCTCATTTTCATTAAGGTGATGTATGCCTCACTGAATGACTGCTGAGAGGTGGGCGTGGGGTGTAGTGCCTATGCATTTTTAGTGGTGTTTAGCCCCTTGACTCGCCACCTGGGCCATCAATCACAAGAGGGGGGGCTGGATTTACATGGCCTGACTCCGATCTTCATCATCACGGCGTGGAGCGGTAAAATCTACATCATCATTACTGTAAGCTTTTAACATTAAAATCCTTGCCTCATCTGGCCCAGCCTGTGTTTGAACTGCATTTAAAGGAATAGTTTTAAACATAAAAAGTTCCTTACTTTGTGGAAAAAAGAAGCAATAATGAAAATATCTAAATTCTATGCCTGGTCTGAATGATTAATTTATGAATCTGATTCAGTTTTCAAGTTTACATATACAAATCATCCGGAAAGTATTCACAGCGCTTCATTTTTTTTCCACATTTTGTAATGTTACAGCCTTATTCCAAAATTTATTAAATTCATTATTTTCCTAAAAATTCTACAAACAATACCCAATAATGACAACATGTGAAATCTTTGCAAATGTATTAAAAATAAAAAACCTTTGCCACCAATTACAGCCTCAAGTCTTTTTGAGTATGATGCTACAAGCTTGGCATAACTATTTTTTTGGGCAATTTTATCTTATTCCTCTTCTTTGCAGGACCACTCAAGCTCCATCAGGTTGGATGGGGAGCGTCGGTGCACAGCCATTTTCAGATCTCTCCAGAACTGTTCAATTGGGTTCAAGTCTGGGCTCTGGCTGGGCCACTCAAGGACATTCACTGAGTTGTCCCGTAGCCACTCCTTTGTTATCGTGGCTGTGTGCTTAGGGTCATTGTCCTGTTGGAAGATAAACCTTCGCCCCAGTCTGAGGTACAGAGTGCTCTGGAGCAGGTTTTCATAAAGGATGCTCTGTACATTGCTGCATTCATCTTTCCTTCGATCCGGCAATTCCTGCTGCTGAAAAACATCCCCACAGCATGATGCTTCCACCACCATGCTTCACTGTAGGGATGGTATTGGCCAGATGATGAGCGGTGCCTGGTTTCCACCAGACATGACGCTTGCCATTCAGGCCAAAGAGTTCAATCTTTGTTTCATCAGACCAAATCATTTTGTTTGGGTTTTTGTGGGATGTCATGTGCCTTTTACTGAGGATATATATAGTATATATACTGTATATAGGCGTATATGTGAGGTCTGTTTCTTACATTTACCTATTAATGTCATCTATAAACTATAGCACTAAATAGTACCACTATATTTCAGTCCACTTTATACATTCATTGTTAATGCATTGTTAATCAATCTGCTAGCACTTTATTTTGATGGTTCCCCAACAGACATTCTACTGACTGTAAGTAACATTTAAACTGTAACCTAACATTTTACTATGACACTAATGAGAGTTGACATAGTTTAGAATTTTTAGTTGACTTGTAGTCGCAAAGTTACTTATAGTTAATAGAAAGTCTAAAGTGGATCATCAAATTAAAGTGTAACCCACAAAAATTGCATTCATTGCATGGAAAAGAGCAACCAGCACATTCTTCAGAGAAAAAAGAAAGTCGTATAGGTTTAGAATAGCATGAGCATCGGTAATTGATGACAGAATTGTAATTTTTTTGGGCGAACAGTCCCTTTAAGAATGAGATAATGTGTGAAATTTTGCTGCTGCAGTTCTTGCATCAGTTTTAGATTGAAAGTCCAGGTTTAATGGTCCTTCAAAGAAATAATCTATTAAAGCGTCAGATTAAACAGTTTTTCAATTACCAGGTAGTGTGGAACTGATTATCTGTAGTTTGATCTGATTATTTAAAAGAAATACATTTAAGTTTAAAATGAGCTTTCAGATCAACCCGCTCAGCGCCGGAGAGTGTGTCAGAAGGACTTCCCAAATTATACAGTAACGCGTTTTTGCAAAACGATGTGAATTTAATTAAAAGATAATGTTGTCTTTATTTTTGTGAGATACTGGACCTCCTACCTCTTTCCCCTTTGAAATCGCTTTGTGTAATTATACTGTGTGGGAAGCGGTAAGCTGTCAAGGGCTAAATATTTGGCAAACAGAAGGACCTGGGTTGAGCACTGTTACAGTGCCATTTGTAATGTGTTATAGCCTACTGAATGCAAATAGCTTTAACTCTTAGGACTGACACGTGTCTTCTGTATTGGTTTAGTTCTAGATTCTATACCTGTTTCCTTTGTTCCCATTTTCCCAATTTATACTGCCAGGCCAGCACAACCATCATTATATATGTAAGCATAAATGTATGTCATGAATATTCAATCTATCACTCAGCCGTAGTGAACAGTTATAGTCTGAACGCACCTTGTGGGAATCCTGAACCTTTTTAATAAATATGGTTTTAGCATAGAAAATATTGTTGGATTTAATAGAATTCCATGAAGGCACACCGGTTATCTGCTTCACTGCAGATGTAGCAACACCCGGACACTTGATGAACACTTGAAAGGGAAGCCGGCCTCAGAAGTGAGTTCTGCTAGCGCCACTGACGGGCGACTTCAAAGACACCGCTATACAACATGACAGGCCGCGGACGCAGAGCCCTTTGAGACCAATTCCAGTTTAGAGAGAAATTTACTGTCTATTTCCAAATTATTTTTTTATCATCTGAGATTTCCTTTTACTGTACATCTGTGCTGCCGTTGCCTGGAACGGCTGATGTGTTTATACCAAGGCTGATTTTGATGCCATTTTGGCAGCTGTGGATATCAGGCGCTTTGATTTCGGGGGAGTTCTAAAGGAATACCGACCATAAGCCCTGAAGGTAGAAGTTGTTTATTTGCTCAGATATATATTAATTTAATCAACTTGCTTCCTGTGCAGCCAGCGCAGAATTTAGATTGGCTGCATGGATGGAGAGTCTGCATTTTCTCTAAAATAAAATGAAATAAATCATATGGCTACCAGCTGAGCTATTTGAATTCAACAGCGGTATTTATGTCTACGGCAGAGATGAGTTTGATTGTGCATTCTTGGGTTTAAAAAGACCTTTCAAGGACAACGGAAGACAGATAATGTATGCCAAATAAAACTAAGGCTTCAGAAATATAGATGCAGAATTGCAGGTTTCTGAAAAGTTTCTGAAAAGAATAGAGTGCAAATGTCTATCTATCTATCTATCTGTCCATATGTCTGCCTGTCCGTCTGTCTCTGTGCATCCATCGACCCACCCACCCACCCATGTCTGTCTTTCTTTCTATCTATCATCTGTCTGTCTGTCTATCTTTCCATCCATCCATCCATCCATGTCTGTCTGTCCATCCATCTGTCTGTCTGAAACCTTTTCTGTTAAGACTTGACCATTTTTTGGTGTCATACAACTTAAACAGGGGAAGTAAGTCAGAGAAACCTTTGTTTTTGTATTCGTGTGGATGGGATACATGCATACACGTGTACATATCTGTGTGTATTTGTAGTGTCATCTTGCCGTCAAATATGACTTATTAAAATGAAATTACTCAGCTCTCTGACCCATGGCAAATAGCACAAGCTGCAATTTGTCTAACAGTTGAGCTGTGAACAAAATCTGATTGGCAATAATTTAGCTTTACAGTTGCTATACCCTGTGCTGCCCCATCCCCCGTCGCCTGTGCCATCCAAGTGAGTGTGTGAGTGTGTGTTTGCGCTCACATGGAGGAGGAACATGGCAGATAGGAGCTGGGGGTCAGTGAGCCAAGCTGTGTGATGATGGCAAGTCTCCGGGGGCTGATGGGAAAAGTAAATGCTGACGGCTCTTCTCTCTCTCTCTCTCTCTCTCTCTCTCTCTCTCTCTCTCTTAAGAAGGCTAGGAGAGGAGAGAGAAGAGGAAGGTGGTGATGAAGGGTGTTTGTGTTTGTGTGTGTGTGGGGTGGGTTGTGGAGATGGGGTTGTAGTGCTCACCGAGGCACAACAATTCCGCAGGGCTGTGTTTTCAATGTGTCGACAGCCACCTGCCATCCTATCTCTATTTCTCTCAACACACACACACACACACACACACACACACACACACACACACACACACACACACACACACACACACACACACACACACACACAAACACAAAGGCTGCGTTAAAGGGGTGTGGTTTGGTGGAAGTTGATGATGAATGTTATTGCTTAGTTTGAAACAAACTTTAGAATGTTTTAACTAGTTGGGACTAGTTTGTCCTGAATATATCACATACATGCTCCAAAATGACATTTTCGCACCGATGCCATAGAACAACCATATTTGGTTCCCCAAAGAGCCTCTCAGTGATCAATTGTTAAAAGAAGATTTTTTTTCTTTGCTATTGTTATTTATTTTTTTACTGTAATGTTAACTTAATGTTAATGTATTAGTTTATGTAGATACTGTAAAAAATTGTTCAATGTTAATGTAACTAATTTTAACGTTAATGTTAATATTTATTTAATGAATCAATAATGTAATTGATCTTTTTCTTTTTTTACATTTAAACTGTTTTTGATCAGTATTTGACATGTTTTTTTTTCCACGTTACTCCAAGAAAATTTTAAATTAATATAAATATCTTGGCATTATCTTACTGTCCAAACAACAAGTAATACCATAGTACTTTTTTGTAAGTGTATTTTTTTAATAAATTTTTTTATAGTAGTAATAAGCCTGTGTTTGGCTTCCTCTTCTTCTCCTTGCATTTACAGTCCTGTCGATAATTTGAGGAGTATATATATGTGTGTGTGTGTGTGTGTGTGTGTGTGTGTGTGTGTGTGTGTGTGTGTGTGTGTGTGTGTGTGTGTGTGTGTGTGTTTTAATGAAAGAGGTAGAGGAAAGAGGTAGTGGATATGGGCAAGAGAATGGGAGTGATGAAAGAGAGGGAGGAAGGAGGCGATAGCTCTAGACAGGTTGATGTAGCTTCTGCAATGAACATCTCATAAAATGTGCTATCCTTGGGCCTTAAGAAGATATTCTATCTCCTCCTGCTAACGGCAAGGCCTGAAATCACCCTCTCCATCAACGTCAGGCCCCTCTTGGTACATACACTAGAGCTGCATCCAAACAAAAGGAAATAAACCTCATTGTGGCTCTCAACACAGACATGTTGATGTAAAGTCAACATGAAATTAAAACGGTCCCTGTTTACTTTCCTAATGTACATTCTTGGTCATATTTGTTGCCAATTGACTAGTGCGTGTTATTCCAAAGAACATCGTCTTTGTGACTCAATGAAATTTGTTAAATTGCTCAACTTCTTAAACTACTGTCCTTTTCCGCTGACGCCATGTAAGCCTGACATCATGTAAGAATAACATTAACCAATAGCTAACTTGGACATTGTTTAAGCAAATCGCATAGTTTTGGCTTCATTCTGGTATATGTAATGCCTATTTTTTACAATCAAATCCCTGCATGTGCTATAATATGTTGCATATCCAGTTTTGCACAGAGATATGTTACATTACAAAAATAAAATAGGTTTTCAATGCCAGTTAACATTGACTTTCTTGTACAATAAGTGCATACATTTCTCTAAAGAGACTTATAGTCTCCCTGAAAAACAGAAGTGTTCACCAGATGTCGTATAGGTCATACAAGATTGCCTCATGCATTTTTGCTTAAAAGGCGAAGACCCAACTTTCATCCAATTTGAATATCATCAAAAAGTTGATTTATTTAACTAATTCCATTCAAAAAGTGAAACTTGTATTCATTCATTACACACAGACTGATATATTTCAAATGTTTATTTCTTTTAATTTTGATGATTACAACTGACAACTAAGGAAAATCCCAAATTCAGTATCTCAAAAAATTTGAATATTACTTAAGATCAATACAAATCAAGGATTTTTAGAAATCTTGGTCAACTGAAAGTATGAGCATGTACAGCACTCAATACTTAGTTGGGGCTCCTTTTGCCTGAATTACTGCAGCAATGCGGCATGGCATGGAGTCGATCAGGTTGTGGCACTGCTCAGGTGTTATGAGAGCCCAGGTTGCTCTGATAGTGGCCTTCAGCTCTTCTGCATTGTTGGGTCTGGCATTTCGCATCTTTCTCTTCACAATACCTTTTATGGGGTTAAGGTCTGGCGAGTTTGCTGGCCAATTAAGAACATGGTCCTTAAACCAGGTACTGGTTTCTTTGGCACTATGTGCAGGTGCCAAGTCCTGTTGGAAAATGAAATCTGCATCCCGTCCACTGTGTTTTCAGCAGCAGAAAACACAGTGGACCAACACCAGCAGATGACATGGCACCCCAAAACCATTACTGACTGTGGAAACTTTACACTGGACCTCAAGGAACGTGGATTGTGTACATCTACTCTCTTCCTCCAGACTCTGGGACCCTGATTTCCAAAGGAAATGCAACATTTACTTTCATCAGAGAACATAACTTTGGGCCACTCAGCAGCAATCCAGTCCTTTTTGTCTTTAGCCCAGGCGAGACGCTTCTGACGCTGTCTGTTGTTCAAGAGTGGCTTGACACCCATGTCTTGCATACGTCTGAGCGTAGTGGTTCTTGAAGCACTAACTACAGCTGCAGTCCACTCTTTGTGAATCTCCCCCACATTTTTGAATGGGTTTGTTTCACAGTCCTCTCCAGGGTGCGGTTATCCCTATTGCTTGTACACTTTTTTCTACCACATCTTTTCCTTCACCTTCACCTCACTATTAATGTCCTTGTTAAAATTAGCTAGGACATTAAAATAATAGCTAAAGCTAAAATTATTAAAAATCAAATACATTAAAAATAATTTTTGCATTTGATATTTAATAATTTTAGCTTTGGCTATTTTTACAGTATTTTATTATTTTATTGCCCTATTTTAACGAGTGCATGGTTTAAAGTGCAAGTGCATTTAGGGCACATGGTAAGGGTTGTACCTAGTCTCTTAATGAGTTGTGTGTGTTTTGGGCATATTGTGCAATAAACCAATCTGTCACGGTTCCTGGATTCCCTGTCTCACTCTTGGGTGCGTGTTGCATGTAGGTTGGGGCGGAGCCTGGGATTGGCTCATCACGCACCTGTGGCTGGTCGTTAGTGCCAGCTGCAACTCATCACCTTTACCCTACTTAGTCTCTCTGTTTCTCCCTTGTCTTTGTCAGAGCGTTGTTGGATGTTTCCTTGTGTGTCTCCCCGTCGGTTGCTGTTCCTGTCTTCCTGGTGTTTGTGGACCCCTTTCCGGATTTCCCTCGCCGATCTCGAGTCTCTGCTGCCCACAGCCTGCCCGTGCTGCCAAGGGAATTCTCTCACGGCTCCGTCTTATCCGGATTTCGTACCGTTCTGAGTTTTGTCTTCCAGTGACATTTGTGTCAATAAAGATAAATAAAGCACTTGAATCCTGCCTCTGTGATTGCGTGACACAATCAGAGTCTCATCTCCCATTTCCTTTAAAAGCCAGTTGTGCTCGCACCATGGTGGATTGCTATTTACATGGCGGAATTTGCAAGCGGAAAGACTGAATGATTCTTTTATTTTTAATATTTAAAATTTTGCTGCACGTCCCTGTGTGTGTAATAAGCAGAGTGTATGTGTATTGTGGACCTGCCTATAGGTGCACATTACTAACGTGCTCTTTAAATAACACAAAAAATACTGTGCTATTGACCTTAAGCCAGGTTTTTGTTGGCCAATGGTGCAGTTATTTTAATTTGCCTCAAAATAGCAACACGTCAACAATACGCCTGCACACAACTCGTTTTCAGACCAGCACACCCAGATGGGCACGAGTACAATTGCTATTTAAACAACGTGGCACTGGACATGAAAAGGATAACTGTGTTGGCCTGAAACTCGCATTGCGCCGGGTGTATGGGCCCTTATTGTCACCGCAGTATTAAATCAGTTGCTGCATTGTTAACATTTTTGTGGTTGTAATATTTAGATCACCTGAGAGTTGCAGTGAAGAAAATGTGAAAATCCTCTCAATCATACCTGTGAATCGCCAATGGTAGTTGAGTCCCAGCTAAACTAGGTTTTTTCATTCCTTGGTTGATGTAGCTCGAGTTCTCTGATGTTAGCATCCTTTTTCGCAGTGTGTGAGGGATTCACAAAGGCATTTTATTACCTTGGTTAAAGCCGTAGGGGGTTCTGGAGGCCGTGCTATTGCATGCGTGCTGATGTCCAAGGGAATAACAGTGGTAGCTCACCCCTGGAGGAGGGATGAAAGCTGGATCTGATGAAAACTGCTCCTTCAGCAGCTGCCCACAGACGTGCAGACTACGGTGCTCATCCTACAGGAAAGGATGAGAGAGGTTTACAACAGTGGTAATATTATTCACCATTATGGTTCCTTCTTTTGGACTAGGTTTGCACACATTCATCATGATCTTAGAAGACACTGTATGTCAAAATCTCTCATCACAGAAAACGTACATTTCTTCCTCGGCTAATGGAAATTTAAGTCGCCACATAACTCCATAAAGTTTCAAATCTGCACAGCATGGCAAGACCCAAAGGAAATGGCTTCAGATGTCATTTATTTTACAGTTCTCATTTTCATCTGTCTCCTTTCTGCACTTTTCCCTCTCTCCATATCTTTTCATGATGTTTGCTGTCATTGGTGCTAGCTTGAGTGGTCGTGTTTTGAATTCTCTTTTCTGTCTAGTTTCTTTACAACAGCTTCCTCCTACCAAATCCACCCTAAACAAGCATGTGGATGTTTGTATTTCTGTCAGTACTTGCTTTAAGGACTTATATTTTATGCTAAGCTAATGATATTTCTTAACCTATTCCTTAACCTAACACATACACATGATTTATTTACTGTGCATTTATTTTCAGTAATTGTAATTTAATTCTCAATTGCAACTTTATGTCTTAAAATTGCTTTTATATCTTACAAATGTAACTTTATTTCACATTAATGTAACTTTGTTTCTCATAATTGTAGCCTGGTGAAACTAAAGACAATAAAATATGGTTTGACAATAATATGGATATTTACATTATAATATGTGTATTTTATTTATGGTGTGCTTTTACAGTGTTTCTGTTTATGTATATAGTTATATATTTAATCTTTTAGTTACGTGCTCGCGTATCACGCATTTGACGAGAAAAAGAAGGGGCGTGGCTAGAAGAGAGGATGGAGGAAACAGGGAAGAGACGATTGCATATAGTCTGTATAAAAGGATATTCTACACGATAATCCTTCATATCTAGCGTGCATCAGTCATCAGTGATTTGTGTTTTGCAGCTAAGAACTTTATTTAGTGATATTCGGCATGGATTTCACTCAGCGTTCAGCCCATGCGCTCGTGTGGTGATCAGCATAGCGCTCCGGGTGGAAGCGTGGGAGAGCACCACAGCTGCCCGTGCGAGCCAAAGCCATGACATCATCATATCGCGGACCCATCGCGTTCTAGAAAACATCAGGCCTGCAACGTAGGGTGTTTTGTGTGAATGTGGGCCCACTTAAAGCTACACTGTGTGATATTTTCCCCCATCAAGCGGTGAAAAGGTATATGACCATCCAGTGAATATTGGTTTCTGTTCCTCTCAATTCCAATTTCGTTTTAACTCATACGGTGGCCGATATACATGGCTTCCAGTTCGACCTCGTCCATGAGTGTTCCTTCAGGTGATGAGGTTACTTTAGAAAGTTATTTAATTTGTCAGTTAACATGTAGGTTATGACATCTATGTAAAATGAATAATAGTTTTACGTTTTTATTTTTTTTACCATTTCTTTGCTAACATCAACTATCAGGTTCTCAGACGAATGCAAGCTAATCTTAGTAAAGTAACTTTTATCGGTGCTATCGTTATTCTGTATATTGTACGACATCACTAACGTTAGGCAAAGTTTACATTGTAGGCTATATCAGTCTTAAGCAATCCCCCTCTTCACATTCGACACAGTGCCATCGAGTGTTAAAACGCCGAAAGGCGAAGCTTGAATTTACGGGTATGTCCCTCTTTGGCTAATGTACTTTCAAGATGGAGGGGCAACATGGCGACGCGCATTCGAACCCCTCACCTGTATGTATTTTCAATGGTATATTATAAACTTACGAAAATACTTTATTACTTGAAAGAAGTAAATATACATTAATGAGCACATATATTTTTGAAAGAACAAATTATTTTTAGCTAAGAATAAACTAAAAAGTTACACAGTGTAGCTTCAAGTGAGTTTTGATATTCTATAGTGTGTTATTGAGTTGTAAAATTGTAGCCTACAGTTTTCTACTGAGGTAATTCCTTGTGATTTATTTCATATTGTCACTCCTTTTAAAGGATTTAATTTGACATTGTATTTCATTTCAAAATCCCCAAAATAGTTTATTTTCACCTTTTATTACTTTTTATGTTGCTTTTCTGAATTCATTTGGTTATTTATCCCTATAAAAAGACTCATACAACCACGATATTCTTGCTGAAGGGAAGGAAAAATAACTGTGATTATTATAGTTAATCATAACTTCAAAATAAATACTTACCCAGGCCCCAACTTTAACATAATGGGTACTTTAACATAATCGTTACATAATTATGATTTTTTTTAAATATATTTGGCAGTGTGACTTTATTATTGCTATTTTCACAATTATTTACTAGAACAGTTTTAGTTTTTAAGGACATCAAGTTAAAATAAATGAAAATAGGAAATGTTGCCTTGACAAAAGTGTTTATTTTAATTTTTTATGTTATTTCATTTCAGTTAACTTATTTTTATTATAAGTAACGGAAATGTCTTGATTGGATTTAGTTTGTTATTATGATAATAACCCTGCTTGACATTTCTCTAAGGGTTTTAAAAAAGTGACAGCTAATGATATACAGCATGACAAAACAAACAGTCTGTTTTGTCTGAATTTAAAAAGCATTAAATCCAGACATTTTAATATAAATATTTACATTGCCTTTATGGTTCTTCTGCCTGAAGCGTCACAGAAATTGTAGGATATGTGTCAAATGTCTACAGTGGCAGATAAAAGACTATGCAGCCAACAGCCTGAATATCATAAACACATTAAAATATAAGTTATGTTTGACTGAATAACACTCTGACATTCCTCCTGTCGTTGAATCCTAGAGGAAAATCAAATTAATTCACACACACACACACACACACACACACACACACACACACACACACACACACACACACACACACACACACACACACACACACACACACACAATGCTAACTATTCATCTTAAACATCTACGTTGCTATCTCTCACATACCACACATTGTTTGTGTGAGTGTGTGGTCATGGTAAACCCTACATTGTGGGGACAAATGATGCCTCATGAGGAAAACAACCTTTATATCACACTAAATTATGTTTTTTGAAAATGTAAAAGTGAAAAATACCCTACATTATGGTGACAAAATCCCCACAAAGATGGCAATGTGCAAAATCTTTGCCCCTAGGATCATTGGTTCCCATGAGGTCTATGACTCATACTATGTGATGTTTTTTTTTTTAATGTAAAACTGCAGACATTTTTCTGTGAGGTAGGTTTTAAGGTAAGGGGATAGACAGTTTGTACAGCAATATGTCTATGTAAAGTCCCCATGAAACATGCATACCCAACCCAACGTGTGTGTGTGTGTGTATGACCACAGAACTGCCTAGGTCAATGTTTTATGACCTTTTAGCACAAAACAAGCCTATCACCAAAGCCACCTGTATCATCTCCCTGGTCTGTGTCTCTTTAACCATGTAGACAGCAGACTTGCTTGTATGCAGGATACCTGTGTAAGGTAATTAAATCCATTAGAGTGTGATTAAGGCCTGTCAGGTGCAGCACAGATGATAAGAGTGGCAGTGTTAATAGACTAAAGCTCGGGGGAGGAGGCCCAGATAGCAGCCCGATCCGTCTTTATATACACCCGATGTCTTTTCCAATTACTCTCCAACTTCTGTTTGCTTGTGTCCTCACGCTCATCCGCACAGAACGGCGCATGACTTTCACCCAAATAAAAGCCCACGCACGCTTGTACAAACAAACAAACATTTTCTTTTCCCCATTAAACAAGAGAACGCCACTCAAACAATAAAGCACACCCTGCAAAATGCTTCATATTCCAGTATTATTGCAAAACTCAGACTTTGTTTTGATACTTACACATCTCCTTTCTCCTTTCACTAAAAGAACAAAAACGATGCCTCAAATCATACTGAAGATGAATTCCAAGAAGTTCTTAAGAAGTGTGCAGTTCTTGAAAAAATTCTGAAAATATTTCCCTTAAGAAGAAAATTATCTAAGATGGACCTAATTTTCAACTAAGACAGACCAAACTTTAAGAAGTTATTCACGATTATGTTGAACAAGATTATTTTCAAGAAAATGAATTATTTTTAAGTTTTGTCTCAAGACCTAATAAAATAAAAGAAATAATAAAGTATTTTGAGGAATACAAAATATTCTGAAATAAGAATAAAAGGGGCAGCTATATTTATTTTTATGTATAAAGAACAAATTTCTACTTTAAACATTAATATTAAAAATATGCATAAAATAGTGTTTGGAAAATATTATTTTATAATGGTATTTTTTTTCTATTCACCATAGCTTATTACTGTGCTCTGCGCGACTGTATATGTTTTTTTTTTAATGAAATGTATATTTTATTACATTTATTTATTTACTTAGCTATTTATTTATTATTTGCTTAAATAATAATATATATATTTTAAATTTTTACACTGATTTTCTATGGACCCACTAGCACTCCCTTGCGGGCCACTGAGGGTCCCTGGACCCCAGTTTGTGAATCCACACAGTAAAAAAACAAAAACATATCTATTTCATCTTAAAAACTTAAGTTCAGTTGCTGCTGTAAATAATTTATAATTAATTTGTACAAGTAATTTCAACTTAAATTTTATTAAACTGACTTAAGAGATTTAAGATTTAAGAGTCTAGTATAATAAGTTGAAATTTCTTAAATTATTTTGATGAGTTAAAGTACTGTAAAAACACAAGTTGCCAAGACTTACGCCACAGTGTTCTCATTTTGCTCAATTTATGATATTTATATCCCTAATATTTGCATTGACAGAGGGATTCGAGCCGTACCCGGAGATTGGAATATCAAGACTTCAGGACAGCCTTTCAGTAAGCAACCACATGGGAACCACCCAGAATCCCCTAACAACCACATAGCAACACTCTAACAGCTAGAACACCTTACCAGCTGCATAGCAAAATCCTGGCAACCACACACAGAGCTTAAATGTAAATACTTGTTTAATATTTGTGTCCATAATACAAATGCATTGGAAGGATGTGCCTCCAATTTCTGGTACCATATATATATCTTGGCAGCTGTACGCTTGACTTTTCTCAGTTCACGGGCAGTTATTTTGCGCCTTGGTTTTTCCACACGCTTCTTGCGACCCTGTTGACTATTTTGAATGAAACGCTTGATTGTTCGATGATCACGCTTCAGAAGCTTGGCTATTTTAAGACTGCTGCATCCCTCTGCAATATATCTCACTATTTTTGACTTTTCTGAGCCTATATATATATATATATATATATATATATATATATATATATATATATATATATATATATATATATATATATACAGTATATATATAGCCATGGACATGGCCTTTTATCTGCTAAATAAAGATTGTGATAGCACAGATAGGCCTAGAGGAGAGCTGATCTCCAGGGGAGAGTCCAGGCCAGAGAGAGGAGAAAACAGACGAGTTCTTTATAAACCCCCCTCCCAGACCTCAAAAAGTGAAGGTGGGGAGAAAGAAAAGGGGGTCTTATTATCTTGATCAGCTGCTTCTTAGCTGACACATAGGAACACTTTACTCAAGATAAGGTCTAATCTGGCTTACTGAAAAAATGCACTTGTTTATTTATTTATATATTTAGCTATCTAGCTTCAAGGTTACACTGCTGAGGTGGGTCAGGGACAGGGAGTTTCTCTTCCATCTCTGTTTTCAGTGCATCCCTTGTTTTGTTTTTTAGCCTTTTATACAAATACAGTTCTGCTCATAAATCACCATGCTGAATCTGCAAAATGTTTATACATTTTGTAAAAAATAAAATAAAATTAAACCACATCCGTCCGTCCATCCATCCATCTATCCATCCATCCATCTTTCAGATTCTGCTGGTGGTTATTAAAATAATCAATTATTGAGAGGATAAAATATAATAAATTTACTTTTATAAAAGTAATTAATAAAAGTAAATATTTTAATTGTCAAAACTGTGTATATTTAAGATTTTATAATCTATATTTTAAAATACTAAACATCTTTTAGAGTTTGCAGGTTGTATGATTAAATAATAAAAAAACATTGATGTATACACAAAGATTGGCATGTGAACTTATAAGCACAACTGTATATGCATAAGGATGCGTAAGAGAGATAGAAATCTTGAAGTGCATTATATGTCGAAATGTTTTGCAAAAGCTACGACTGAAAGTAAACACAATTTCAGTTTTGCTCTTTTGACGCCCCCCTGAGTGCCTTAACGGAAACGAGACAGTGATTCTCGGTTAAGGACAGAATATTCTGACTTTTGACCCACGATGCATTGCAAAAAAGGTCAAGCTGACAGACGTTGTTTCGTCAAGTGGGCGGCTCCGTTTCTGCCAATCCGTAGGACGGTCCCCAGAGCAGTTGCGAGCGGGCTGGGAGGTCCATTCCTCAGCTCGCCCGCTCCTGACCTTCACGGCCGCCTTATCAGTGAGAAAGGTTAGAGCAGGGCTCCAGAATCCGGGATCGATCTGTAGGCCTTGCGTGCTGCTTTTTCTCCTTTATTTATCTTGGTGGACATGCTGCTCATGGTGTTTTTCAGGGCAATGGTGAGAGTCAGATAAGAATCTATTGTTGTTGCAGATCTTTCCCTCCTCACGTCCTGCCTTCCTTGCCCTCACAGGGGAGCCTGACTTTGGGTCAGATACTCTCACTCTCTTTCTTTTCCTAAAGGGATGCTGGAGGTGAAATGGAAGAGAATCTATGATTCCGGTATGGCCACACTTCAAAGTTTTGCCAGTGACAACTGCATTTAAACCACATTAAGAGGACAAAGTTCAGAGGTCATGCTCTGATACAGCTACATTTCACAGTGAGCTAATGAAAATAGTCAATTTAGGTGAATCACACTCTTTTTGTGGCCTTTCCAAGGTTCTTTTTACTGTGCTAATGGCCTTGTTTTATCGCCTTTCATCATTTGAACGGCTATACAGACCACGGGATAAAACAATTACAAGACAGGAACGTCCATGCGGTCCGGAGCAGGCTTGTAACAAATCTATTTACGCCACAACGGGAGACTTTGAAAGTTGTGTGAGAGACAATTAAATGTATTTTCCATAAACCACAAAACACAGAAACATTCTCTTGCTCTTTGGCCTGAGGGTTGAATCTAAATGAAGTTTGGTCTATACACAGGCTCATATATATTTACCATCATGCCTGTCAGACTCACATATGTGGACATGCGTACACGTTTATGTGTCCCACTTACCAAAAAAATGCACAATCAAATATTTCACTATTACATGGCCATCATGGACAATTAGCCCGACACTTTTCCAGCTTTTATCTCCTAAACCAGAGTCCTCATCTGTTATTTATGTGTTATAGGCCTTGCTATGAATTATTCAACGAAAGAGGAAAATTTACTGCTCCCGTCTTTCTACACACTAGCTGTAAATCCACAGACGAAAGGAAGGGGGGGAGAGAGAAAGTTGTAAGAAGGGTAAGGAGGAGAAGGGCTGGAGGCAAGTGGCCCCCGGAGGGTCATAGACTCACACAGGCAACATCATAAAGTTACCATTAGAATGCTGTATTTATAACAGTCAGCTGGCTCTTGCTGTGTGGCAGAGAAGGGGAAACCCAAACCGCTCCTTCCACTCTTAAATATAGGTTCTTCAAAGCATCTTAGGTTCAGCATATCTGTCATAAGGGGCTTTCGCACAGGAGTTTTCAAAGTTTCTTTAACTATTGGCAGAAGTATTCGCCTTTTGGCTTGTTCGCTTTGCAGGAACTGGGGCGATTTTAGTTTTAGGAACGCCTAGCACAATAGGAACTACCAGTAATGTAAGTTTACATCAATTGGCTGAACAAATGCCATATGAAACACCGGTAGCCGCTAAAGGTGTGTAAAGATACAGTTTACATTTATACTGTATGTTGACAGTATACTTCAATATGAAAGTATACATTTATACATATATGACAGTTGACATTTATACTTCAATATGACCATACATATATATGACCCCCCTGAATCAGTAGAATTCAGAAACCCTTGTTATTAGCGACACTGGGGGCCATTAATGCACTCATTAACACATAACATTTAAGAGACTGAACGTGATTTAAAGTCCCGATATACTCACAGAAAAATTCTTGTTTGTTTTTTGCTTAGAAGTAAAAAGAATTTGGAAATACTTTCACTGTGGTATATTGTTAATATGCTGACATCATACACGCTGCTGAGAGTAACGTTTAGATGAATATGTAAACATGCTGCATGCTTTCCTCTCAATTATAAAATGAAAACACAACACAAATGACATCAGTGAAAAAGATACTGAATGAGACAGGGAGTATAAATACACAGGGAAACTAAATGACAGACAGTTGAATGTAATCAGTAACTAAGGAGACTATCTAGAATGCAATTAAGATTAAACTGAACTGAAGCACATAAAACAAACACAAAACAATGAAAATTACAAAAAAACACAACATAATCCTGACAGTAGTCCCCCCTTCCCGCAAGGTGTGCCCTTATGCCGAATGCAAAAGTCCAACTGTGGAGGGAGAGAGGTAGGGGGATTTAGGTGCTTAGGAGGAGGGCAAGGAGAGGCTGGAGATGGACAGGAGACGGTGATGGTGAGGAATACCACGGTGGAACTGGCTGAAAGAGGAGCCAAGGCAGAGTCCTAATTTTCTTACTGGGTGGAGCTTGGCAGAATGGGGAGACACCGGAGGGAGTGATGACCACGGTGGTACCGGAGGGAAGGCGGTTCCTGGTGAAGCTAGAGGAGTGGAGGGTTGAGGTGTAGCCAGAGTCCCGGAAGTCTGCAGCGAAACCAGGGTTATGAGAGACCAAGGTGGTGCTGAATGGACGAGGGAGCCTAGTGGAGCCTTAGTGATGATGGATCACGGTGGAGCTGAGTGAGCGCAGAGCCAAGGTGAATCCGAAGGGCTGACAGGTCAAGGTGGAGAACTGGGCTTGGTGGCCTGATGTGTAGCCAGGGGATCTGCAACACAGAGCCATGCTGGTCTAGCCCAAAGTGAACCAAAAGCTTGCTGGGATCAGCTGCGAGGGTGGAGTTGAGGAGCTACGAGACACCAGTGGCACAGGTAAGTCCAGGGAATTTGATGGAATTGGGGCAGGATATTGGGTGGGATCGAGTCATCCATGATAGAGAGTGTAATTGTCATCAACGACTTCAGCGGTGAGGGAGGATCCACACATCCTGCATAGTTGATTAACGGATGGTGATCCACTCCCAACAGCAGTATCTGGACGGGTATATCGTCCATCCCGCTCCATAAAACAGTTTCAAAGTTCAAATGGATCTAACACAAAACAACATAATTCTGACAGACAGTTAAAGTATATTTGAGACTAAACTATAAAGGGCTATGTGAGGCTATAGTTTGAATGAATCCCTTTTCTTTGCATAACACAATGACATTACAGTACAGAATAGCTCTCTCAGCATTATCCTGAACATTGTATTTGCCTTACTTTCATGTGTCATTGAACGGAAGAGAGGCTCTCGGGAGTGCACATAAACATCACATCCTTTTAGTTTCCCAGGCAAAAACATCAGTATAATCAGTCTCCAGGCTTCCATTGACAACCTAGGAAGTTGGGGAAGGTCTTGTTTTTTAAGTTTCATTACAAGCTGTTCACAAATTGGCAACAGAAAAGTGATTAATACATTACATATATTACATATAGCCCCTTTAAAGACGTATAAGTCTTCTACTGATTTACACAAAAAAAAAAAAACATGTTGGTGTGCTAGCTGGGTGCTTATCAAATATCCATCAGATACCGCAAATGTTATGTATTATATTGGTTACATTAAATATGTTCACAACCAGCACAAACAATTCTGTATCCATTGTATCTACTGTATGAGCTGTGTCTGATGACCAGGCCTTTAATGAGGTGACACACAGGCTTTCAGACCACCATCTAAGAGTGAGTCGGACTTACCGTACCAGGCATCATCTGCCCGGGCAGCTGGAGAGAAACTTGAGGCTCTTTAATGTTGTTCCTGTCTGAGTGAAGCATTCAGCATGAGACCATGGTCAGAGAATATCAATGGAGTAATGAGCCAGTCAGTCTTCCCGAGGCACTGCTGCATCGACTTTTCTCAAGAAAACGCAAGAATTGATATGGTGCCGTTTACAGCGAGCCAAACACTCCTGCCTTGCCTCCGCTGCCTCTGTTCCTGTGGGTGATGCACAGAACTCCTGGAAGAGTGACTGTAATCAAACACTCCTGCAGCTTCAAACAAACGCCAGATTCCACAGCATCTGGTCATTTCTATGTGACAAATGAATTCAGTTTAATTCTGTTCATTCAATTGATTTTAATTAGGACGCATGCAGTTTTGCTGAGCCCTAGGAATTGACAGGGATGCTGTTAATCATGGTCAAATGTCTGTAATTTTCATTTCAGAGTTTTGGATCATCAGATGGTTGGGAATATGGGCAGTTGCACTAGAATTAACATCACCACACACATTATGAATTGAGTCAAAATATTGTGTGTGTGTGTGTGGGTGGGGGTGGGGGTATGAAAAATGAATTCTGCACATTTAATTGCATGCACAACAAGTTTTTTCTCAGTAAAGAATTGACTTTATATCAAGCAATTGCAAGTTTATATCTCAGAATTTTGACTTTATAACTCGCAATTGTGAGAAAAAAAAGTCAGAATTGTGACTTTTTAACTCAATTACTCAAAAATAACGCAATTACTCTATTTATTATTTATTTTTATATAGTGGCGGAAACAGGCTTCCATATCTCAGCTTTATAGGTCCAGCTTTTGTATCCTTTAAACCTGAGTTGCAATTTTACAAGCTCTTAGTGACATATCCTGTCAGCAGGCACTTAGCTATCGTTAGCTAGCAACCCAGGGGATCTGCAGAAAAATACAAATGCAAATTATCACTGTAATGTCCACATGGCAAAAGAAAGTAAGTTGGTTTATTCATTCTCAAGCCTATGTGCAATATACATTTCAGTTGGGTAAATTTAGCATATCAGCTAAAGCTAAATGCATTACTTGTGCCCATAGGCTATATTTTGCGTGAAATCTACATAGACTTCTTTATGAAGACTAATTAGGTGATGTAATTTGCACATTAGTTCTAATTACTTTATCTTTAGTCTTAAATCCACCATTTTGTGCAGCCAGTTCTGTTTTCTTTGTCTTACTTACTTGTTCACCTATTCTTGAGCTTCTGGAAACAATCAACATTTTGTGACAGCCTTTGTCTCTCCATTTTTGCACATCCCATTCCAGTCTAAAGTATACATTTGGCAAAATACAGAATATTAAAAGCCTTTTAAACCACACAAAGACATTTCTTGAGCTAAAACAAAGTTTCAAAAGAGAAATCACCATTTGTTCACCAAGGAAGGGTAAAATAATAAATCTTCCGACCTTTTTGATGAGATGAAAGCGGCTAGTGCTTGAAGATTCAATGGCAGTGATATGAAGCAATCTATGGCTGATTTGGGCCGACCTTGAGCTGATGGCTGGAGCACTAGAAGGTATTTGAACACTCTCTTGCGCAGATGGAGAATCCCACCCTCATCTATTATCATTCATAGAGCTCCTCTTCTACACACCGAAGATATATGACTTATAGACTTTGTATCTGTGTGTGCATTTCTATACATATGAACGTTTGAGTATGCCAACGTGCAATGCATTTGAACCCAGACTGTGGATTTCTCCTTGGCAGCTGCTTTGATATTGTTTAAGCATACTTCTGTAATATGACTGAAATCTTTTAATGTCTTATTTATAGGTCTCTGATCCACTTCAGTAGGTTGTAAACTGTGCCATGGGATCAATCCGAGTATCGGCTGGAGAAAGTTTGTGCTATGATGTTGCGTTTGAATTTTGGTCCTCGTGGTCTCTGTAGCACCTGCCTGCTGAACTAATCACGGTGGAGATCGGAGCGCGCTGGGCCGTTTCATCTCACGGTGACAACAACAATGACAAAATCAATGGCGACTAATAAATGAAGCCTGTTGTATGTGATTGCCAAATGATTGTAATGTCAATACTGTGTTGAAGCATGTATCAGGGTAGTTTTATGTGTAACGTATTGTGATCTCATGTTGTAAGCTGAGCTGACTCCACCCTCTAGGTCAGTGCATATACCTGGTATTAATATAATCTCATCACAAGTATTTAATACAGGTGTCAACGGAGTTCATAATATTTTGTGAGGAGGGACATTTTTGATAGGAAGTTGCCAGAAAAGCATCACACAATTTCGCATTTGTAACACTATTTGACACATCCTGTTTTAAATAAAAGCAACCATCTTTTTGTTTCAAGATGCACACCAGTAATGTTTTTAAGCTGCTTAAATGTCCTAATTGAACTAAGGCTGTGTGTCCACCAAAGCGGTTGGCTAGCATCTTTTTTTCCCAATTGTTTTCAATGGGAGTGGCCAGGAGCGCAACGAGGCTCTAAGCATCTATTTCACGCTGAAGCTCTGAGTGCTTGTGTGTTTTTTACTGGTCGCAGAGAGTTGACAAATGTTCAACTTTGGGTAAAATGCAGTACTCATCACTATCACTTTTTTCCCAACCGTCCAATCACAGTGGAGGAGGGGCGGGACATATACAACACCGACCAACTGCCACATTCTGCTTGTACAATGTCAACAGATGACAACAACAAGCATAATAATAGAAAAAGTAATTTAAAACAAGAGCCAGAGCAAATATTTTACATTGTATCAACATTTATTTTTATTTTATAAAAACAATAAAGAAACAAACTATCTGTGACATGAGATACAAGTTACACTAATGCAATATTTCATATCATAGCTGGCAAAGTGTTTTACAACTGAAAAAAAAAAAAAAAAACATTCTCAATTGCCCACAGCTAGGTGTTTTCAGCAGAGCACATAGCGTTTTCAGTTGGCTAAAAACGCTTTGGTGGAGATGCGGCCTAAAGTCTAATTCTAGCTTAATCTAAGCCTTGTTTGTGAAACCAGGCCTTTGTTGGTTAAATGATACTTTGTGATTATGTTCAGATTTACCCAGATAATAATATACATCTGACTGAAATACACACAACTCAATCTGCTTGCAATCACTTTATTCACTATAAGCTTTCAGAAACCTTCCCCAGCTCCACCTGTATAGATCTGCTATGGGTAATTCATGTATGCTATATTGTACAGAAGCAGTGTCTTGTATGTATTGGCAGCAGCAATTCCCTTACTTGCTCTGCAACAGCAATAACCAACAGCAGCATATAGCAGATATATTCCACCAAGACCAAATATATCAACTTTGTCATATCCATTACCATGCCAAACACTGACAGAAATAGTGTGCACGTTTTTTTGAGAATGCTTACATTCATTAGTGAAAATGATCACAAGTGGTCACACCAATGCATTTTACCAGGTGTAAACACATGACCAGATCGGCCGAGATGAATCTTAATACAAAGGGCCCTATCATACATCCAGCGTTTTTTTGCTAGTTTCAGCCCGACACAGTTATCATTTTCACATCCAGCGCCACATTGTTTAAATAGCAAAATGCACTCACGCCCATCTGTTCGCCCATGTGTGTGTTGGTCTGAAAACGAGGTGTGTTCATGTGCATTGTTGGTGCATTGCTATTTTGAGTCAACTGAAAATGACTGTGCCATTGACCAACAAAAACATGATCTAAAGTCAATATTTTTGTATTATTTAAAGGGCGCGTTAGTAATATAGTCCTATAGGTGGGTCCACAACGTGGGTACACTCTGCTTATTACACACACAGGGATGTGCAGCAGCACACAATCATTTTTACGTATTAAATATAAAAGGACTCCTCTCTTGAGAATCGTCTTTGTAAATAGCGGATCCGCCATGTTGCGAGCATAACTGGCTTTTAAAGGGAATGGGAGATGAGACATGATGTGTTTATTCCATGTTACACCCAAAACACACCCATGACTCATTAAGAGACTAGGTACAACCCTTTTTTTCCCGTCGTTAAAATAGCAAAAGTGGATTCGGACATGACTTAAGTGCACCTACGCCATGAGCTTCAGACCACGCACTTAGATCGCCTAAAAATATCAAAGAACTGAACAAAGAGTCCCACTATAGAATACTGTCCCTGAACTGAAACAATAGCGACATTGTAGATTGTTTCCGTAATTTCCCCTTTTTGGAAGGTTATCACATTTCAGCAGAGAAATGCATGCGACAGCTCATGTGCCTGTTTAACAGTAATATGATAATATCAGCTTTTGTGGATTTGTTATCTTCTCTCGAGCAAACAGCATTTTCCTCTGCAAATGTCGAAGGCATTAGTTTAACATATTACCTACTATTAAAACCAATTAAAATGTATTATTATTTAAACCGTTTACTTTGTGTTTGAGCTACTATCCTCGAGAGCCATGTAAATCAAGAACACATTCTAAATGACTAGTCCCCATTAATGTTGAAGAAATGGCATTAAAAATTGAATTTATGTAGAAGGGATGTTCATTTGAGTATCAGGGGTGATTTTTTTCCTCTTAAAGATTGCAGTTTATAAGGCCAGTGCTTGCATAATGTGGCTCTCACATAGAATATCAACTAAAAGATTTGATATCTATGGATTCCACATGGACAAAGACTTATATATAGTTTTCTTATATATTATCATATTGGTTTTGCTCACAGTCAACATTGGTGATGCTAAAATGTGAATGAAATGATTTATGACTTCTGAAAATAAATTAGATTTATTTATTCCCTTTGTTAGAGATAAAAACCAACATGTAGATTCCAAAATGAAAATGATCATGTACAGATGGTTACTTAACATCTCTTTAATTCAGAATAAATGGATAGTGTGTTTTTCATTACAGATCAAATGTGATAGGAGTGATGTACTTTGAGAAAATGTCTTCCACAGCAAAGATTTAAAAAAATATTTTAATGAAATATTTTAATGATTAACAATGTGTATGGGTGTCTATCTATAAACATAGTAAAGACATGTAAAGCATCTTAAACATAGAAGACCTAAATCAATTTCCACTTCTGATCTTCACCCCAACCCCCTTTGAAGTCTGGTTGATCAATAATTGACATGCATCAGTACAGGTCTAGGAATGCACAATGGCTCTTTGCTCCAATGTAGGTTTAGTGAAGAGGTGTTTTGCTGCTGTGCAATGACAGCTTATCTTGCCAGTTATTAAAGTGTTTTTGTGATTGCTATGTAATAATAGCTATGTGTCACTGGCTGTTGTGTCTTTTGATGGGTAATGTCGTTATTCAGGTGCACAAGGTTTTATACATACTGATGTTTTCATATATATACTGATGTATACTGTAGGTGCAGCATGCGAAATTGCATCAACATGTCTGTGTCAAAAGGTTTTTCGAGGCATTCGTGTTTTTGCAGACGCTGAGATGTTGCATGACTTCAGATTTGCTTAGCTAGCATACATGGGCTGTTTCTGGCCTGTAAACGCATTTTATTTTATTCCCATTTCGCTCTTTGAGGGATTTGATGATTTGTTCTGATAGACTGGATTACTAGACCACCACTCCATTAGCCAACAAAATTGATTCAGAGAGCTTGGATCATGATCCTAACTCCATTTTTCACTTCCATATTTTTCTGAATAACACAGCATCAAGGGCACTGTATGTACACTCTTAAAAATAAAGGTTCTTTATTCGCATTGATGGTCCCATGAAGCACCTTTAACATCCATGGAACCTTTCCATCCCACAAAAGAGTAGTGGATGAAAGTTCTTAAGATTATTAACATTTTCTGAACACTAAGAAAAATGGCTTCTGCGAAAACACCCTTTTGGAACGGCTGCGAAAACACCCTTTTGGAACCTTTGTTTTTTAAGAGTGTAGGTCTATATAAACCTTGAAATATTTTGTTGGTTTTACTGCCAAAACAGCCCTGACCCGTCGAGGCATAGACTCCACTAGATCCCTGAAGGTGTGCTGTGGTATCTGGGACCAAGATGTTAGCAGCAGTTCCTTTAAGTCCTGTAAGTTGCGAGGTGGGACCTCCATGGATCAGACTTGTTTGTTCAGCACATCCCACAGATGCTCGATCGGATTGAAATCTGGGGAATTTGGAGGTATGTGTCAAGGTAACATCCACATGGATAGCAGGACCCAAGGTTTCCCAGCAGAACATTGCCCAAAGCATCACACTGCCTCTGCCGGCTTGTCTTCTTCCCATAGTGTATCCTGGTGCCATGTGTTCCCCAGGTAAGCGATGCACACGCACCCGGCCATCCACGTGATGTAAAAGAAAACATGATTCATCAGACCAGGCCACCTTCTTCTATTGCTCTGTGGTCCAGTTCTGATGCTCATGTTGGCACTTTCGGCAGTGGACGGGGGTCAGCATGGGCACCCTGTCTGGTCTGTGGTTATGCACCCCCATACGCAACAAGCTGTGATGCACTGTGTATTCTGACACCTTCCTATCACAACCAGTATTAATTACTTGAGCAATTTGAGCTACAGTAGCTTGTCTGTTTGATCGGACCACATGGGCCAGCTTTCGCTCCCCACGTGCATCCATGAGCCTTGGCCACCCATGACCTTGTTGCTGGTTCACCACTGTTCCTTCCTTGGACCACTTTTGATACTGACCACTGCAGACCAGGAACACCCCACAAGAGCTGCAGTTTTGGAGATGCTCTGACCCAGTCGTCTAGCCATCACAATTCGGGCCTTGTCAAACTCCATCAAATCCTTACTCTTGCCCATTTCTCCTACTTCTAATGTGATGAAGAGATAATCAGTGTTATTCACTTTACCTATCATAATGTTATGCTTGATCGGTGTATATTACCTTTGTTTGACTTTTTTCTCACATGAAAAGAAAGTTGTGAGCAACATGGAGATGGATAAATGACAGAATTTTCCAATTTAAATCAAATAATCTGGTCTCCCTCATTGGACTGACCAAATTTAGACATGGGAATGTCTAAAATGCTGTGGCAGAATCCACACAAAACGTCTTACCAAAAAAAATCCACACAAATTTTCTTTGCAAATTGCATTAAAAATACACTTGGCTCACGTGACCCTCAGTTTAAATATCCATGATGATGTTTTTTAATGGGGTGGGGTCCCTGAAAATGTGTAAGAACTAAAAGAGATTTCTAATCCAGACAGTACTGCACCTTCATTTGAGGAGCTGCAAAAAACTGCCGAAGGAAATTGAAAGCTGTCATGGATGGATTAGTCCTGTAATAGTGGGACACATATCTTGAGTCTGCGAGCTTCACTCAGAGACTGTGGGCAAATGAGGGGAAGGGATAGAAAAAGGAAATGAAATTCATTTCATAGCTCCTCAAGCACACTTGCCCTCACCCGGAGAAACCCTCTCTAAAGTCTCCGCACAGACTCTCCACCAATGACTGACTGGAACCTTTGGTAGCGTTTCCCTTGCTGGGCCTTCAACACCCAAAAGCATTCCCTTCCAGAGCGAAACTGAGCAACTTGAAGGGCTCTCTGTATGCAGCGCTGAGAGCGGTCTGCTCAATTATGAGATTCATGAGTTTCAAGCAATTTTCTGGAATCGTGGCTGTTTTTGCAAATGCTCAGAGATTGAGATTTTTGCTGAACCATGAAATGTCCTGAAAATTACCCAGACTTTTGAGATTCCTGTATTAGGCTATGGATAAAAGATCATTCTTTTGTAACTTAAAATCTTCTCTGATAAAGAGACTAGTACTCTAGTTCGTTGGTTGATGGTGTTCCAACAGCAAAGCTTTAGCAAAGCAAACCTTCCTTAGTCAATATATACATATTACAATATTTGCAAAAACAACAACAACCAGGGCTGTTTCCAAGAAGGATAAATGTGTTTAAATTCAGCTGTTTTTAAGGATCACTAAGGAAATAATCATAATGATCTCACTAGTCAATCTCATGAATTCACATTCCTGAGCTAGTGGCAAACTGGATTTGAACTCACTTCGCCCACATGAACAAAATGGCTTGTGTGTAGGAGCATAACCGTTAGGCCACAGCATCACTGTATTTAGTATTTGGCCCAAGTATATTCACCAGTGCACCATATTTTGTATTTTTGTATCGTTCTATGAAGCAAAATTATCACTGTATGTGGAATGAATTCTGTTAATGCACTCTTCTTTCCAGTTTCTGAGGTAATTGTGACTTTATAATGTGTGTGCACACGTGTATGTGTGTGTGCAGGTATATGTGGTTTATGAGGAATGTGTATAATGAGATTGGTACTACAACGTAAACATGATTTAACATCTTGTGTGTGTGTGTGTCTGTGTGTGTGTGTGGATATATAGACATTTAATACACTACAATATGAATTTGTTTCTCACAGCTGTGACTTCATTTCTTAATTCTTAAACTGTATCTCGCAATAATGTGCTTGATGTGCAAGATATGTGCTTGATTTTTTATATTTTTTAATATGAACTCTCTTGGCCTCTTGTCAGTTAAACAAGAATAAGCTCAAGAATAGAGTGCAATTGTTTAATATTAGGCATGAACTCTTTCTCTCTGTCTTTACCTTACCAACAGATATGGCCAGCACCCATCTAGAGTCAAACCCTCACTTGGAGTGAGAGAGAGAGAGAGAGAGAGAGAGAGAGAGAGAGAGAGAGAGAGAGAGAGAGAGAGAGAGGGGAAAGGAACAAACTCCCTCAGATGAATTATACAGCATATGTCAGCTTTCTGTGGACCGGCTACTTGAAGTGCCCAAAGGTCTTGGATCATTAAAATTTCATCCCTATACTCCTAATCAATCATTGATCTATGGTATTATTAGATGTAATTCTTTCACCCTGTGTGCCCATGTCACAATGTCTCACAAGTCATTTGGACTCTACGTGTCACCTTTGTCTTTCCCATATTTTTTAAACTTTTCCCTATCTCTTTAATTGCGTGAGGTAGAGGTCTGAGCTGCAACTTCCAACACGGCTGTGACAAACTGCCACTGTATGGATACTTTTGGTATGGCATGAGCCACAGGTTTGTGTCTAGATGGCTTCCTTCCCATCTAATTCATTTAGTGGGTCTGGCACTCTGGTGGCACTGGGAGATAAGTGTTAATCTAGGACAAGTGAAGTGTGCAGCACGGGCCCGCTGCGGAGCTGAATCTTCCAACTTGCACGATAACGGGAGACTAGCCCGGACAGACCAGGAAATGGGGAGACTTTATCGCACACAAGCCATTGCCGTATGCAGGTGGGATTGTGGATTGTGTGCATTTGTATGATCTCTCCATGTCAGTTTTCTCAGAATATACCAATGCAATGAGATGTATGCTTGTTCATTGATTATGTGAGACACAGGCATTGAGGTGCATATGTCGTAGGCGTACACAGAAAAGCTATTCATCCATTACAGAACCGCGAGGCCTGTGGGAACTCACTGAGACAACAGGCCATCAGGATGTCATTGATTTCAAGAAGGCGGCCCAGGAATAGACGGTATTCAAATATAGCACATCAAAACACATCCTAGCAGGTTTGTCATCAGATATATTTCATTTATGACTTAAATATCATCTGTTTCTCACAAAAGCTGTTGTATGGACAATTTTTATGATGCTTTTTGACATTTTTATGAAAACAAGCACATTAAAGTTTAGGGTCGGTAAGATTTTTAAAATGTTTTTGAATGAGGTCTTTTATTCTCACCAAGGCTCACCACTGTTTGTCTAAAATAACAGCATTTATTTGAAATAGAAAACTTCTGTAACATAATAAATGTCTTTACTGTCTCTTTTGATCATTTTAATGCATTCTTGCTGAATAAAACTATTAATCATTCAAAAACAATCTTACTGACCTAAACGTAAATTCTTGTAGTGTTTGACTTTCAAGCCTAAACTTAGAACAGGCCTTTACCTCACTAAACTTAGAGAATATTATCCAGTGGTCTATGCAGAACTGGTTCCCATCTCTGTCATGCACTTTTTTCCCCCTTGGTTGTTAATTTTTTTATTATTTTTTTACATTCCACCCCCACCCCTGGTATCACAAAACAGTTCTTTCTTCATGATAATATCATAAAAAAGGCAAATGAAGAAAATGACCAGTGGCATATAGGTCTCTTTATTGTAGGCAGGATTTTTGTCATTTAGTACCGTAAATGAAATCTCAAGGCAGAGATGACTGCTGCTCATGTTTATATTAAATGCCAAATTCGTCTTTGTTGCTTGAGGGCAAACACTAAAGTTGGAAACGTAATGAAAACTGTACAGCTGAAATATTAAACCATTTAAACAACCAACCAACCGTCCTTCATTGAAATTTCAGCACAGAGCATCTCTCATTGTCACATATCAAATCATAAGTTTGCACATCCTGATTTTGTTAGTTAGATGCATTTGTAGGTCAACATATTTTGTTGATTCTGGAACAAAATTCCTGTCCGAAATTTTTATCTTAAATATATACCCATAACTTATCTCTTCACAGTAAACCCGAATAAATTGGCAAAACTCAAAAAATTTGAGAGCTGGCAGATTTAAATTTTGTACTCATTTTAATTGCTCTTAACTTGAACATTTTCATTAAGTTAATTCATATGCATTTAGCTTAAAATTATCATGTCATCTTAATTTAAGTATTATTAGTAGTGGAAATTTAGCTATACCTATAACTAGCTAATTCAGCAAATGTTCATTGGTAGCATAATGCTTTGTTAACATTAGCATAACATTGCAATTGCTGAAAGAGTTTGAAAATGTAGAACAGTTTACATTTGAAACTTAATTTTAGCATTTACTCTCCCTTTTGAGTGCCATGGCAAAGCATGCTGTGAATTAGTCCAGTTTCAGGTAAATTTAAATGTGTCTAAATTAAAAGAATAATAATAATAATACTGATGTAGAAGCACCTAACTCTGGTTTTAAGCCTAAACTTAACATAAACTGTAAACTTGTCCCTTAAATCACACTGGTTGATTGGAATATTGTTCCAGGATCAACAAAGCTGTTGACATGCTGCACATCTTTAAACCTAACTGATTAACTACAACAAAAATGTTTGATATTTTGTTCTAAAATCAGTTACAATTATTATTATTAATTATCAGAAGAAAAAACAATTATTGGTAACACTTTACAATAAGGTTGTATTAGTTAACATTAGTTAACACATTAGTTAACATAAACTAACCATGAACAACACCTCTGTTCAGCATTAGTTTGTTCTTTGTTAACGTTAGTAAATAAAAATACAGCTGTTCATGTTAGTTCACAGTGCATTAACTAATGTCAACAAGATTTTTTAATGCATTAGTAAATGTTGAAATTAACATTAACAAAGATAAATAAATGCTTTATAAGTGCAGTTCATCATTAGTTCATGTTAACTAATGCATTAACTAATACAACCTTATTGTAAAGTGTTACCCAATTATTATTCATAGCAATTCAGTACAGATTGTGCAGTCATCAGTGCGTTTATAGTAGGCGGCAGTTGTGCACATACTGTCTAATTTTCTCCCAACTTTCTCCATGAACAACATGAAAGTTAGGCTGATTTGATACTCAGCACACCTGCATCATATTCCACACATCATTCCTCCTCAGGTTTCCAGCCCTTCATATCTACCCATTGTTTCATTGTCTCATTAATTCAAAGTTGCTTTCTTTCCCTAGTATTCAATCTAGACCCATCCCCTCTTTTCATCTCTTCAGCTCAGGTTTTATCTCTCTCTCACTTTCCCTCAGCTGCCAGTGATGGGTTTCATTACTGTACTCCATCTCAGGACACGGACAGCCTCTCCCTCGCGCCGTGCGCCTTCATATAATCCTTTTAATTAAAGGCCCTGCTCCTCACCCGCGCTGCCCCGAGCTTTGCTTCCACCACACGCTCCCGCGCCCTCTCCTTTTGTTCTCCTGAAGCTCACCCGCTCATTTTGTCAAGCCATGCTCTTGCCATTTGAAAGAAGGTGGCGTCACCTTTGTCTCCCGTCTTTTATATGGCTTTAATCTCCACACCAATATTGCCGGGGAGCGTGTGGGCGCATGCAGTTGCCTTTTGTGAGGATGCGTGTCTGTGTGTGTTTGCAACGGGCTGGCCATTGATCCGACTCGAGGCTCATCAGGGTTAAGCGCAATCAGGGATTTAAAACACTCTCGATAGCGCACGATTGGGACGTCGGATACGAGCTTGCAGGAAGCGGGAGCCATTTGTAGCAAAGCACATCGATTTTGCTTTATATGTTGAACAAAATCCCGCGGTGAATGGTGCTCTGGTGCTGCATCTAAAAGTGAAAAGAAACCTCTAAAATTAGAACGAAGGAACGGAGGGAAATGGGATTGAATGCCCAAGCGCATTTATTTTCCATTTCCTTTTTCCGCCCTCCATTCCTCTTTCTCTTACACCAGCATCCATTCTCGATTCTTCACGTGAAACCTCCGGCGTATGTGCGGGCCTCTGTCCCGTTGGGAGTCAACGGCTTGTCCAAACAAATTCCCCATGCCGGCTGATTGATAAAAGACTCTTTAACCTGTGCCTCCGTGCCCTTGACCCAACCCATCCACTATTCATTCAGGTTTTAAAGTCACATTGGGCTGTCTGGAGTATCTGTCTCTGGATCTACAGGTTATTAATCTCCCTCTGGAGCCCTTTGTTTTATGCATGCGATCCCCTGTGTCAGTGTGAGGGGCTCCCTACGCTGCACGGACGGGGTATTTATTCACCCACGCTTCACACTGACCACGTAAGGCCCCACACTGCAGGGCAAACTTCATCCCACATTTGCAAGGCAGCACCGTATTGATATTTCTTAAATATTCTGATTAGAGGTTCATTCAAATGCAGAGTTTGTCTTTATGTAAGACTTTTGGCTAGTAAAAACTGTCAATGTCTTCAAGAAAACAGAATTTGATGACCGCTTCACCATTTTCTCAACATTGTAAATTAATATCAAAAGGAATTTACATATAAAATGTTACTTGCTGCACTTTCTTTGTTCCTAAACATTTTTCCAGAGCATAGAAGTGTATCAATGTATTTGCTGTCATCAACAATAAAGGTACAAATGGCACCAATTTTAGCATTGCCAAAGAAAAAATATTTCATGCAGTAATTCTGATATTACGTGAACCCTAATTATTAACTTTCCCAATGGATTCAGCCTGAAAGTGTTGAAAGGTAGCTATTTCATGTTATTCAGACCATGATGAGTTTTGATTGGTTATATTTTTCAACATATTCTAACTGCCTGTTTTGTGATTGATGTGCCATTTATACATTTGATCTAGAATTGCTTACAGTTGTTTTCCTGCTGGAGATGTATGTGTGTGCACTTAGTTAAGACATGCTATCTATTTTTTTTGTTTGTAAACCCATTTCTCATTTCTGGGGTTCTAAGAAGTGGAAGCTGTCCGAGTAAACTTTTACAGTATGAACTGTATGAAATATGAACTGAATGTACAACATACATGCTCTCAATATTTTTTGAGAGTTTTTTGAGCTTTTCAATATTATATAATTTTATATTATATGTAATATTGAGAGCATAATTATGCCATCAGAATAAAGATAGAGGTCAAATTTGCCGTCATTCTCTCAGACGTTTTATAAAAACTCGCAATGCAGTGTTAACTAGTTTTCTGTAATTTATACCAAAGGTAATATAACACAAAGTAGAGTGTTATGAATATACCTTATGTTTTAACACCTTTGCTTAAGGTTAATATCTGTACTAGTTATTAACTTCAGTCTGTGAAAAGAGTATATACTTTTTTTTAAATGTTATATTTATTTATTTAATATACATACTTAATATCTAAATCATCCATCAACTATACTTTACATCTTTTTTTAAAGAGGGAGAATAACCTGTGATTGAAAGCAGAGAAAAGCTCACCTTTGCATGCAATGCCTGGTCCCTGACTAATCTTTAGTGGTACTTGTTGGACAGGAGTAGATGGACGGTTTCTAGAGGAGTATGTGTGTGTGTGTGTGTGTGTGTGTGTGTGTTGGGCAGGATGCTTTGGGTTGGATGGAGGGCTGACCTTCAACAGCATTCACAAATCATTGGTGCGACATTGTCACGCATTGTGTTCTGATCGATCGAGGAGACAATAGGTTATTCAACACTGCCCGACAGGTCACCGATGTCTCCTGCACCCTTCACAATGAGAGACCTCTCAAAATACCAGATGGGACCACATCTACCCATTTAGGGTCATTGAAAATTACCAATTAATGTCATGTTTGCACTGTCCCAGCACTAAATTGCCAGAAAAGAGACACAATGAGCACCCATTCCGCTTGAGATATCCGATGACTTTATAGGAGCTGTCTGAGGTGTCGGCAGACAAGGGGTTAAGTTCCCACCCAGCATTTTTCATTTCCTTTTATCTGCAGTTCATATATTGTAGATGTTGCTCTCTTTTGCAGTTTAATACATTGGAGATGACAGGTCTGCCTTTTTGACCCCTTTGGCTGTGTTTGAATAAGGAAGTGATCCAAAACCACTACCCTCTTCTTGGACTGCAGACATATAGGTAGACGACTGCCGGAATAAAAACTAATCAAATACAACATGTGAGCTTTCTGCAAGTAGCGAAGAAGGAGAGAAATAGAGATGGAGAGAGACAGAGTGAAAAGGGCCGAGGCTGGAGGATATGAGAGTGAGAGAGATTTGGAAGGAGATGAAATGGTCCTCCCACATACATTTTCTTTTCTCTTTCTTTTCTCTCTCTCTCAATGAAATGCAAATGTAAACGGTCTGAGCTTCAAAGGGGCCCTTAAAATTCCATATCGACCAATAGGCATTTGGCTACGTATATATTACAGCCCAATGTCTATTCTAAGTGAAGGGTGTTTGTATCTAGCCACTATAAATCAAAGACCTTCGGGTTGTTTGCATTCATGTATGTGAGGTAGTGTTTGACCTTATTCAGCTGAGGAGATGGATGGATCCCTGCTGTGTGGAACATTCAGTATATTGCAATTTGAGAGCCTTGAAGAGGATGTGCTTTTAGTTGGAGTGAATATAAGCTTCACATGCTTAAAATATATACATATAATATCAAGCATTTATTTATATATTTTATTATAATGCATGCTTTGAATAATTGTTATTTTGCTGTTCTCTGCAAATAGAGATAAATGTGATTAATTGTAAATAACTGTGATTAATTAATCTGCATATCACGAAAGCCCTATATAGACGAATGCTGATATTTGAAGCAAAATGCTGGAAGGAGATGAACTTTCATCATCCATCCTTGGCCTTTACAGCACCGATTCTAATAGCGCAGGACATTGATCTTAATAATGGCCGGTTTATGACCAATATGCACCACTAATTGATTCAATTTGGCCATTTTTATTGTAGCACTGAATTTCCACGAAGCACATTGTTCACTGTGTATATGTTTGAAACATGGGGGACAGGTGCTTTCTAATTTATAGAAATTTCATGAATATTTCAGCATTTGGAAAATGTCTCAGACAGACCATGCATTATTCAAGACACATGGTGCATGTGCTTGCATTCAATTATAGATGTGACAAATAAGCCCAGTGGGCAAACGTATGCAGTTATTTATATGTGTGCTTAACACTAGTTTGATATGAGTTATAAAAGTTTCATGCATTTATTCTGCTGTGTAATGAAAGGTTTTAATGTACATTGTGCTGATGATTGCAGGAAGCTGAGCAGTGTGTTTTTATCAAGTATTAAATTGGGTTGTCAGTTGAATGTGTTAATTCATTGCAATTAATTATAGCAAAAAATGCATTAGCACATTTAATAAGGCTTAAATGTACATATCATTGAAGCAATTGAAGCTTGACGTAAAATCTTAAATGCAAGTCTGCATAGTCAATGCAGGCCTAGCTGCTCGGCAAAGTGCTCGCCAAACGACCCTTGGTGTTATAGTACTCGAGACCGGTTTTAGAGACTTCAACTGTTTTTGAAGGTCTTGGTCTTGACTCGCCCTGCCTTTGTAACGGACAGTAAGACCTGCGTGTGTAAACCTCACTCCCCTGGCCTCAAGATGCACGCTAGCGACTGATGTTAGCGCGTCCGCCTGCCGAGCCAGAGACTACGGTTCTGTAAGACTGGAGAAAATTGCAAGAACTGTAAGAGATGGCAACTCTCTGAGAAAACAAAATAAATTAACTTCTGAACTCTCTCTTGTGAAATTACCATCCCCATCCAAGACGAAATCAGTGTTGATCACCCAAGTATTCCCTAAATTTACATTTAATTCCCTCATCTCTCCTCTCCATATGTTGAAATTCACTCCAAATCTACATGGGTTAATGTGAACAAGTACTATACAGTTTTATACATGTTTGGAATCATTTGAAACATCTGCGACTGGGACATGGGACAAGGTCTCATTCCCACAGAACTAAAGCAAAAGTTAACAAAGGTTTTAAGAGTTTAGAGATAGTTTGCTTATTGATCAGCCTGTAATGCTATGCATTATGTTTCCTATTTCTTTGAGATTAGGCATGCATTTCTTGCTATTTACTGCAGAGCATATGATGTTATGTATTGATTATCTTTGAGTTGATTATGTAATTGGCATGATACATTTACCTGACTAATAATAAATTGTTTCATTGATTTATTCTGACTTACTCTGAAATTATTAACTCCAGTATTCGGATGAACGGGTATAATTTCAATAAAGAGTTAAACAAATTAATCAAATGTGTAGTTAAACTATTATACAAATCACCAAATAACCAATCTGCATTCTAACCTAAATTCGAGGTCATGATAAAATGGAGTCAGATAAAAGTAAATTGGAATTAAATTACTTTGCCCTGCTGAGAAGACCGAACACACAGAAAGGGGGGAAAGTTTAGGGGGGTGAGTGTAACGGACGTAGGCCAGTAAGAGCTGTGCCCATAAACCCCTCTCCCCTGGTCTCAAGATGAGTGCTAGCAACTGATGCTAGCGGCTGTGGTCTTTAGCAACCTTGTTAGCATGCCCGCCTCCCACGCCAGAGACCAAGGTTAGAATCCAGCTCAAAGTGGGTCAAGTAGGACAGGTTACAGCTTGGTATTGGTAAGTCTTGGTCTCAAGACTCCTTCGAATGAGACGTTAAACCGAGGTCCTGACTCTCTGTGGTCATTAAAAATCCCAGGATGTCCTTCGATAAAGAGTAGGGGTGTAACCCCGGCATCCTGGCCAAATTTGCCCATTGGCCCCTGTCCATCATGGCCTCCTACTCATCCCCATATATATATATATATATACAATTGGCTTCATCACTCTGTCTCCTCTCCACCAATCAGCTGGTGTGTGGTGGGCGTTCTGGCGCAATATGGCTGCTGTCGCATCATCCAGGTGGATGCTGCACATTGGTGGTGGCTGAGGAGATTCCCCCCTTCTATATGTAAAGCACTTTGAGTGCCTTGAAAAGCGCTATATAAATGTAACAAATTATTATTATTATTATTCAATGCACACTGGTCTTGGTCTTGACTACAACACTGCCTTATTGGGAGCAGGCAGCACAGAATGAGTTAAGCATCAGCCTTAAAAGGAAAGGTCATTAAAAAAAGTTAACTTTATTGTTTACTTACCCTTGTTATATTTCATCTGCAGAACACCACAGAAGACATTTTGAAGAACACTGGAGCCAATTGACTTTTATTGTATAGACAAAAAACATACTGAGACAATCCTCAAAATATCTTCTTTTATGTTCCACAGAAGAAAGAAAGTCCTACAGATTTGGGACAACATGATAGAGAGTAAAGTTTTTTTTTTGTTTTTTTTTGAGTGAACAACGGTATTCATTTAAAATCTGAATGTTTTTGAGATCAAGAGAAACATATTTAGTCAAGTGTGTAAACCGTAAACATGCAGCATCTGCCGTGACAGTAAAGAAAGAACTGGTACCTTTTTCACCTCATAGCTCATGTCAAATTAATTGTGTAGATTTACTCAGTTCTTGTTGGTTAAGGCCTTTCAAATAAGAGAAACTTTGGAAACAGCTGGGGGTGGAATTCAATTTTCCTGCCAGAGCTCCACTAGACTCCCTACTGATGTTCCCTACTGTTCCCAGATCCTTGCAAAAACGCACCACCATCCACAGGATTTCGCTTGTAAATCTAGATGTGTTTTGCAGGCACATACCGTTTGCACGGCAAATGTGCATATTAGCGTCGTGTTAGCATGTCAGTGTTAAACTTTGCAGCTATGACGGTGAAGTGCAAATCAATTAGAATGCAAATTTGCAAAACAGAAAAGGTTTCTGAATATGGACTAGCAGAGAATGCTAACAACTATCAGCATAATCGTGCTGTAAGTTAGCGTCTGCAGAAGGATGTAGCGTAGAGGCATTGTTGTGGAACGTGGGGCCGCATCGCATTAGGAGAGGCTGTGTTGATGAAGCCGGTGGTAAGGGAGCGTGTGGCGCTGAACGCTCAAATTAGACCACTGTGGATAGCACTGTACTATTGTGTGCCTTCACAAATGAGACAAATGAAAACCTGATGAGTCCCTATGGCCTGGTGAGAGACAGCCAACACAAACAGCGCTCCTGGTCGTCCCCTAATTGGACCCAGCTGGGACTTATTTTCCCAACCATGGGTGTTTCAAGGACTTGGTACCAGGCTCCCAGAAAGATGTTATAACTGGTCTGGGAGTGAGAATTATGGAAATATGATTAGTTCAACTCAAAAGTTTATTTTTTTAATAGAACACTAATTTAGATTTGAAAAGAATTCTAGTCATAGGCTTGAGCAATGGATTAGTGTGGAAGCATCCCACATGAAAAAATACTATAGTATATTATAATAAAATAACAGTAAAATTACCCTAGTAAATACTATAGTGTTTTTGAACCATACTATAGTAAATATACTACAGTGAATTGTAGTATATTATAGTATTTACTACACTTTGTTAATTTACTGTAGTATATTTACTATAGAATGGTTCAAAAACACTATAGTATTTACTAGAGTAATTTTACTATAATATACTATAGTATTTTTTTCATGTGGGATTGTTGTGGAACTTGGGGTCGCATCACATTAAAACTTTAAACAAAAGATCATTATCTTGTCATTATTTTCTCACCCATATCATGCTGCAGGGAAGACATATTTTTGTAGCCAAACACAGAGGCTGCATCCGAAAACCTAAGCAGCTGACTTGTTGCCTCTGTGCCTTATCAGACAATGACTTGTAAGGCAGCGTTATAGTGAGAGCTTTGGTGAGAACTAAACAAATATTTAATACTACATTACATTACATTTTATACTACATTAGTAATTTCTCTCTAGAAATGACATCAGAAGTAGAAAATGTTGGTTAAAAACGTACATTTACACACAAACTGACCAATAAAAACACAACTTCGCCAAAGTCATTATTTTCTATGTTTTGGACGCAGCCAGGGTTGTTCAGCATGTTTTTTAGCATTAGCATTTTAGCATTCTTGAATGGGTTTTTGGATAAATGCATGAAATAAGGTTTGTGGTTAACACAAGCTGAAGATGATTTTACATTTTATTCCACAACATAAAATACATCAGTAAAACCCCCTTGTGACTTTTTTAAAGCTTTTTCTTGTCTTGAAAAAGGCAGTTGCGAACAATTGATTAATGGGACTACAGAGGTTATCGGGGACATTAAACATCATCAAACCGAACAGGTACTGTAAACTCTATTCACCACCCTTTCAACAGCCTTGTGGTGTTTATAATCATGCTCTTACAAACTATTCAAACTAAAACATTTAGGGAAAATGTGAAAAAGCAAGACCGAAAGAGCAAGCTTATAATAGTGACATTGAAGTCATGTGACCGTGGAGTAATTAATTTATAGACTACGTTTAGCTTTTTACTTCTGCCAGTTATTTGTGAAGATGAATTGTCCTCAGTGTGAAAAGATGGATCTCAAAATCATACATTCACTGCTGGAAAGGGATCAAATATGCAAAAGATGCTGGAAAACGCCTCGGTTATGTATATAACCCTTGTTCCCTGAGAGGAACGAGCACTGCCGAACGACGAATTTGGGGATGCTCCTAAGCATCAACGCATCTGAAGTATGAATGAAACTAGTCCAATCCTGATTGGTGCTACGTCATGACGTAGATGTGACGGCATACCCGGAAGCTATAAAGGGGAGCCCGGCGCATTGTAGCGTCAATTATCGCGATGAAGCAAACGCTCAGGCGATATGCGGTGTGGCGACGACGAGACATAACCCGAGACGTTCCCTATATCGAGGAACTTCGCACCGCGCCGAACGATTTAATTTGGGGAACGAGTACCCACTAGGCCACACCAAGGATACGCCTGCCCTAACGTGAAACTGGAGACCAGGCACAATTAGGACTGGAGTACCCTGCCGCCGGGTGTCGCCGGGAGGTGTAAGCTATAAAACCTTATAAAAGTGTGCTGAGTAGCCCAACCGGCCGCTTCACAGATGTCCTGCATAGGGACTCCGAAATAAGGGCCACCGAGGAGGCCATGCCTCTGGTGGAATGGGCCCTCAAGGCTATAGGTGAAGGCATATTGCGCACCTGATATGCCAAAGCTATTGCCTGCACAATCCAATTACTGATAGTAGGGGTTGATGCAGGCAACCCTTTCTTGGGTGAGCCAAAACACACTAACAGCTGGTCTGATAACCTCCACTGAGCTGACCTTTCCAGATAAACCCTCAAGGCCCGAACCGGGCATAAGAGGAACAGTCTCCCTTCTTCCGCCGTCACGTGAGGCGGAGGATGAAACGCCTGAAGAACCAAGGACCTGACCACCCCGGAAGGGACCTTGGGCACGAGCCAGGTCTAGGTGCAGTACCGCTTTAACTCCTCCGGGGCAAACTCCAGGCAAGTTGGCGTAACTGCCAAGGCCTGAAGATCCCCCACTCTCCTAAGAGAAGTTATAGCCAGGAGGAACGCTACTTTCAATGTCAGATACTTGGGGTCTGCCGACTCCAGTGGTTCGAAGGGGGCCTCAGCCAACCCCTCGAGAACCACTGCCAAATCCCATGTTGGTACTCTGGTACGGACTACAGGCCTCATCCTTCGTGCCCCACGGAGGAAACGTACAACCAAATGGTGCCTACCCAAAGGCCCATCACCCGTAGGAGTGTGGAAAGCCGCAATGGCAGCCACGTACACCTTGAGTGTGGACGGGGTTAGACCCGAGAGAAGCGATCTTGGAGGAACTCCAGCACTGAAGCCACCGGGCAGTTAACTGGGTCCACCTCACGCTCTCTACACCAAGTGGCGAAGACATTCCACTTGAGGCTGTACAATCTCCTCGTAGACGGGGCCCTAGAGCTAAGTAGGGTCTCTATAACGTCTGCTGGCAGCCCCTCCTCCCGGTACCTGGCCCCCTCAGGGGCCAGACCCAGAGGCTCCATATTTCGGGCGGGGTGAAATATCGTGCCCCTGCCTGCGATAGGAGGTCCCTCCTCAGAGGACCTGCCACGGGGACCCACCAGCAGATCTATTACATCCGAGAACCATACTGGTCGGCCAACGGGTGCTGCCAGAAGTAGGCTGACCCCTTGTTGACGGACCCTCTCCAGGACTCCCGGGAGCAGAGCAATCGGGGAATGCATACAGACGCAGCCTCGGCCAATGCGTCTGAACCATAGCATCCAACCCCAGGGGCTGGATGCGTGAGGGAAACCACAGTGGACAGTGGACGTCTCTCGAGACGCAAACAGGTCCACTTCCACTGGGCCGAACCTCTTGCACATGGCCTCCACCACCTCTGGGTGGAGCCGCCACTCCCGGCCTCAGCCCCTGCCTCGACAGGATGTCTGCCCCTGATTCTGTATCCCGGGATATACATCGCCCTGAGAGGATAACAGTTTCTCCTGTGACCAAAGGAGAATGAGATGCGCCAATTTGCATAGGGGGCGCGATCTCAACCCCCCCTGGCGATTCAGGTATGCCACGACTGCCATATTGTCCGACGGACCAGAACGTGGTGCCCGCGGTTCGGGAAGAAGCTCCTCAGAGCTCTGTAAACCGCCAGCATTTCCAGGCAATTTATGTGCCAAGTGGAATGACGGTCGTCCCCACGGACCCCTCGCAGCGGCCTTCCATGACCGCGCCCCAACCAGTAAGGGAGGCATCTGTTGAAACGGGTTTTCCGGCAACATGATGCTCCCAGCACTGGCCCCTGGGACAGAAACCAAATTTCCTTCCATATTCTCAGAGCCCGAAGGCATTTGCGCGTTGCTCTGATCATACGGAACGGGTTCCTCTGGAGGAAAACCCTTGGTTTTTAGCCACCACTGTAGGGCCCTCATGTAGCAGGCCGAACGGAATAACGTTGGCCGCTGCTGCCAGATGTCCCACCACCTTTTGGAAGTGTTTTACAGTGATGCTGTGGCCCAGCTTTATTTCTGAGACTACCGCCAGAACGGTCTTGACTCGCGGGAGACAGATGTGCCCGCATCGAAACTGAATCCCATATTATACCCAGAAAACTGCTTTTCTGGGCTGGCGCCAACACGCTCTTCTTCGTGCTGAGTCTCAGCCCCAAGCATTGGATATGTGCTAGAACTACATCTCGATGTCAGATTGCCATATCGCATTTACTGTGCCAGTATTAGCCAGTCGTCGATATAATTCAGTACACGGATGCCCTGAAGTCTCAGTGGAGCCAGAGCTGCATCCATGCACTTGGTGAATGTGCGAGGGGAAAGAGCTAGACCAAACGGAAGTACTGATATTGGTACGCTTTGCCCCTAAAGCGAACCTCAGAAACTTCCTGTGGCAAGGAAGGATGGAGACATGAAAATAGGCGTCTTTTAAATCTATCGTGACGAACCAGTCCTTGGCCTGGATCTGACTCACGATGGTAGGAATGGTTAACATCTTGAACCTGAATCTCCTCAGAGACCGGTTCAGATACCTTAGATCTAAAATCGGCCAAGCCCTCCATCCTTTTTGGAACTATAAAGTACCGGCTGTAGAACCCGGCCTCCATCTCTGACGGTGGGACCCGTTCTATGGCTCCCTTTATCAGCAAGGATTCTACTTCTTGTTCCATTACCCGAACCCGCTCTGGCACCACTGCAGTCCATGTCACCCCATTGAATTTCGGAGGGTGATCGAACTGCAGTCTGTACCTAATTCTACAGTCCGCAGGACCCATGTGGATATATTCGGAAGGCATTTCCATGCCGAGATAATCTACTAAGGGAATCAGCCTCTCGAGGCTGACCTCGGTATTAATTGAATTTCGTTTTTCACTCCTGAAGCGGATGCCCGGCAGAGAGCTGAATACGATTTCTGGTATGTGGACACCCGTGCTGCCCCGTCGCAAGTCTTTCTTGAGGCGACTGGGGCACCACCTGTCCATGGGAAAGCGATGTGGCCCGGCGCCTGTGACGGCGGGATTACCACATCGCTTTCCCATCGAGCGCCGCGCGAGACCACCTCGGTTGTTCTCGCGCGGGTGGGGCCGCTCTTGGTAGTCCTGCCGCAGCTAGGACTTCTTCCCAGCAGCCTTCTTAGCGAGAAGGACGTTCCTCAGATCGCCCTTCTGCACAGAAGCCTGCTGGTGAGCGCCTCTGTTGCCAGGCTCCCGGAGGAGGGGCTCTAGAGGCGACGCTCTCCTTCTGCACCTGACGGTGCGAGGAGCTGGCTGACGGCCGAGGCTGCTCACTAGTGGCAGCCTTCCCAGGTTTTGGCCGACGAGGAGGAACTGTCGGAAGGTCGCGGATTGCTTTTTCGCCTCCTGAAACCTGTCGACGATCCGAACTAACTGCGCCGAACAGGCCAGAAGGCGAAATCGGGGAGTCTAGGAGAAAGGACTTGTCCTTCTCCTTCATCCCCGACAGATTGAGCCATAAATGCCTCTCCACAGTCACCATTGACGCCATGGAGCGGCCGATGGCACGGGCCGCCTCCTTGGTGACTCGGAGAGACAAATCCGCAGCCTTCCTAAGCTCAAGGATATCCTCAGGAGGGACCTCGCCTCGTCGAGCTCTTAAGGAGGTCGGCCTGGTATGCCTGCAATATGGATAAAGTGTGCAGGGAACTACCAGCCCGACCCGCCGCCATATATGCCCTGCCCACCAATGCCGATGTGTCCCTACACGGCTTGGTGGGCAGTACCGGGCTTTCAGGACGATGCCGATTCGGTGAAAGATAGCCCGCGAGAGCATCTTCCACGCGGCATCGTCCCCGTAGCCAGCCTCGTGCGCCCCAAAACATTTGCATAATCTAACACGGGGTTGGAAATGCGCGCGAATACGGCCTGTTCCAGGACCTGCACAACTCATTATGCAGGTCCTGAAAAATGGCAAGCCCCGGCGAGGTGTCTGAGCTCTACGCGAGAGAAACCGGTCATCCAGCTTGCTTGATGGCTGGGCTTCCTGTCTCTCCTGTGGCCAATCGATCTTTAATTTGGCCACAGCTCGCCAGCACCTCTATAAGCTCCTCTTGGGCGGGTGGGTGCGGTGGTGACATATATCCCGCACCACCCGCCTCGATGTTAATCCTCCGGATCCTCGGACTCGGAGAGGATCAGCATCGTATTCTCCACCCGGGAAGAAGCCGCTTCGCGGGCTTCCACACGAGGTGGGAGAACATCTGAACCGTCAGAGGAAGATTGGGAAAGTGCCTCAGCAGTCCCAATCTCCGCTGACAAGTTCAGCTGTGAGCCCCATGATCTGCGACGCCGCGCACGCCGCGGACGCGGGCCCAGAACCACGGGGCTCACGCGTTGGCCGGCCTCGCCAAAGACCGCCAACCGGGACCGAAGTACCCTGAGCGTCCAGCAGCTCACAATGGCTACAGGCGGCTCCTCGAGAGCCGCCTGAGCATGCTGAACGCCCAGGCACTCAACACACAGAGTGTGTGTGTCCGCTTCGAAATAAAGCGGGACACGGGTGCACACAACTCTTAAATTCGCCATTGTCTTGATATATATATATATATATTTACTTTCTACGGGACAAACAACAATAAATAGACAGACAGTTTCACACAGAGCGTTATGCTGAAGAGCGATAACTGACGCTACAATGCGCGGGCTCCCTTTATAGCTTCCGGTATGCCACATCTACGCCATGACGTAGCACCAATCAGGATTGGACTAGTTTCATTCATACTTCAGATGCGTTGATGCTTAGGAGCATCCCCAAATTCGCTCCGACAAGAGTGCGAAGTTCCTCGATATAGGGAACTGAAGAATTTGCAGGACCTGAAGGATTTTTCTGAAAAACATTGGGCAGTTAAACTGCTCAGGACAGACAAAGGGTCATTTTTATAAATTTGGCTATTTTGTTTGTCTTGTGGACTATATGCAAACATATTTTATGTAAAATATCTTATTGACATATACTTTTGTCCTCAAAGAAGAACTGAAAACATATATTAAAATTGATTTAGTTCAACGAGTCTGTGTTTCCTGAAACCATAGTTACAACAAACATTCGCAAACAGCATCGCAGAGTTGTGTGCTTGGAACGACAGCTCTCGACCTGTGGTTGAAAGCATAGTTTCTTGTTTTCACATTCTCTATTAAAAAAACCTTCAAAATGATGTATGATTGGTTGGAAACAGATAACAAAATTATTGAGCTACACCTGTTTGAAAGCAACCTTAAATCCCTGGTAATAACATCAGATGTGGCACACACCAAGTCAAAACCAAATATTCAACTTTTTTTCCCATGATACCACAATTGTTTGATTAACATTAATTAACGAGTTAACCCGCACCGGTTCGTGGGCGGGGTTGACGTAAGTGGGCGTGTCTCTACTTTTATTCACTTTTGTTTTATACAAACTATTTAATCAACCATCACAAACTATGCATCATTTGAAAGCTAAAACACTCGAGATTCATGTTCTGAACTCGTTTTTGCAATAAATACACCAGAGAGGAAAAGGTTAAATGAAATGCTGTAGCAGTAGCTATTTAAACATTAGCATAATGAACGCAGTACTCATCTTTCATCTCCTATCGTGCAGATCAGATCGGACCAATCCAAAAACAACCGCATACATGTCCGTAAGAGTCCACTCTTCCAAATGCATCCCACTTTTAATCCAAAACAACGAAAAATAAGGAAAAAACTAAAAATACTCCTTTGTTTGCTTGGGCGTTTTGAGTTAGAGTAATCAATCGTGTCCATTTTCAATGAAATAGTGATTCAAACTGCTTTCTGACGATCTCCCTGTGCTGTGGACTCTTCCTGTCACGTTAAACCCTCCCAGGTCTCTCTGCTTCAATCACAGGCTCTCTGAGGAGTCATTACACAGAGCTGCCGCATTACCGCTCCGCCAGCTGTCAATCAAAGCGCGCATGGTTTTCGTTGGATGAAGGCAATCAATGCCTAGCCAATGCCTTGCCAGCAAAGGTTTGATTGACGGACGTAGTAACTAATCACAATGCATTATCTTACGTTGTGTTTGTAAGCATTATTGGTGAATATGCCTCTAGTCACAATCTCCATAGCAGCCAAGCGCCTGCCAGTCATATTGCGCAACACTGCAGTGGAGCACGCAGGCTCTATGACAGACTGTTTTTATCAACTAAATGAGTTTTTTACACTTTAAAAATTCTGTAAATAGTTCATTTAGTTTTTCAGTAACTGTAAATTAATCATAATCAGCAGTTTATTGCAGATTTATTTGAATAAAAAAAACTACTCTTTGCAATTACAAATGTTCTAAAATAAAAGCCCTTTTGGAAAGGACGCCTAGTCTTTTCTTGATATAAAAGCTTACAGAAGCTACATTTTTGAGAGAATCATCCTCAAATTTGAATCAAAACATGATCAGACATTCAGTTTTATATTATGCTTATTTTCAGGACCTTAACATTAAAATCTCATAATTTTTCCTAAGTGAATAATAAAAATAAAAATGCGAGTCACTTACATGTATATTTACATGTATATTACTCTGTTCATATACAACTTGGAGCTATTATGACTCTTGGGTAACACTATTTGAAGTGTCTAGTTTAAAATAAGACCAGATTTATGAATATAGACCATAGGGTTTAAGAGCTGCAGACATTTTCATTTGGGAATGTCGTTTTCAGAAAATTTCAAAAATTGGGGCGCTGGTTAATAGGTTAAACACTGCCTATATATTAAGACCTACTGTACTGCACAGATCAATATAATGTGACTCCATGGGTGCAGTGGCGCAATGATATTACACAGCGCCTAAAAAAGTAGTCCTCAGATAGGTAACTTCCAATGTGACTGGCACTAAGTTTGTGTCTTTGCAGATAATGCAGAGTTGCAGCCGCAAATTAGGTAGTGGATTTACCTGTGCGATGAACCATGGTTCTGTGTGTTGTAAAGGGCTGTGACAGTAAGTCAAAGGTGTATTCTACCTTCATGTTTCACAGAATACCAATGAAAAACAAGGAACGAAAGAATCAATGGTTGGCTGCTCTGAACATAGATATCAAAACACTGGTGGGACGGCAGCAAAGTTCCGTGATTATTATGCTGGAATGAGAAAATAGTTCCTAGTCATATCAGTCAAAAATAAATCGCAACTTTTCATCTCTGTTGATCTTAGTACACAATGTAACTATAGAAGTGTCAAGTTTTAAATAGGAAAAATATTGAAAGGCTTTGGGCATCATTTTTTAGCGTGATGCTAATGGTCTAATCCGATTCAATGATGTATGCTAAGCTATGCTAAAAGTGCTACCGCCAGATACAGAGATCAGCTGAATGGATTAAAAAATGGTTAAACTCAACTGTTTAATCCTAAGGGCCTATTTTCAAAAAAAGTGGAGAGTTCCATTAATGAACAAATTTTTGTGAAAAACTCAAATTCAACCAAATTTTTTATTTTTCATTTGTTTCTGTAGCTTGTAATTAGCCCTTTGACAGCACAGGTCACAAATATAATTTATGGCTTTTAGTTTGTCAAGAGATTGAAAGCACCGTTTTTTTAAGGGTGTGCGTGTGCAAGTGTGCTCTAGTACGTAAGAACGAGCCTATGATTGAATCTGAAAATAAAGCAAAATAACTAAGAAAAATGAGAATTAGTCCTCAGATGCCATGTTCCTAATTTATAGCAAAAAAAATCTAGCATTATTGGATCTCGAACTAATTCATTAAAAGAAGTTATTACTTCACCACCTTTGTGACATCATTAACCAACGCGGTTGAACGACAAATTTGCTACAGTATGGTTTTGGGAAACAGTCATGACTAGCTTGATTTCTTCAAAAATGCATCGTACTATGGTAGTTAAGGAGCGAGTTACATCATTGTTCAGGAAATGCACTCCAGGTTGAGTTAAAAGGCCACACTTTGTGACTGGACAGTTTCGCTATATAACCAGGAATTTACATATGTTCAGTTTTTTTTCTTGGGAATTCCACCCTGCTAAGTTGACTTTTTTTCTTGTCCACACTGTCTGAGGTAAATATTTGCTGATAGGAGGAGGGGGGGGGAAGTAATGCAAAGTACGTTACCCCGGAGTGCAGAGAAGGAAAAAAGAAAAAAATCATGAGAACAAATATTGAAGAAAAATATGCAGGCAGGCAGCTTTAGCTAATTAATGTTGAACACCAGGATTATGACTTGTATAAAATGCATTAAGAGCTGCTGAATAATTTCTGATGTGAGAGAATATGCAATGCAACTTTAGGACCTTCCTCGTGGGACATGGTTTTAAATAAATGAAATTCATGTTTGCATAAATTATTGTTTTAAACAGGGGCCACATCCATTGCAAATGATGATTAGCATTAAAACACTGGCTGGTACAACAGAAAGCGTTCATTAGCAAGTTTTTCTCACAGCTGTCAGAAACCTTCTGTCACCTTGTGCCAAGACAGCATTCCGCCCACTGCTATTTCACGCCAGGGACAGAGAGAGAGAGAGAGAGAGAGAGAGAGAGAAGGAGAGCAAACCAGACGCGGCATCAACAAACAGGTAATTGAATGAACCTGCGAGCCTATAGCTTGAAGTTGCTGGCCTGAGGAGATCAATATATTGTCACTTGGCCTTTATAGGAAACTGCTGCATTGCTAAGTTGCTAAGTGCATGAGAGAGTGCGTGATCCAAGGCCAGATGGAAAGCCCCCTGCTGTCATTCGGCAAGTGACAAGCCTGGTAATTCGGCCGGTCTGCCGCTCCTGTCCTCCCCTTCAGAAATATATATTTAGATATGGACGGATCGACAGCCTGTCATCGCCACACAGACCGTGATGAAAAAAAACTGCAATATGAAGCCAGTGATGGAGATGACCTTGTGTCGCAATTCAAACTTTCGATTTTTGCGCCATGGACCTGAATGTGTGTGCAATTTACCGAGCCGTGGTTTTCATCAAGAGCGTGCATTTCACCGTGTAAGCTATGGTTCAGGGTTTATGTGAATTTGTGAGCATCAACAATGAAAGCAATCTTCTCATGCACGTAGTATGTCGACTGTAAATGATTCTTAAATCAAGTAAATTACGCTTTAAAATGCTCATTTTCCTGCTTTAATTTATATTCTGAAGTTCTGACAACTTTCATGAACATTTCTATTCTAAAATAATCTGTAATTTAAGTCAAAATGACAATTATACTGTCTGAGTAGGTACATTTGAATTTGATCTTCATTCAGGACCGTTGTTCTATAGTATAAATATAGTAGTATGAAGGAAATCCATACTACATCTGTCATGTGACCTAGCAGTGTCAGTCGCTTTACTGCCATTCATAAATCCTCTCCCGTGGCCTCATGGGATACTAAAGTTTCCTTCGCATGCGCACTTCAGAATCTCGGCGGAAGTAGGTCATCCGGGTACTTTTCGCCTACTATATACTCAGACATACTACTACTTTTTTGCATACTATATTGTCAGGTAGGTATTGGACGCAGCGAATATGATTCCATTGTTTGATTGTTTACCAGTTTTTCTGATGTTTTTCATTTTGTCAGATTTTATTACTTCAGTATTAGTACCACATCACAATATTAGAGATTTTTTATTTATTTATTGATATTAGTAATATTATAGGCCTTTAGTCTTAGTAGCTGTCTATATTTACTTTATCACCATATAATTCTCACTCATCTTTAAGATAATAAAGATTTAAAGATGACATCTTTAGCAAATCAAAATGAATATGCATTTGTCAATTATATGTTGTGATGTCTAAATTCACTTACAACATTTTAAATGATTCATTTATAGTTTTTAGTGTGTTTTAAGACAAAATAATATCAGATTTGAATGGTTTTGGCACATTTTTTTTTAAATATTGGTGTATCCCTATAGCTTATTCAGTACGAATTGTGAACAATCACTTTGCTCTTGACACCATGACACGTTTCTCATAAAAATAAGACATTTATAACGTGTGAATAAAGGGAACACTTTGCATAGACTCTTTTGTTAAAACAACAACAGCAATAGGCTACTTTAAGTGTTTAATTGCTACAATGATGGCAGATTAAACCATGACAGCTTTACTCTTTATAAACTGAGACTAGATATTTATACTATAAATTACATAAATGAATTAAAAGCCATTTAAATGTATGCATTTAGCAGACACTTTTATCCAAAGCAACTTAAAAAAGAGGAACAAAAGTAATTTGTCAATTTGCAATTGTTTTTTTACAGTGATAGTTTTTTACAGCATTCAGTTGTTGTAGACATAGACTAATTCCTGAGGGATTTTTAACTTCATTGCTACATTGTGTGGAATGCTCCCTGTACACGACTCAGATGAAGAGAAAGCAAGGAATGAGAAATCGAAGAAAAACAGCACTATAGCGACTAGTCAGCCCTGCCTCTGCCGACTGGATATACGACAACAAAGGGCAGAGAAACAGCTGGCGCTTCTTTCTCACATGGCATCCTGTAGTTTGTGCGGTGGAGGCGTCTTGATTTATTGACTGTAATGATGCATTTGGGCTGACGAGGGTGAGGGGGTGGATTAGAGAAAAAAGGGTGCGGGTTGCCGATACGAGGCGAACGGGCTGAGTCGAAGGAGATTCAGTCTTCCTATTGTGGGAAGCATGGAGGACCACTACTCGTGGCTTCGAGCTTTTGTTTTCCATCAGCATGCCAAAAAACAGCTGTGCCGTCTGCGGTAAAGCAAAGTGCATCCTGCTTAAGGAAATCACAGTAATCCGCTCCCCATATCCTGACAGAAGCTGACGCAACTCTAGAGGTAGAATTATCCTGTCAAGTGGCCCTTTCGGAACCCGTATGTAAATATGGCAACAGAAAGAAAGATTCCATCGGAGAGGGAGAGGAAAATAGCTCTAGAAATGGGTAAAACGGTACACTTGAGCAAAAGACAGGCTCTCTGGGTGTGCCAAGATAATGATCAATTTACTCCAAGCCCACTCCGCTGATATCATCGTGACAGAAGTGGCTTTGTTTGTGGCTGGATGGCGATGTGTAGGATGGCTGTTTTTGACTGAAATTTAGATGGGGATCATTAGATCTGCAGAGATATTCCGTGGTTGTTTGTTTGCTTGTCATTCTATGACAGGAAGGAATGAGTAATAACTAGCAAAGAGCTTTGTTCTTGTTGATTACGCGGCTGAAAAGATTAATTGCATGCTAAATATAAAATATAAATCACACGGGCAGCAGATATTTGAGTTTTGAACCGCCATTTATTTGTCTTCATGTTCGGTTTATGTGCAACATTAAAGGAATAGTTTACCCAAAAATGAAAATTCTGTCATCATTTACTCACCATCAAGTTTCTGCTGAGCACAAAAGAAGATATTTTGAAGAATGTCGGTAAGCAAACAGTATTTTTTTCTCTAAGTCAATGGGGTCCGTCATCTGTTTAGTTCCCCATCTTCTGTGTTCAGCAGAAGAAAGAAATGCATACAGGTTTGGAACAACCTGAGGATGAGTAAATTAGGTCAGAATTAACATTTTAGGAGTGAACTATCTCTTTAAATTCTCCATTAAATCATTATTATATGTTTGGTAACACTTTATTTTGATTGTCCCTTTTGAACATTCTGTTGACTATAAGTAACGTTGCACCTACATGTCAACTAACTCTCATTAGAGTATTAGTAGACTGTCTGCTTAATATCTGCTAACACTTTATTCTAATGGTCTTTCAACAGACATCCTATTGACTATTAGTAACTTTGCAACTACATGTCAACTCAGTCTACTGAAACTCTACTAACACTCTAATGATATTTAGTGGACATGTAGGTGCAACGCTACTTATAGTCAACAGAATCTGTTAAAGGGACCATCAAAATAAAGTGAAAACATATGTTTTCCTTTGTGAATTTTCTATGGTTATCCATATACTTAAATGCTAAAATGGCCTTTGGGTGTTTCAGATCGCAGGCAAAACATTAGGGTTACTTAACCAGTTATATAGGAACTTTTTTTTTTTTAACAAGGCTGTAAAATGGCATTTGAGAATGGAAATCAGACCATCATTAAGGTCATGTCAACACATATAGCATGGTGACGATGATAACGTGACACAACATGCATTGTTTCCTGTTTAATTATAGAGGAATTAGCTTGAGATGACTGGTTGTGAAATATGTGGTGTTATTTTTGGGATGCTTATTTCCTCTATTTATTTTCATCTCAAAACTGTTCATGGTTAATTTAGAACAAGAGTCTGAAAATTTCCCTCCTTGCTGGCATTCATCAGTCTTACTAAATGAACGCTATTAAGCCGTCTGTTGCGTTTGACTGTTTTAAAATACCACTGCTACAAAATAGTAACTGATCAGCTGCAAAATAGGATGTCATGTATATTTTGAAAGATTATTTTGCCAGAATTCTATGCTAATTCTGCAGCATGTGACTTGGTTATTAATAAACATCACCAACATCGACATTCGCATTGTTTGTTTGAGGTTACACGCAGACCTAATCTGAAAATGAGTCCTAAAGTCTCAATAAAGTAACTGTAATTCAGTTCTTATACCTCAATAAAGGTTTATCACATCATAAACCAAATCTTAACAGATGTGTTCTGTAGTTTAATCACTTGGTATAAAAAAGACTGTCAGTCTGTGCATTACTGATTAGAGATTATTTCTGCAGTTTGAATTGTTATGGCAGTAGGTGGCAACAGGAGGCTGTGTTTATGAGTCATTGATTCATTCACTCAACTGATTTGTTCAGATTCACGCAAGAACAAAACAAATGACTGGTTATGAGAGAGTCATTGAATAATTTAACGATTTCTCTTTGTTGGAGAAAAACAGAAAAAGTAACTGACAGTGCTGTGTTTAAAAGGTAAATTACTCAATATTACTTTTTTTGAGGTGTTCAGTTAAGCCCCGTTTCCACCGAAATTACCCGGAACAATTTGTACCAGGAACTTTTTTACAGGAACTTATTCCTGCGTTTCCACCGCGGTCTAAAGTACCCTGAAGATTAGGCAAATTAGTCCGGTGATGTAGGACTGCGCGCGACTGCTCCTCCCAGTCACCGACGGACAGTAATAATTTTTGCATGACACTGTATGCAACAATAACAAGTATGGAGGAGTGCTACTTTTGCTGGTTATGTACTGGTTTACTTAAGGTTACTAGGTAGCCTAGTTAAAAAAAGGCGGAAAAGATTTAAAGCTAGATTTAAAATAAGACAACGTATGTTATTATCAGCTATTATGGATATTGACCGTGAGATGGTGAGACGAACGCGTGCCACCGGACAGAAAGAGCAATACTTTTAAAGAGCAAGATACTTTTAAAAATGCAGGTTGAAATAAAATGCTGCGTGAACTCAACCAGTCAGCATGTTCAGCACCCAAGTTCCGCCCCCGAAAGTTCCTGAACTTTGAAAAAGTACTACCTCGCGAGCAGGGACTATCGGAGGGGGAAATATTTACCCGGAACTTAATTTAGACCCTGGTTCCTGCGGTCGAAACACACTGAGTACCACCCCAAAGTTCCTAGTTCCTGGGGAAAGTTCCTGCGGTGGAAACGCGGCTTTACACTACCTTTTAAAAGTGTGGGGTCAGTAAGATGTTTGTTTCATTCAAGGTTGCATTACATTGATCAAACGTGACAGTAAAGACCTCTACTGTTTTCAACTAAGATAATAATGATAACGTTATCTTGAGCACCAAACCACCATATGATTTTTGAAGGATCATGTGTCACTGAAGTAATGGCTGCTGAAAATATGTGACTAAATCAAATAATATACATAGTACTAATAATAGCAAATGCACTTTCTTTAACTTTAGTTAAGGTTAGGGGTTGTTGAAATCACTAAGTATTAAACTTCAGCAAATAACACATCCCCTTGCCTTGTGGCAACTTTCCAGTACTGCTGTATTTCATATATGAGCTTAATACAGTCTGCATCTCGTCATCTGTCCATAAACTACATTGTTGATTAGAATAGCAAACAACTTTTACTGCACGCACCGCAACAAACTTTTGAAAAAATGGTGTTTGAAATAAAATGCTAAGTCAACCAATCAAAATGCTGTGTGAACTCAACCAATCAGCATGTTCAGCGCCCAAGTCCCACCCCCAAAAGTTCCTGAACTTTGAAAAAGTACTACCTCCTGACCAAGGACATTCTGAGGGGAAAAAAATGATTACCCCGAACTTCATTTAGACCCTGGTCCCTGTAGTTAAAAACACACCGAGTTCCACCCCAAAGTCCAGAGTTCCTGGGGAAAGTTCCTGAGGTGGAACTTTTTGTTGATCCTGGAACAACATTTCAATCAACCAATCAGATTTGAGGGAAACATTTTCAATTCATGGCAAGTTTAGGCTTGAAACTAGGGCTTTTACATAGAGTGTGTTTCACCTATTATTTCCCTCTGATTGTAGGGATAAGTTATTGGTTTGATTGGGTTTAGGGGTTAGGTTTAAACTTTTTTCAGACAGCAATGTTGTTCATGGAAACAAAATATGAGGTCTTGGCAAAATCACTGTGGCCATCCCATTGACTAGAGTAGTCTACTGATTTTACATTTTATGTGACAGAAGTCTTTTGTTCAAATTTGTCACAATCTTCAATGTACAGTACACTTCATGCAAGCTTTGATAGCACTGATCCCATGACCCTCTCCAGGATTACAGTGAATCCTCTGTGGAAAATGCCCATTGTGGCCAGTCTTAGAATAAGGAGACTTGATTCATTCGTCTCTGCAGGCGCTCTAATGCTGCAATCTGGATGACTCCCTCTGTGCGGCTTTGTGTCCGACTCGTCTGTGAACACAGTGATCTAACATGGGCTGCTGGGGCACAGCTGGGGGACGGAGAAGCAATAAGAGACATCAGGCTCGAAACACGGCAATCTGTTGATTTTTCATAAAATATGCATGCACTCCTTGTGTGGGGAAGTCTTTGTACAACATGTCTTTGTGCATATCCCCAGTGTATGTGTGTGTATGCTTGGTTTGGGTTATTTCTCTGTCTCTGTGTGTGCGTGTGTGTGGTAGGTAAATGCTTATACATATATGCACTTTCTGTAATTATGACCAATGGTATCAGTGATTTGATTAAATGAGAATAAATGGGAAAAACGAATAAAATATCATGTTATATAGATATAGATCTTTAGATTTTATAATATAACAATATATATGTTCACTTTGCATGATGGCTTATAAATGAGTTCTGAAAAAAATAGATCTGTAATTATTGTTTTACATACAAACAATTGAGGAAAAGAGAAACTGGAGTAAATGAGAAAGCATGGGAATAAATGTTATAGAGCAGTGTCTTTGGGGACAAGAGGTCCATATTAACAGGGGATGAAAGTGCTAATAAAACGTGAGAGCAGCAGAGGTCACAAGGTCATGTGCTTGTGTAATGAATGGAGAAATTTAACTCATCCAATTATAGGAAAGTAAGACGAAAATCCATAGCGTTACTCCGGGCACTGAGCCCAAATGCAAAACTAATAATGTCAAGCAAAGCTCTGGCTTTCCCTTTACTTTGTGTGCGTGTGTGTGTGTTGAGAGAGAGAGAGAGAGAGAGAGAGAAGAAGCGAGATAAAGAAAAAGACAGACAAAATGTATATGCATTCGCTTCCTGGCAAAGTTTGCATGCATTTTTGATGTTCAGAGTGCTTGTTTGTCTAGTCTTTCTGCTATAGCATGTTTGTGTGTATGCCGCCGTCTTCAGCCGCAATATAATGGGCTTCTTCAGCGGACTGCCATTCACTGGGCCATTTAGAAAGACTGGCCTCTTTGTTTGCGGCCTGCTGCATACTAAAATAAAAAGGTCGATAACACTGAACAATAATAACAGGTTATAGTCCCAGCGAAGCCAATTTGGCCCCATTTTAAAGGAGTTTGCTCATGAAATGTGGCCTTAATGGACAAGTTTATGTTAAGCCAGGCATTTGTCGTCCAATATATGCAGGAGTGTGTGCTTTCAAAAGGTGATGAGGAGAAAACGAGTATTCTGGCCTTGTACCGCATGGCCTCTCCGAACATCAGAAAATATGGATTCATTCTGATTTAAATACAGCAATTCGGGCGTCTGAACCAGAGGCGCAGCGCAGACCTGCTCGGCTATAACTCATATTTTACAAATAACCACAACGCTCTCTCTGCGCTGTGCCAGCAGACAGTCGCAAACAAACATGCATACGAAAAGAAGACACTTCTATCAATCACTTCCCTCATCTCCAAAAGGAAACTCATAAAACGGACGATTATTTGCGAAAGCAAGCTGCCGAAGGAAAGCTTTAATTAAACCCCTTTATTTATATGTCAAGTGAAAATGGGGGGAAATCTAAATCAAATTCTTTTTCTTTTTTCGCTCTTTTTTTTTGTGTGAGCTGTAACCCTTGGAGGCAAGTCATTAGGGCTTATACATAACCATCACGCCACATTAAAATCACATTACACAACAACGATAATCATCACGTTCAATTACATGTGGTAATAAATGCCTGTGCAATCTTTGCTAAATCTATTAGTGTGCCATCGCAGGAGAGAGAAAAAGAGACGTGCAAATAAAGAAAGAAGGGAAACCGGGTCCGATACATAAGTCTTACTTCATTCTTTAGCTCAAAGTGAGCCCATATGAAGTGCATCGTGACAGACGGTTTCAAGTGGTCATTTTTTTTTCAACTAAATTACTGATGAAAACGTGTCTTGGCCTATTTACAATAATTCACCTTTTCATCTTGGCTTAATTGAGGAAAGAATTGATACATTCGGCAGGTTAATCATTTCAAATATATTATAATATCCGTCAAGAAGGATTAATGTTACTCTGAAATCAAATATCAAGCATAATATATTGCAAATGAGCACAGTCATAAGAATTTGACTGGCAAGTGATGTTTGATTTTTTTAACGAATCGTTCTTTTAAGCTGGTAACCGGCTGGACTGCATAGTTTGCAGAATTAATTTTAATTAATTTTAATTAAACTTTAGCTTCAGGCTCATGTCGCAAGACGCACATCCGAAGTAGCACGCAAGCACCTTGCGCAGCACCAAATGAGCATGTCAGACAAGTTATTGAACCAAAGAAACAGTTAAGAATGTACAAAAAGAGTTAAAAGTCAGCTTTTTGAGTCTGTACATTTCAGACCAGTTATCAATCAGTCACCAAAGATTCATTCAAGAATCAAACATCACTGATGGCAAGCCTGCACTACACACTACACATTTAAGACTATACATCTTAACAATGGTAACACAAACACAACATGCACAGTGAAATGTAAATCTACACCTAATTATAAATAACCCCCTAAACCCATTTCAGAAACATTTGAGAATACTCTTAGTGAGTATTCAGATCAAACTAAAGGCCCATTCACTCCAACCGAAACAATACAGATACAGTTCTAAAAATCATTCTAAATGTAAAAGAATAGCAGAAACACATCACATCTATAACTATTTACAGCACAGAGAAACAATATTGTTGGAATCACTTTCCGAATATTTTTGTCCAGCTAAATGACGATAAAAACATTGACAGCCAATCAAAATCCTGGTTTTGATTGAGCATTTAAAGAGGCAGGTGACAAAACTGCATTGCACACTTATAATAAACAGAACAATATCGTCTGCTGACGTATATGCTAATGTAGTTAGCTCAGGACACTCTCACGTTTTATTCTACAACATAAAATATATCAGTATTACCCCACTTGTGATGTTTTTGAAGCTGTTACGTGTCTTAAAAAAGGGGGTTGATAACAAGAGGCTAAATAGGACCACAGAGGCTGTCGGGGACATTAAATGTCATCATGTCGAAAAGGTAAGCTCAGTTCGCTTTTACAGCCATTATGCTTATAATTGTGGTCTTATAAACAATTTTAACTCAAACGTTCTGGGAAGTTCGAGCCCGATCTCACGAAAATGCGTATAAATAGTACGAGTGTGCAATCTCGTAGAATGTATATGCCAAAACTCATTTTGGCGTGCATATGGTACGCCGTTTTTGGCGTGCATATGATACGCACTTTATGGCGTATTATATGTACAAACCCCCCACACCCCCACCCTCACCCTACCCAAAAGCGTGTCATATACACGCCATAAAGTGCGTATCATATGCACGCCAAAAACGGCGTACTATATGCACGCCAAAATGAGTTTTGGCGTATACATTCTACGAGATTGCACACTCGTACTATGTATACGCATTGTCATGAGATCGTGTTGGAAGTTCTGAGATAAAAACTGATTGAGTTGTCGGAAGCTTGGTGATGGTGACGTTAAAGTTGTGCGACTGTGGTGTAGTTCGTTTATAGCTTTTTACTTCTGGCGACCTCTTCAAAATTCATACATTTTGTATTCATTTGTGATAATTATCAAAACGTCATAAACTTTTGTTGATCACAGAGCTTGTTTTTTGCAATAATCCAAAATCCTATGTTAAAATCCAGTGTAATGCTTACTGCCGGTTGGCCTACTAAGTGACTTCATACCTACACCACTCTATTGCCATTTACATTTGCAAAAACACAGATATTAATTCACATGTGAACTTGAACTAAGTTACAGTGCGTGCCAGTGTGAATTAATTAATGTTTATACATCATTTTGACAACTATCTTTTGTTGACAGAAATTACAAAAATAAAAATAAAGTGAATGTGACATGGCATTATATTGATTAATCGTAGTGGGCAAATTTTCGCCAAAAGACATAAACAAAAAGCTGTACAAATGACCACATCTCAGAGCTGCATGTCTAAGGTCTGGCTGTCGTTGCAGGTGGAGCCATACGAGAGCACTTCAGGTCACATTCACACTCACTCAACATCCACACAGCGGGATATGGCAGAACCTTAAGTGGGGCACTTACCCCTACTTGCCTCAGTAAATATGCAGCTGTATAAACTCTTTAAATTAATGATATGTAACCAGAAAAAGAAGAGCTTTGCACTTTCTGGTAACATAAACGCTATTAGGCTGCCATCAGCGGAGGAGTCTGAAACGCTTGTGCTATGAAACGGACAGTTTGCTCTGCGCCCTCGAGCCGAAAGTGTATATATCATGCGCAGATGATAACATTCAAACATCTGACACGCTATTAAGTTGATGCTCAGCCATTTCTGAGTAATACCTCTTTTGTTACCTAAAGACTTCACGAATATTTTATCTCGGTACATTTCCTTGAGTCTAGTTGGCTGCAGTTTCTAACATATATAAAGTGTCCCAAAGTTTAGATGCCTTTTTCTTTCTTTTTTTTCTTTTACAGCTTGTAGAGTTGCTAATCAAATATGGTACAATTGTAAGTGTTTTACATGCTTAAATATATCAATTCCAGAACTAAATGTATGTAGAACCTTATTAAATCACTTATTTGACCTGCCCCTTTAAATTATATGATGAAGAGGAAGTGACATCGTTGAGTCTTCAGAGGAAGAAATCTTACACTTAAAACAAAAATAAAAAATTATCTTACACTGCTACATAATGGCTTGAATTATCATAAAATGTATATAATGTATATAATTCATTAATGAGATAATTAAGAAATGTAGATGTGTTTAATAGGATTTAGACGGTGATAGATTTTTATTTCTTCCCATTCCATCAATGGTCCACACTCCAGCCCAGTAGGTGGCAGGAATGTTTTCAAACCACTTTACAATGCTAAAAGAACAAGATTCAAGATTTTGTGACCAGTGCCAAATACCAGAGACTGTAAAACATGTGCTTATTAATTGTTCAATATATGAATTACAGATGATAGATATGATAAAAGACATGGAAAAAATAGGTCTAAAACGACAAGGAGTAAAGAGTATAATGGACTGCAGTAGGAGTGAACAAGGAATGAAATATTTGATGTGCTTTCTGACTAAAATGGGACAAATGACAAGAATATGATGACTAAAGATATGGGAAATAACTAGAAACCAGAAGATGGCAGTAATGCAATGTCTTGGATTCAAGCTACCGTAAAAACCCAAAGAAGAAGAAGAAGATTCAGAGGAGCCATTTTGAAAAGGTGGTAAGTTCTTCTCTCATTTAACATTCATTACTTGCTGTAAATTGTTTTTTTAGAATCTTGACCAGAATTTTTAAGCATAGCATATCTCTGAACAGAAAATGTATACTGTTTACAGAAAAGTCTTTTGGATGTTAACAAGCCACAAAGCCATTATTTTGATAAGAGGGATATCAGTAATTTTGGTTTGAAATGTTTCGCATACATTCCATATGTTTTCCTCATTACAAATTGCTGATGAATCATTTAGAATAATACACATTTTAATACATATATTGAATGTTGAATGGTTTGCGTGAATATATTGCTATGTACATTTGTATACCTTACAATAGTTCAGGTTACTTTTTTTCTATATAGAAAATGCCATAATGTATATGGTAAACGTCTAAATGCTGTCAAAGGAGAAACATGGTTCACCCACCCAGCACTAAACAGGTTTTAACTGCTGACGCTAACTAGCTAGATTCTGAGCCCTTGGTTGCTTGATAGATGTGCCTTCATTTTTAAAGTGTTCAGATGTTTAGTACTCCGGGGTTAATGGAGGGATAGCCTTGTAAGGCATTTTTCATCAACTTTTCAAACAGTTTTTTCTTCATTTTCTCTGTTCAGCACCTTTTCAGCTCTATATTTGCCTTGAGTCTTTCTCTCTCTTATTTCCACCAGTCTTTCCTCAAAATGGACGTGAGCTGTAATTAACTGTTATTTGGGATTGATTGCAGACAGCTTACCATTGACTAGCTGCATTATGGAGTCCCTTCAAAGAAGGATTCCAGCCCTGCCAATACACTGAGTTTATTTCAGCACAGGATCAATAGTGAACGTATTAAAAGCTTTATTTGGACTTTGTTGGCAGCAGATTGCCGTTGTTCCTCAGCGCCAGTGGCTGGGTCTCTGCCTGTGTGCCCTGACTTCACCTCTTGACTTGGTGCAGAGGTGATTCTCTGGGCTGAATTTCACTTGCATTTAAGTTCATTCAGATATGAAGTACTGCTAAATGTATCGCGTATTAAACCCAATTTAAATCAGTGTTTAGTTTTGTGCCAATGGTTCAATATGAAGTCTGGCAGCGTTTTCACACAGTTGTTGAGTGGTTTTTGATGTCAGAGTGTGGTTCATTGGTTGGTGGGAAATTGCTTTCCGAGCTGGAAACTGTGCTTCAAAATGGCTCGGAGACAAAAATATGAGTGCTCCAGTACAAAATTGTGCATTTGATGTAAATTTGTGGTCTTTGTTCCTTTGTCTATGAGGTCCACAAGACCACAAAAGGTGTCTTATTTGTTTTTAATTTGAACCAAGCAGAAAACAAATGTGTACATTAATCGTTAACTAAAACCATTCTTTCTTAAATCGCTGCATTTCTTTGCGCACATAATATTTGGAATTTTGTCCAGATATTGAAACGTGACCCCAAGTTTGGGCTTATTTTCTGCCCAACTTTTGGAAACAGCTGTCCTCTTGGCAAGTACGGAAAAAAACAAAGTATTTAGTCCTTTGACCTCCAAACCTCTCTAAACTGAATCAAGGCTTTTGAATGAGCTACTCCTGTCAGGTATACACAGCTGAAGTAGGTTCTTGTCTACCAAGCCAAGTAGTTGTAAAATTACATTCACTTGTGAAGCCTCTTCACACTTTTCATATCAGCGTTCTCTAAAATTTCTTGCTGCCCTTGAGTGTTTGGTTGATGGCCATCATAATCCCATGCTGTCAAAATCTAGAATGTCATTCTTTCAAGCTGAGATCTGGGTTTTTTTTGTGAGTCTGCAGAGCTCTTAGGCCTTTAAAGTCAACATGAAATGGAGTTTGTAACTGTTCTGTTATTTTAGAAGCTACTGTATGGTGAATTCTTACATTTCTGTGATGTGTTTAAGAGTAAAGCAATTAACAATGTAAGGTGGCACTTTATCCATTGGGAATAGACTAGTTTTGAGGAAAGGTGGCCACTGTGACAAGTGGATGTAGAAAATAGAGCTTGATGATGTTAATCGTAAAGGCAAAGCATATTGCTAAATGTTTATGTAATTTTACAACGATTGAGTTTAAAACTCTGACCTGTGAATTTGCACCACGTGAAGATGTGTGACCAGTAGAAGATCGATACGTCATGGCATGACCTCTTGGCTAAATTAAAAGAACAATATTTATTTGTGTATTTTTTTTTTTTTCATTTTGAGTGTATTACTATTTGTTATATGTTGAATTCATATTATTTATTTTTTTTAAAAGCTGCAGAGCGTGATGTCATATCATGACCGTTGCAGTGTCCGAAGAAATTTTGCATGCTCAAAGTGTGACCTCGGCTTTACATGGGTATGTAAAAATTCTTTCCTTTAGTAGACAATAACTTATTAAATAACAATATTTTTCGTGCACTTTGATATTTAAAACTTTGCAGACCTTTACCTTCACAAACAGTTGTATTATACACTGTATGAAAGGTAATATTAGAAAAATACTTGTATTTTATTAAGTATTTTATTTTGACTTTCAAGTTCCTCTTACACTTCAGTAGTGAAATCATAATATCGGAATGAAATTACATCGATTTACACAATTTGGGTATAAGTAATACTTTATCCCTTAAATGCATGAATGTTTTGCCAATCATTATTACATATTTGGGTCTTTAGCGACCCGGATCTATATCTAATGTGGATGGGTCTCTATCGGTCGCAAAATATAATACTTTCCTGATATATTCAGCATCTGGCATCTTGTTATATTGTTCATGATGAATTGACTGAGGAATGCTAAGAAGTTTGATGTCTAACTTAAAAAAATGAATGAGGAGGAGGGTAGTGAACAAAATGTTTAAGGGTTAATCTAGATGATGATATTATATCAAAATTGGACCTGTAGAGTTCAAGACATTTTTAGAGAACTTTTTTATAGACTTTGAAACAAAATGTGTTACAACACTCCCTGCCCTTTGCTATCATAATTTTTATGAATCAAACTTTTGGCTATGACCAAAATATATATAGAAGAAAAAAAAAGTGCCATTTCTTTCAGCCTAACAAAAACATCCAGCTGTGATTCTGTGAAACATGACCAAAGTATAATGAGACTGGCTTCTCATCAACAAACTGACTTTCTGTTCTTTTTTCCATCTTTCTCGCTCGCACACACACACAGTCACACACGGGTTGTCTCTCTGATGAGATATCATTTTGTCATTTACCATGCTGCGCAACAAGATGTATCTCCTCCACTAATGCATCAGCGACAGCAGCAGTTCTGTCCTTGTCTGTGCTCTCCCTCAAGGCTACAGCAGGCTCTGTGCTGTTTGGCTCTGCTCGGCAGTGGAGGAGGCGAACGTGGCCGCTACACTATAAATGACTACACTCTTCCTCACTGTCAGACCCCCCTACGCACACGTTTGTTCCCATACGTGCCGCCACACTCTCTCTCTATGGCATCTCACCACTGCCCAGCTCTCACCTGTCTCGCCTCGAGTGCGAACGTTCGTGCAATGAAGGAAATATTGTAGTGTTTATGCATCATATTTAATAATGAGTAATCACTCAAACTGAGCAGTGATTAAAGAACGATTTTAACATTTGTGTAGTTGCCCATCACCGAACGACGCTCAACTTCAAATCTTCAAAATTTTTATTTAAAATTTGTATGAGTGAAAATGTATTTGGATACTTGTTCCAAACTTTTCTTTTTGCAACAGAATCAATTTTGTTGCATCAGAAACAAAAATATTAAAACGTGGCACCTGCAAGTCAGTGCTTTTCCCAGTAATTTTTTTCAATTTAGCCTAATTTTAACTTCACCTTTTTTGAGCCATTTTTTGTACATTTTCTTTATCTGTGTCAAAAATTATTTAATGTATGAAGTCAATTATCATCAAGTTATAAAAGCACACAAAAAGGTTGCTGCCTTAAACTAAGTAATATCAACTTAGATGTTTAAGTAATTTTAAACTTAAATCTTTAAAAAAACTTTAAAGGGATAGTTAACCCAAAAATGAAAATTAGCCCATGATTTACTCAACCTCAAGTCATCCTAGGTGTAGCTATATGACATTCTTCTTTCAGACAAATACAATCAGAGTTATATTACAAAATTCCAGGCTAATCCAAGCATTAGAATTGCAGTAATAGTTGCTCTGTTTTTGAAGTTTACCTGATAAAGTTTTAAATATGGATATTTTTCTTACACAAACGTGTTGATTCGCTTCAGAAGGCCTTTATAAACACCCCGGAGCTGTGTGGAGCATGTTATTTGACGGACAGATGCACTTTTTATGGACTTCAAAAACAGAGCAACTATTACTGCAATTCTAATGCTTGGATTAGCCTGGAATTTTGTAATATAACTCCGATTCTTTCCGTCTAAAAGAAGAATGTCATATACACCTAGGATGACATGAGGGTGAGTACATTATGGGCTAATTTTCATTTTTGCTTGAACTAACCCTTTAACTTGACTTAAAAAATATTGTTATTGAATATAGAATATTTGTATAACTTATAAAACGTGAAAAATTGCTTAAAGGGTACTTCAGCGATTAGCATTAAGCTTTGTATCAGTAGAAACCCAGGAGTATATTTGAATTATCGTACTTTCCTCCCTCATACGACCCTGAGACGAGAGAATTATGTATTTTATTTCTGGAAAAATTCCTTTTTGTCAAGAGGCTAAAGACTACAGCCAGCAGGAGGCGCTATTTCCAAATGTTTTCAACATCGCACTCACAGCGCTCGGCTCAGGAGCTGCGGAGATTAATGTAAACGGAGCGGTGGAGAGCAAAGTGAGTGTTTCAACTTTTCAAATGAATTCTTATGAAAGTTAAGCTTCCAAAGACATGAACTGAAAATGTGCCAGACTAATCACGTGCTGTGAATGCAGCTGCGAATCCCGCGCTTACCTCAGCTCATGTGATGAATGTAATCCGATCCTGCTGTGTTTGTCCCGTGACGGCCGTGACACTCAATCGACTCACTCATATTGAACAGACAGGTTCTGTTTTTAATTGTAACATCTCTAACTGAACTGATTTCATGAAAATGAACGCGGTGGGCAAGTAAACCAGTAAGCCGTGCCTAGAGCAGCCTCGGGCAGCGAAGTGCATTCTGGGAATTGTTGTCTTTCATCCCAATGAGACAAAAATACATTTTCTGTGTTTTCTCAGTCTAGAAGGCACCAAATTCAAAAATAATTACATATTTCTACTACATTAATGACCGAGTTTAAATACAGATTCATCTTCCCAGCGCTGAAGTACCCCTTTAACTTGAAGAGTTAATATGTGCATGCTAGTGCTGTCAAATCAATCAAAAACTTTTGTTTACAAAATATGTTTGTGTACTGTGTATAATTATATATAATTTTTTTTAAATAAATATACCAAATTTGTCTTAAATATACACATACATACATACATACATACACACACACACACACACACAGTACACATATACACATATATTATGGATATATTAACACAAACTTTTTTTTGATAAATTGATTTGATAGCACTGTTGTCATTACTTACTGATCATATTTTTTTTACAGTGTATGATTAAAAAAGGTTTAAATATTTTAAAATCATAAACATTTCATTTGTTTTATGGGCCTATTTTATTTAATAAACTGTGCAAATGTGCTTGTGCTGTTTTTCTTTAAAAATAATCTGACATTATGTTATATGCTATATTACATTCATTCATTTTTTTAAGTGTGGCTGAAGCATCCACATACTTTTCTGCTGCACCCTGAGGTAGCCTGAAGGACTTTATATCTGCAAACTCAGGAAAAAATACCTGCAACACCACACACACACACACACACACACACACACATACACATATGATTTTGCTAATGCCAGCCATCTTGATTTTTAATGATTTGGTGGGTTTTTTCCATCCCCCTGACTTTGGAGGGTCAGGTCAGCTCGTTAATGAGCGTGGAAGGAAGGGTCCCACGCAAACGCTTAATTTCTGCGTTAAAAGACCTGTGCTCCAAAGCAACCCAATTATTTCACTTAGAGCATTGCTATATTTGTGCAAAATACCCCAAAGTGTTTTCAAAGTATTAAAAAAAAAAAATCCCATTACTTCTCAGAGCTTCTCTTACTTTTCACAAAACGGTGCAGATTTGTTTTACCCGTCCTCACTGTCAGAGGAAAAGAAATGTTTTTGGCAGCTGTTACTGAACATGGATCAAGGGTCAAACTAAGAAATATGAACACCTCTGGTGTACATCTTGAATGCTGAACTTTTCGAGCAAGTGCCATATTTCCTCAAAAGACAGAGAGCATACATTATCCAGCTTACATGGTCTGCATCTAGAGCAACAGAATGACAATCCAAATGTCCCAAGATGCAGATCCCACATGACAGTATGAGCTATCTCAGTGTCCATACATCACCAAAATCATGAAGATAAATGCCTTATTAGGTGTACCTCACATCTGCAGTCATTTTTAAGGGTGCTATAGCCACTGCAAGGTAAAGGAATGCAATAACAGAGAAGGAAAAGACACATTTGTCAGAGCAAAAAGAACAGCGGTGATGGCTAAGGTCCTTTGAAAAGCATGTTAATTACCAACATTTTATGCAGCATGTTATTCCGAAACCTTCCCTCGTACTGTCTGAATTTTCAAAGAGTAGCTGTCAAAATGTTCAGGCATTCAGTTCTGACATGTCATTAATGAATCATTATCTATTAATGCATGAATATTAACAGATAAAATAAATTAAATCATTGATGTGGATCGGAATCAACTGGGAGGTTACATAATTACAAATGGCATGAGATTTCGGGAGAAACTAGAGTTACTGGCTCTGTATGTATTTGTTTCATTTCAAGCTGAGGGGAAATGTATTGCTTTTTCATGGTCAGTAGTTCTCAGGTCTCATTTAGGTGTCGCCGATGTTTTTGCACAGAGCAGTTGCAACAAAGCTTAATTTGTTTGTTTTTGGAAGAGAAATGTTTGATTTCATATTGAAATCTGTAATTTCTAAATAGTTACTAATAGTTAGTGGACCATTGGAATAAGGTGTAAGCCAGAAGTCTTCTAATACAAAAATAATGTTCAGTCTGTGGTACTTCTGCTTATATAGAGCAGCTAGTGTAGCTAATCATTATGCTTGACATTGGCTGTCAGAGTCATACGTTATATTGTACGTAACACAGCCAGCATACCAAATGAGAAGCCCACAAAAATAACACTAATAAGGAAATCATTAAATACTACTCCATTGACCTTTTAAAATGCTGGCTTCTCAACTTCTTTTCCTAAATCCCCAGGTTATTGACTCGGCAGCTTCCTAAACGTTACTTGTAAAAGTGTAGGGGGATAGATTTTATAGCTCCCGCCTTCGCCTAACCTTGCCAGAAGGGCCTGACAGGCGCTTAGCATTAATGATCCTCAGAAAAAGGATCCAGAGACGTTGTGCTTCTTGTCATCCCAGCTTGTGGGCCAGTCACTCTGTCCCTGGGCTCGTCTAGCCCATATACTGCTGTCTTCCCCTTTCCCTCCTTCTTTTTCTCCATTGGGACCTCAACCGTAACAGTCCATAGCATCAATATGCATAGACTATGACAGCATATGACCCACATGTCATAGTCAATCAGTAACTAACCACTCTAAGATGATGAAGGATAGAAAAGAGCACAGTGCAGTTTGTTGAGTCATCGTGTGTAACTGTCGCAGCTGATAGACGCTGTTATTTAAGGGGTTAAACGGGTTTGATTTTGAAAGAGGAAGCTGGCGGTTGACCCTAATTGCATGCATCGGCTTGATGCTGCCTTCCTACGTTCTCCTCAGTACCGGAGTCTCATATATCAGACAGATCTCAGCGTATGCTCCTCTGAGAAAGGAGGTTATTAGCCCCGTATAAATCACTGCAGCTATCATCACTGTATTATGCTGCAGATGAGAACATCAGCTGTTTCCCTAGATCATCCAACTCTGTGGGTAACCGTTATGACAGTGCTGTTGGTAAATGTCTGTTGGTTTTTGCTGTGGCCTAATTTGAGTTATTTTGAGATTCACTTTGAGGACTTTGAGATGCGACTGATTTTTTGTATTGGAAAATGTGAGTATCGCTTGCCATGATGTTAAAGTTGGCCTGATTACTCAGTGGCATTGCTAGTGTGTTCTGGGTGATTACTAGGGTTTTTCTATGCAGTCGTTTAAGTGTTGTAAGTGGTTGCTAGGGTGTTGCTATAGGTCCTCATGCAGAAGAGCCCAACCTAGAGGTCATTTCCTTGGATTTTTTCCCCACCTGTTTTAGCTTCTGCTGAGTAAAAGTAAATTATTAGTCATTTAGATTTTTAGTAGTTTAGAGTAATGTTTATTATGTTAATTATTAATCTGAATGTTAATGATCAATTTTTTAAGCTAATAAATTCTTGAATAGTAAGTTCTCTCTTTTAATAATCACTCTGGTAAAGTATTTCTTCATAGATCTAACCTGATCTCACAAAAAAGAGTGAGGAAAAAAACAACTATTTTATGAGGTTGTAATTTTTGTTTGTTTGTGTATAGTATGAAAACGTATATTTTGTGTAAAAAAATGACAAGGGTAAGTTAACAATAAATTCATACTGACTATTCTGAAAAAAGCACAAGCAATTTATATAACTAAGTTTAATTTAATTTTCGCAAATAAATGTATTGTATTTATTTATATTTTTCAGATGGATGGATGGATGGATGGACAGATGGATGGATAGATAGAATATAAAACCTGCTGTGTGAAATTCGGTCCAAATCTAACTCTAATATCACCACAGTATCCTCTAAAGGCACAATTTTAGGTTCTTTAATTTTCAGTCCACAATGTGCTGTATTATTAAACAAAGCCATTAGACCTTTAACCAGCTGATATTGTCTGTCTGCAAGTGGCCATAAGGGTTAATAACCATGGTGTAATGTGAGGCTGGGGATCAGGGCGGAAGCTGGCCAGCTTTGATTCTCTTTAGTCTTAAATGGCTGTTTAGCTAATTAAAGGTCTGGGTGTTCTCCTTTCTCATGATTTTGGCGTGACTCTTCACGATTTCCATCTGGATGTCAGGTCGACTATTTTGCTAATGATGCCAATTAAAAGAAAATATAGCAAATCTCAAGGATTAGCATTCCACAGCAAGGGAAGGTGGAGGGTGGGGGGTGTCTTGACTTTGGTGTCATCCCGTCTGTCGTATCAAAGTACAAACAGAGGCCCGCTGTCATCAGGAATGCCACATGCTAATTAAGAGCAGATACATTCACAGGTTAAGTACTGAGGGGACTTGGAAACATAATCAACTGGAATACATTATAAACTCGCAGTGATCAAACACCTCTAATGTTGTTCCCCAAGCGAACGTGTCTAACAAAGGAGCTTTTCCAGGCTCTAGCCTGACTCCCTGGAGTTCTAACATTGCCATAGAGACCAAATGTTCGGAGATTGCCATAGCGACCTACTTCCCACTGGTTGAGGGGAGTACTCAGGCCATCATCAGTGTGGCTGCTGTAATCATCTCCGCTGCAGACATATCCTTGTGATGGTCGTGTTCGCAATTACCCAGCAGAATGTCATCAACGCAGCCCAGGGCTTGGCCCGAGGACAACCCAAGTTCAATGGCACGCATTTAACGGCCATCAGCATTGCAGCACACTTTGAGCTCGTCATGTTTCGGGAAAAAATCCCGGAGTACTGATGGAGCGAGAGTCTTAGGGGCTGCTCTGTGTGTGAGCTGTATTTAGGAAAGAAGACATGGTTGCACATTGTTAGAAATGTTCCATATTGTTAGATTCCAATACAAACGGGGCAAGTGTGGTATTCAGTGTTCTTCCACTAGAGGGCACTCTATCACTCTGGGGAAAATCTTCCAGCAATCCCATCTGATTACTTTGTACTCTGGTTAAAAACATACTTGATGGATCGTCCATTTATATGACTTCCATCTGTCAAATCAGTCCAAAAATTGGCACTAATGGAGCAAACAATATTATTTTTTGTTTTTTACCAAAGGCAAAGCGAAGAGTTTGATTGTATCATGTCTGCTCCAAGCAACTCATTTTGTTTTGGTTTTTGCTTGCATTCAACCTGCATAAACACTTACTCTGCCACCATCATTGCAAGCCTGATATCCAGAAATGAAATCAGAGCTTGCCTTTGTAAGATTTGTCCATAAGTCCATAACATAAATACAATGTCGTGTCATTATTTAATCATTAGTTTTATCAGTGAATCTGAATGAATCTTTTATTTTTACTGACCTTGATTATAACTTTAAAATATAAAAAAATATAAAAAAGGAACGCCTCCAGAACTGCATTAATTCTACGTGGCATTGATTCTAAAAAGGGAAGGGGAGAGGGGGAGGTGTGTGTGTGTATATATATATACATACATACATACATACATACATATTCACCTAAAGGATTATTAGGAACACCTGTTCAATTTCTCATTGATGCAATTATCTAATCAACCAATCACATGGCAGTTGCTTCAATGCATTTAGGGGTGTGGTCCTGGTTAAGACAATGTCCTGAACTCCAAACTGAATGTCAGAATGGGAAAGAAAGGTAATTTAAGCAATTTTGAGCGTGGCATGGTTGTTGGTGCCAGACGGGCCGGTCTGAGTATTTCACAATCTGCTCAGTTGGATTTTCACGCACAACCATTTCTAGGGTTTACAAAGAATGGTGTGAAAAGGGAAAAACATCCAGTATAACATCCAGAAAATGCTTTGTTGATGCTAGAGGTCAGAGGAGAATGGGCCAATTGATTCAAGCTGATAGAAGAGCAACTTTGACTGAAATAACCACTCGTTACAACTGAGGTATGCAGCAAAGCATTTGTGAAGCCACAACACGCACAACCTTGAGGCGGATGGGCTACAACAGCAGAAGACCCCACCGGGTACCACTCATCTCCACTACAAATAGGAAAAAGAGGCTGTAATGTGCACGAGCTCACCAAAATTGGACAGTTGAAGACATGAAAAATGTTGCCAGGTCTGATGAGTCTCGATTTCTGTTGAGACATTCAGATGGTAGAGTCAGAATTTGGCGTAAACAGAATGAGAACATGGATCCATCATGCCTTGTTACCACTGTGCAGGCTGCTGGTGGTGGTGTAATGGTGTGGGGGATGTTTTCTTGGCACACTTTAGGCCCCTTAGTGCCAATTGGGCATCGTTTAAATGTCACGACCTACCTGAGCATTGTTTCTGACCACTTTCCATCCCTTTATGACCACCATGTACTCATCCTCTGATGGCTACTTCCAGCAGGATAATGCACCTTGTCACCAAGCTCGAATAATTTCAAATTGCTTTCTTGAACATGACAATGAGTTCACTGTACTAAAATGGCCCCCACTGTCACCAGATCTCAACCCAATAGAGCATCTTTGGGATGTGGTGGAACGGGAGCTTCGTGCCCTTGATGTGCATCCCACAAATCTCCATCAACTGCAAGATGCTATCCATAAGGCCAACATTTCTAAAGAATGCTTTCAGCACCTTGTTGAATCAATAAAAAGTAGAATTAAGTCAGTTCTGATGCGAAAGGGGGTCAAAATATCTTCTGAAAGAGTACAGAATCTCCTGATCAAAACACAGGCGAAAATGAAGTAGAAGCAAGTGATAGCATATGTAAAATAATACAATCATCAACATTTTACAGCATATAAACTTAAAACTGCCTGAAATGTCAACCCATGACAGTGTCTAGAACTGTTACCTTAAGGGTGTTGATGGACTGATCATCATTCTGAATCCAATCTGGATGTAGACTTTGACAAAAACATGATTTTCTCAGCTTTTTCCTCAATGTTGCTTTTTTATATAAATAACCCACATTCAAGTGTTACTAAAAAATGCATTAAGCTAAAATATAAAAGTTTTTGTTTGTTTAAAAGCATGTTTGGAAAATCAGAAATTCCTACATCAAATTATGGCCATGAACATTTTGTGAAAATGATCAAAAAGGTTGGTGGTGGCTGGCAAACGCTGGCTTCTCCTGGTTGTTCCAAAACTGTATGAATTTCTTCTTGCTGTACACAACGTTTTTTGTTAGAATTTTTGTAACCAAGCAGATCTCGGCCCCCATTCTTCCAAAAATATTTGTTTACAGCAGAACAAAGAAATTCATACAGGTTTGGAACAACTTGAAGGCGAGTAAATGAAAAGAAAAAGACTGTTACAGTTTCTCTCATTAATGTTTCTACAAGTGGTCCGTCTCCTCCTTATACTGTCTATGCTGAAATGTGAATCATGTCCCGACTCTATAGCACTCATTTTAGCCTATGATATTAGCATACGGCAAGAGAGCGCTTTTCGTGGTTATTGGACTGACATTATAGCTGATCAGGAGAGATCTGAGCAGTGACTAGCAGAGATGACAGGTGAGACAGCGCCGGCTGCCAAGCTCAGGGCACTGGGGACCACGACGAATGAAAGTCATCTAATCCAGGAGAAGACTATAAGAAAGCATGGAACAGCCTGAGGGCCTGACAGCAACTCTATCTGTCTGTTTCTGTCCCGTTCTCTAATTTCCTTACTTTCTCAAGGTTTCTGTTTCTCAAACTCGTTTTTGTTCGCTCTCATATTTGCTGTCTTTCTTTTTTACGAGTCTTACACTGCGTCTGGCTTCTGACTACACCATGCTTCTACCTCACGTCCTTAATGTCACTGTAGTCTCAGCTCTCAGCCTGATGGCTCCCATCTCGATTGGCCCCCTGACCCAGTGAAATTAGGGGCACTGAGGGAGATGAGTTTGGTTTGAGTTGAAGAGCAGGGTTAAGGGACACCAAAGCTACATGACAGGTTACTGTCTCATGGAGGCAAATCCCCTGCCTTGATATTTACCTTGACTTTGTGAAGCAGATTAAAATTGCGGATACTGCTATATTATGCCTGAGCTGAATTGTGTTGTGCCAGGCAAGCAGACAGCAGTGTCAAAGGGGCAAATAACAACTGTGTGTCTTTGCAGTATAAAAACAAAGAGCACTTGTTTTAAAGAAATAAAGTGCATTTATATTATTATTTATTATATTAAATATTTCATATGTTCAAAATCTACATATCATCATGGCAACTGTAGGAATGGAAGTCTTTTATAGGTTTTGTTGTTGTTTATATCAGGCAGCAATTTAAAATTCTGTCCTTAAAGTTTATGTGTTAGAATCAGGAAAAATTGACAAGCATAAGGATTTGAGCGAGCTTGACAAGGGCCAAATTATGATGGCTGGACGACTGGGTCAGAGCATCTCCAAAACTGCAGCTCTTGTGGGGTGTTCCCGGTCTGCATTGGTCAGTGTCTATCAAAAGTGGTCCAAGGAAGGAACAGTGGTGAACTGGCGACAGGGTCATGGGCGGCCAAGCCTTATTGATGTACGTGGGGAGTGAAGGCTGGCCCGTGTGGTCCGATCAAACAGACAAGGTACTGTAGCTGAAACGGTTCAGGAATGGTTTGAGGAGCATGGCAATGAGTTTGAGGTGTTGACTTGGCCTCCAAATTGCCCAGATCTCAATTCAGTCATGCATCTGTGGAATGTGCTGAACAAACAAGTCCGATCCATGGAGGACCCACCTCGCTGCCAACAGGACTTAAAGGATCTGCTGCTAACATCTTGGTGCCAGAGACCACACCACACCTTCAGGGGTCTAGCAGAGTCCATTCCTTGACTGGTGAACAATGTATATAGACAGATATATATATTAAAATCTAGAAATACAAATGTAGGCAAATAGATATAGATTACACATTGTTATACTGAAATGTGATGTGAGAACAAAAAAGCATGTGGTGAATCTCTCCGTGGGAGTGAGAGTGAAAATCTGAGCCTGTGTAAAGCCTTTACAGGCTTTCATTGCAGCAGGAAAGCGACTGTCCAGATGATGTTATGGCAGATTGAAGTGGCAGCAGCCTTCACCCTGGGCTTTTTATCACGCCATCAAATCTCAGATCCGACACCCTGTGGCCACCCCAGTCCACACACAGACACAGATAGGCCTCCGCTCTGCACTTTTGCCCGCAGCAAGTCTCATAATGTAACCCTGCCATTGTCAGAGTACAGCTTGTTTCATTGTGGCAAGACATTTGGAGAAATATTTACTCCCTCTTTTCCAGATCACATTTCCTGGATACAGTGTTGGAAGGACATTTTTGCCCTTCACGCTAGGCGTTAGACACTAGTTGTCCCATCGTACTAGGCATTAGAGCAGATAGTGGAAACTAAACCATATAGTTGTGCATCTATGATGTAGAATATAAAAAACAAATTTTACTTTCACAATATGACATTTCAGAGTGAAACAGGGTATTTAACAACATCAACAAAACCTTAGATGAGATTTTATTCTTAGAAATTGAGTACAAAAATGCTATTGTATGTCTTCAGAAGATGAATTACGGCCTGGGGAGAAATGGCGGTTTGGTTCCTTGCCACTGTTGCCCTTTGTGTTTAAGAGACACTTCATTTTCAGTCATATTATGGATTTGACAAAATCGGATGAGAACAATGACACCATTTTCTGCAGAGCTGTTTATAGTTGAATCAAATTTGACCATTTTTGACCAACATCAACACCTTTATTGTCTTCTGTAAAGCTGTTTATAGCTGATCTTAGCTTGCTTCATAATTGATGAACTTTACACCATTATTGAACTCAACTGAACCAACATCGAAATGACTTAAAGAGCTGCATAAAGACTCTGTTGCCTTTTTGAGAGTTGCTTTACAGCATAATTTGAAAGTTTCATCACTGACCCTGTTGTTTTCCTTTCTATATTGTATATGAAGTGTGAACTGACTACATTCGTCATATGCATTACTTTTATGGTACATTTGTGTTCTTTTTTGGGATGTTTTTTTGTTCTTTTGCATCATTCCCATTATTGTCAATAAATGATGACATTTAAACTTTTTTTTTTTGTATGTACTACTGCTTTATGCGTATCAAGGATGTAAACCAGAGGAAGTGAGTGGATGGCGCTTGTATACAATATAGGCTGTGGGGCAATAGTGTCCATAATATACTGAGGTGTGTGTAGTGAAAATAGTAGTGTGTGTGTGAAAGTGTGAGGAGATCTCCACCTTCCTCTGATGGGGGATGTGACAGAGTGGGGCAAAGAGGCTACTGACAGGGACACCCTCAGGGCATTTCATTACGGAAAGTGTCTGTCCAGATGATGGGAAAAGGATTATCCTCTAAACAGGATTTACTTGAGAGGATAATTCATTGGCTGAACTCACAGAGGGGAAGTGCTGTATAGGTTAAGGTTACAATATCGCTTCATTCACAGCTCTGCCGTCTCAAGAGTGCGTTTGTGTGTTTGAGTGGATGGATGCGGGTGTGAGAATTCGTGCATGGGTTCTAGCTGGGTGCACAACTTGGAGATGGTGTGTACTTGTGCACCTTTTAAAGAAAGCTTTCTTAGTATCTGTGGAAAACAGTGCCACGGGGAGCGTTCTCTTATGTGAAACCTCAAAAGAAAATCATTTAAGAAACATCCTGTTAGACTTGAAAAAGGCAGAGAGCGAGAAAGGGGGAGGTGTGAAAAAGACAATGTTTAGAACATGCATAAAAGCAGAAACAGCTGCGGTATGAAAGGGAAAAATATCAAAATGTGAGCTCATTTGCTTCGTTAAGGCCTACAGGCGCTTGATAAAGCGGTGATGGATATACAAGCAGTGTCAGGGCGATTTGCATTTAACAAACTGATGCTTCCCAGCCTGTCATGTAATATTTATGACCTAGTGGATTGTGGTGTTCTCCTGGTTTTAATGCTTTAATGTGACATCAGGTTACTGGTGGAAGAACGACAGGGATAGATCAGGGAGGTTTGTAATATCTGGAGAAAGCTGGATTCATCTGGATAAGGACGCCCTGGAAGTATGTGATTTGAAGTATGTCTTCTTTGCTCATGTAAATGGAACTAATCACTTTGTAACCGCAGGAAATTAATGTTGTGCCAATGCTGATTGGCTGATGGCACCACAAGAACGCACACAGTCCCAAAACCCTTCCTGAGCTTTTAGGGATGCGCAAAATATTTTACCATTGTGGTTAGGGGCCAATATTAGAGTTTTTATTTAGTTATTTTATTTTATTTTATTTATTTTATTTATTTTATTTATATTTTATTTTATTTTATTTTATTTTATTATTTATTTATTTATTTATTTATTTATTTATTTATTTATTTATTTATTTATTTATTATTTATTTTATATTTATTTATTTATTTTATTTTATTTATTTATATTTTATTTATCAGTCAAATTTGGATATTTAAGTGCATGTTCATTTCCCCCATTTTTACCTTTGCCATCTCTTACCACTAACTTATTGTTAATTTAGTAAAAACACAAATTACTCCGTTAATAATATAATGATTTGTTAAAGATTATATTTAAAAAAGAAAAACAATTGTTTGATTTGTTTAAGAATTTCATAATGGAAACATTTTATTAGAATGCTCTTTTTTAAAAATGATATTAGACAGATATTAATGGAAATTTCCAAAAGGTTTCTCTTTGAAGAATTTTCAAATTTCTATCAAATTACATTTAAAGATTCTTTGTAATTGTTATTATTACTGTTGTTGTTATTGGTATATGTGTCTGATTTTGTATTATTGATTGTTTTTTAAGGCAAAAAGTTTTTGTAATCATAATAATAAAAAAAACATCTATAATATAATGAAATATACTTTGTTGCTTGCAAAATGTTTCACTGCTAATTTCAAATAGCTATCAATTGGGAAAATATGCTTTTTGGTCCAGATGGTGTAGTTAGTAAAGGCCATGCTAATCTGTCAAACCTTGACCCTTGGGATTGATGATGATACCAAAATCCCACTCCATAAACTTCCCCCTGTCGTAATCCCAGACTAGACGCTTCACGCCTTTGTTATGCTCCATTTCTCCATTGAGCTTCAGTCTGTGGTCCGTGCCAGTATCAAAAGCCTCTGCCACCCCTGCTTCAACATTTCAGACCAGCGGCCAAACCCTTTCTAATCACCACCATCGTGCATAACAAATCCCATGCTTGATGGCAGAACGTTCCTCTCTTTTATTTTCCAACATGTGCGAAGAATGAGTCGAGAATCTTGCGTTAAAAGGCCACTGATTGGGGTGCCGCAGTCTGTAATTTGCAATTAACGAACAGGTCGGGGATTTGATTCGGGTCAAGGTCCTCATTTGCATACGTTTTGTTCCCCCATAGAAATTCCGAGTGTGTGTGGCAGCAGCCTCCCATGTCTATTTACCCACAATCTGGCAACATGGCCCCTCCCTCGGCATGGGCCAATCAGCCGCTGCTCGGCATTTCCTTCAATATAGTGGCTCTCATTTGGAACTGGCCCTTAATGAATACAGGAACCTGAGCAGTGATTGAGATTGCTACTTGATGGTAAGCTTGTTAGAGCTGTGAAATTGCAAGCACCACCTCTGGCATTGTAATTGTGGTTGTTTCTCACAGTCGCTTGACGGGTCTGTTATGTTCTGGGCAAATGCTCAGAATGCAAAGTGGGGAACAAGAGGAGAATTACTTGAACTTTGTGAAGTTTATGAATGGATATTTCTGCAGAAGCCGTAAGGACGTCATGGTGGCATGTTCATTTAAAGTCAACATGAAATCAGAATTTATCCTTATTAGTTAATTTATCCTTTATTCCTAATTCCAATTTAAAGCTCTTGATTTGATTCTAATTTTGATTTGATTCCATTTCATTTGGACATAATTCATTTATAGTGCCAATTTTGTTTCCTCTCAAAAGCAATTGTTCAACTAAACTGTAAAGTGGTAACATGCAATTGATAACTTTAAAAAAATTATACCTGATATAACCCATTCAAATATTGGTATTAATTTGTATAATACTTTTTTAAGTGTGTGATTTGAATGATGCCATCTTAGCACTCTCAGGTAATGTTGGAAAAAATACATGGAGCTATGTAAAGTGTTTACAATATAATATTTACAGTATAATGTTTTTAAAATATCTGTAAAATATTTTTACACTAATAATACAATATGTAGTTTATGTAATTAATTGACAAGGTACAGTTTTCAAGATACCAATAAAGAAATAAACCCGAAAGTAAGATCTAAATTGATCAAACAGTATTTTATGGAAATATTCCAGTATTGTAAGTAATAACTTTAATGATGATTTAATAACTGCTCTGAAAGATTTCAGCAAGTTCAGTCAGGATCTGTCAGACTCTTTTGAATGATTCAATTGTTCTTATGAGTCTTTTTTTCTGATTCACTAAAGGTTTAAAAGAGTAATTTGCTCCTGATTCAGAATATATTATTGTTTCATGCTGCCTACAATGGTAGAGAACAACATTTCATGTTGACTTTAAATGTTTCTATTTGCAATTACCCAGATTTGACCCTGAGATCTTCTAATCCTGAAGCAGTCAGATGTTCAAAATGGTCTTTTGTGGTGAACAAACACTTGGCACAGATGATGTGTTGTAACGTGTTTGCTTAAGAACTACCCAAGAAGAACTCTTTCTCACCACCATAACCTGAGACCAGGCCTCTTTCCTCCCTCCTGCAGATGCAGGGCAGGTAGTGTCCATGAAGGCCAGAGCTCAGTGGCCTCTTCCCTGTTTGGCTCCATTGTGTGTTGAGGCATGCGTCCCTGCCCTCCGAGTCCCAGCACAGCTCTTGTTTGCTTAGGGCCTTGCTCGGACACAAGGATGCAGATGGCGCAAAGAGCAGCCCTGGAGTGCCTTTCGACACGCTCTCGCAGAGTGCTGGGTCATGTTCTCTCGCTGAGTACAAGACAGGAAATCCATTTAATTACCTGTGAAGCAGAAGAGTGAGTGTGGGGGGTTGACAGGGAAGGACTGTGTTCCAAGGAGGGAGCTTTACCCCGCAAGACCCTCCAGTTCTTTTTGCTCTGCCATTCTTTCTTTTCTCACACCCTGTATCGCCCTTTTTATCCGACTTTTTCCCTTTGCCGTTAGCACTCGCTGTCCTTCCCTCAATCCTCTCAGTCCATCTTCCTTTCATTTTCTGCCTTTCTATGCTTACTGCATCTTCTTACCTGGCCTCCATTGGCCCTCTCTTTGTCCTCCAGTCGCTCTGTCTCTCACCCTCTACCATCTGTGTCATACTTTCTCTCTTATGTGAAGCTTAATTTTCAGTCAGACCTTGTCTCTCACTTTTTTCTCTCTTCTCTCAGAGCCTTACCTGTTTTTTTCCCCCCTCCCAATTCATCTGTCCTTTTTCTTGGAGCACAGAGGTCAATAGAAAGTTCTACAGTAAGATTGCAAGCAGCTTCGTATTTTTAGCTGTTCTGGAAAACATCAAAACCTGGGAACTTTCTTGAGTTTTAAAAAATAAACAATGAAAATGTAGACATAAAATGACATCAAATATTTAAAATTGGGGCTCAGAAAAAGCATTTATTTTGTACCCCTCATTCTCTGGTTCACGTCTAAAATAAATGATCATGGTTAATCACCAAAGGATTTAAAAAAAAATAATAATTTAATTAGTTTAAATATTTACAGGCTAAGAGTAGTGTAACATTAAACTTAAAGGCACGCTAGCGACTGGCGTTAGAGCAGTGGTCGGGAACCTATGAGTCACATTAACAGAGATCCTCTCTCTGCAGAAAAAGAATTACAGTTCCCTTGTTGTACAGCCTATACTGAAGTTAATGACAAGTTATGATAATAATATTCAAGTTACTGGCCGCACGTGTTCAGTTCTGTTCGAGAGTGACATTTCAAAACATTTCTCCTGCTGGTACTTCCGCTTCTGCCGCAGAGACCTTTTATGTCCTATAAATGTCATATTTATGAAAATCCACGCATATTTCAGTTGATGATACCGTTTAAAGTTATTAATAGCGAAACATGAATGAATGAGAAAAGAAATATTAAAAGTGCGATAAGTTGCGAAAGAGAACTGAATTCTACTGACAGATGCTCTGCGCGCACTCCGAGTGCAACACGGACAAGAGACTTTGGCTGAATCCGAAATCGCCCCCTATACCCTCAAATAGGGCATTATTTGAAGAGACAGCCATTTGTAGTGGTGTCCGAGACCATAGTGGACGTTATTGGACGTCTCTCTCTCTCTCTCTCTCTCTCTCTCTCTCTCTCTCTCTCTCTCACACCAGAGAACCAGAGGGCTTACATTGGTGCCGTGACCCGGATGGGACTGAGTTTTAGGGGGGTAAGTGTAATGAAGGTCAGCTAGTAAGAGCTGTGAAAGTAAACCTCACTTTCCTGGCCTAAGGAGGCACACTAGCAACTGATGCAAGAGGCTGTGGTCTTAAGCGTCCTTGTTAACGCACCCGCCTCCCATGCCAGAAACTCTGGTTTGAATCTCACTCGGAGCGGTGAGAGTAGAACCGGAGGAGTAAAATGTAATTTATCCTTGTGGCAAAGTTGAGATGTTTCTCCTTTCAGTGTCACTTGATCACATATTTACTTTCACTTTTTCTCTATTCTTCTTGTTCCCCATTTGCGTACTATATACGCTGCAAAACAAATGCTCATCTTACTAAGATATTTTTGCTTGTTTTCTGGGGAAATTTTTTTTTTTTTTGCTTGTTTTTGCTTAAAACAAGCAAAATTATCTGCCAATGGGGTAAGAAAAATAATCTTATTTCTGTTTTGTACAGAAACAAGAAACAAGATATTAATCAGAAACAAGATTATTTTTCTCACCCATTTGGCAGATGATTTTTCTTGTTTTAAGCAAAAAAACGCACTCAATTTTTATTTTATTTAAAAAAATAGTTTTTACTTATCTAGTAAAAGTATCTTGATTTAAGAATTTTTTGATATTTAGACTAGAAACAAGACAACAATTCTAAGTAAGAAGAGTATTTTTTGTAGTGAACTTATTATAGTAATTACAATAACTGTGTAATCCTAACTATATAGGTACTAACCCTGAAACTACTCTTAAACCTAACCTTAACACATGTAGTTACCGTATATCACTTTATTGCACTTTATTAGGTAAGTACACATCAAGTACACACAGGTGCACATACTGTATGTTGTTTTTGTTCTTTTTTGCTAATAATATAATTGGTAAAGAAAATATTTCTATTAAATTATTAATATCATGCATTTCATATTATGGCAGACAGTGCATACAGCTGTTATTTTTATGTGGCTATGAGGTTCCTTTGAGACCGCAAGCATCTATTACTGCTGACTTGGCGTGCATGCATGCTTTGCTCACTTGTGGGCTTAAAAGCAACATGGCAACCAGTGGGCCACAACACACGTTTGGCCCCGGTCTGCCGTAAAATGGTTTTCATGTCTTCATCCGTGTGTGCAGTGTTACTCTCCTGGTAATAAAAGTGGAATGGCAGCAGCAGGTCTGTCCTCACCGGGGATGAGCTGTCATGTTTGAGGAAAGTTGGGCCTGGAGCCTGGCGTCTGAGTTGCACCACAACAGTTTCCATGCTGCTAGGTATGCCAGGCACTAAATTCACTAAACTTCCATCAATAGAAATACAAATGACCAGGATTGCAGGGTTTTAGGTGAGGTAGTGGCTGTGTAATATTGCAAATTTGCCTATAAGAGAAAAAATTATTAGAAAAAACAGAATCCATTGGTGTTACATTCAAGAGGCCCGTGATGTATCCATAAACAGATGCTGGATTTTATGCGCAAAGCGAATGACTGAAGGCCCAGAGGCATTCGGAATAACAGAAAACTTGGCTGATTTGGGAGGCCAGGTTTTGATAAGCATGGTTGCTCGGCATGAATAGTCGAGAGCTTGGAATCGCTTCACTGCTCCCTAGCAGCACATTAGCAGGCTGGAGGCTAACATTAGTTCTGTATGGAGGAGGAAAAAACAGAGAAAAGTTTTCTGATAGCCCTAAGAGGTGTGCTCGAAGCAAAACTAGCCTACCAAATTAGACCTACTGCTTTGAATTGAAACTCTCAGAGTAAAACAGCTAATTGTATTTACTTATTTAGCATAGTATGCTCAGTAAACCAGGCCAAGAGACATCTGTTAGTAATTCATGAATATTTCAAGACCAGTGTTTACTTGGAAGAGCTAACTGTATGGCGTGAGGAAACGTGTTTTAGAAATTATGCTTATGTTTATGGGAGGGAAAGAGAGTAATCTGTATCTGTTAAGATCACAGCCCGGCACACAATTATTGCTATTATATTTGTGGATGAGTTGATCTGGAAAGCCTCACGTTCTATAAAAGTGCCGTAAACATCTGATAACACTACTGAAACATTTGCTAAAACAAACATAAAGTTGTTAGCTGGCTAGGCCGGTCTGCTTTGCTTATTTTATGGGAATTTTGGCACTCTGTGGCTGAACAAAATATTGTGAACAAATATTTGAGACCAGCAAAACCACCTTAAGCTAGTAAGTTTATTTTCAGAAGGGGAACGGTAAATTAACATACAGTACAAATAATAATAATCCACATTTCATCTGGAATGGCACAGTGCGGCCAACTTGGAAAGGTCCATATTTCAGGTTGCGCACATCAGAAGTAGCCAACCTGTTAATTAAGCTGTCAAATATGCTTAAAAAAATTAAATCTTCATTTAAACTATCCTTCAGAAAGTGGGGTTTTGACAAGATTTCTTTAATGTTTTTGAATGTCTCATGCTCACAAAGGTTGCATTCATTTGATTCATTTTTATTAAATATATATATATATTTTTTTTACAGTAAAACGGTAATGTTGTGATATTTGTTTGATTTATTTTCAATTTTAATTTAAAATGACTGTTCTCTATTTTAACATGTTTTAAAATGTAGTTTATTCCTGTGATGTCCAAGGTGTCAATTACTCCAGCCTTCAGTGTCACATGATTCTGATATGCTGATTTGGTGAAACATTTCATATTATGATATGCTGAAAATAGCTGTGCTGCTTATAATTCTTGTGGAAATCATGATACATTTTTTTCCCAGCTTACTACGTATGATGATTAATAGAAAGGTCAAAAGAACAGCATTTATTTGAAAAATAAATATTTTGTAAATAAAACTAAAACTACAGAGGAATATAGAAATGCTTACGCATGATATAGAGACTTTTTTTTCTCCATTCTGTTCTTTTTCACCCCACGTTGCACCCTGGGTGGGTCAGACAGCTAACGATCCATTGGGCCAGTGCTGGGGTCCAAACACAGTTCAGACCCCAGCTCACAATGGGGAAAGAGGAGAAAAGAGCCATAAAACAAGTCTTGCTTAAAAATATTACAACATGACTCACGACACCGAGTCTACTGTGTAAGTTGCTTTGATCAGAGTTAGAACAAACTGACAGCGCCGTCAGCATATACACAGTTGGCTGATCGGAACTGAATTTAAATAGTACAGTTGTTGTGGTCTCATTGGATTAATGGGAAATCAAAGGGAAATCATTCATTTCAAATACTGTATTCCATCAAGGTGGGTTATTGAATCCACATTTCAAAGCTCTACGATGAAAGCCTTTTAGGTTGCAACCATAAAGAAGAGTTCTGGAAAATGTGACATCTTCACTGATACACACTTAGCCGTCCAGCTTTGCTTACCGCTTTTTGTTGTCAACTCGTTTCAGACGTTTCCATCAAACACAATAAAAAATAAAAAAGATGGTGTCCCCTTCTCAATAAATCCTTTAATAAATCCCGGCGTGGGTGACAGGATGATGCCAGCACGCCATTTATAAGGGCATTGTGCGGCTATATATTTATTCATTTGGCCATTCATCCTAGTAGACCTATTTTTTATTTATTTATGTCTACATAGGGGAGGATAATTACTTCAAAGTGGCCTGCCAGCACAATTTGTACCCAATTTATTATTTACAGGGTGTTGTAAACATTCACATTTAATCCTACAACTATTTTACTGTGGTTACAGATTGGAAAACTCCCTTTTTTACACACAAAAAAGCAGATGACAGTAAGATTATGCATTGTAGCGCCATTCAAATAGAGCTACATATAGGCTCTGGAACTATGTTTCCTATATGGGGAGGCAAGAGAGGCAGTGCCTCCTTAAAAAATTTGTATGAGAAAATAAAGCGTACAGTGGGTTTGGTGGGGGGTAATTGAGAATGAATGGGGGAAAGTCATGTTAGGGAAGGCAAAGCCTCCATCGAACTATGATCTGCCAAGCGGCAACCTTCAGATCTCTCTCTTAAATCCAACACAGAAGTGACTTAAACTGCAATTTATCGACTGGCTGCTAGAGACAGGCTCCAAAAGGGAGTTTGTCCCATAGACCCTCATGTTAAAATGCCCAACTTTACAGAAGAAAAAAAAACTATGTTTACAACCTGGTGCAAAAAAAGTGGTTTTGGTCTATATAGCTAATTTTGTTCTTAATGACAACTGTCAGTGATATTTTTATTTTTATAACTTATCTGTTCAAATTATATTAAGCCTTAAAGTTCTCCATAATTAAGGGCATGGCCACTTGAGTGACAGGTGGATTGCCACTTTGGTCAAGCTAGGCGGGCGTGGTTTCAGCAACCAGGAACCTCAGCTCCAACCATGTCCCACCCATCAATCTCAACATCAGTGAAACCTGCAGGGTTTACTGTGCTTTGATGACTGAAATAAATCCTGAAAAAAATTGACTTTTAAAAAGAACAGCTGAATATCAGTTCACAGATAAAATATGGATGAAATAAAAAAATCACATTATGAAATAAATGTTTTCCCCTAAAACATGTTGAACACAATTATTGGTACCCCTAACATTTTTATGAGTAAAATATCTTTTTACCTTTTCGTTTCAAAACATGGCTTCACGAAGCTTCGGAGCTTTATGAATCAGTGTATCGATTCATGATTCGGATCGCGAGACAAACCGCCAAACTGCTGAAATCAGGTGACTTTGGCGATCCGAAACACTGTTTCGATACGCTGATTCATAAAGCTCTGTGAAACCGTGTTTTGAAATGGGCCCATCACTATAGAAGTCGTTATTTAGTTTTTTTAGCTCACAAAAACTATTCTCGTCGCTTCATAAAATTATTGTTGAACCACTGTAGCGAGATGCACTTTTGTTTTTAGTACCTTTTATGGGTCTTGAGAGAGGACTGTCAATGGAAGCCTTTCTGATCCATCGGATTTAAACAAAAATATCTTCATTTGTGTTTTAAAGATGAAAGGAGGTCTTAAAGGTCTGGAACGGCAAAGGGTAAGTTCATTTTTGGGTGAACTAACCCTTTAAGTCTACATTGTCCGAATGCACGGTGAGGAGGAGAGTTTGAGTGGCCAAAGACTCCCCAAGGATCCACACACAACAATCACAGCTGGAGAATTGCAGAGATTAGTTAAATATTGGGGTCAGAAAGACAAAAATAAATAAATAAATTCGGGAAGGTTTCAAGAAAAATCCTCCTCGCTCATCCAAAAATAAAAACCTGATGGCCTCTGCTAGAAAATAGTGGTTAGATCTTCCATCAGGACAATGATCCAAAAAAAACATAAAAATTAACAAAAAAATTGTCACTGAGCATCTGATTTGAACCCTATAGAAAATGAGTTGGCTAAAATGAAGAGAAGAAGCACCAAAATGGAGCTGGGAATCTGAAGGATCTGGAGAGATTCTGTATGAAAGAATGATCTCTTCTCAGGTGTTCTCCAAACATCAGGCATTATAGAAGAAGACTCAGAGCTGTTATCTTAGCAAAGGGAGGTTGAAAAAAGTGTTCAACGTTTTTTGGAAAAAAAAAACATGTATTTGATAAAGAGGTTTTCTCCACATTTTCAATTATTTTACTTCAATCAAACATTAGATTTTTGTGAATTTTTGGAATAAAAGATCAGAAGGATTAACAATGCAGGTTTATTTTTACAGGCTTCTTTATATTTACCAATGAGGCCAATAATTCTAACCACAACTGTATGTTTGGGTGTAACAAATAGAACATTCATTATTTTGCTAATAAAAAAATTGAATAATTGTATTGTTGTTGTTCATAGTGTAAGTAATTCTTGCTTAACCTGGAAAATGTCTCAACTTTAAATGGAATTGGAACATGGATTAAATAAAAAACTTTACCACCTCATTTCAGAACATCAATGTGATCCATTGCTCCTGAACCATTTTCTCCTCATTAGTTTTTTGGATGCAGCACTACCTTCACGAGCACAGAAGATAATGGGGGTTCCTTAGACATGTTAAATCTACGAGCGCATTTTTTCCTCTCATTTTGACAGAGTAAAAATTAATGCTGTGTTCATTTGTCTCGAGGACAACACGTGCCACGCCTAGGCTGAAAGGCAAGGAGGCCTGGCCTCCATAAATCACCAAATGAGACTGGAGATAGTGTGCAAGGTGTTTGAGGGAGATAGAGTTCTGTAGTGCGGGTGCTGGAGCGTGAACCCAGACGGGTGGGGGTTACTGGAGGAGGGTGGGAGGAGGGGAGACAGGCTGGGCGGCATGGAGTCGTGACTCCGCTGTCCCTCGCCACCTGTGTGGGGGAATGGGGTGAGTGTTGGCAGGTGGCGGGCCGCCTGTGGCAGGTGAGGAAACTGTCACCTCCAGCTGGCATCCCATGCCCACAGAGGGCTGCAGGGAGCGGGTAGGAGAAGCAGAAGAGGAGGCTTGAGGGAAAGGTGGGTGTGCACTGTGGTCCACCTCTACCGGCTCGCACCTGTGTCCCACTGGGATGGGATGAAGGGTTATAGCCTTGAGACCCACAGCGAAAGGCTCAGCTGGAAAGCAAGAGTTCCATCACAGATTGTTAGCTTTACTGCGAAGTGAGGTGCCGGGTTTGTCAAGCACAGTCATAAATCACAGACATATTCATAGCCTGCTTGGGTTTTATTAAATAAGGTGAGTTTAATTGTTAGTTATTTTTAAAAGTATAGGATGTAGTTTGGTCATGGCTTCCTTTTAATGCGATTTTTAGCAACCAGAGCAGTTTCAATTCCAGCAAAGGCAGGCAGCCATGTAACTGGAATAAAAGCAAACGGCACACTCCTGCCTTCACCCAGGCCAGAAGGAGCCGTGAAGCTCATCATGTTGAAAATAATTAATAACGCATTTAATAAATAGCTCCTGAGCCGCTGATGCAGTCTCACCATCTGTTACAGTATAACGTTCTCACTTTATTAATGTGATACAGCCATTAGATGACTATGGAGATGACACAATAATGCATGGCATCATTCAGATGCTATTTGTCTCCTTAAATTTCCAATCTGGTGCCCTGCATTTTTGTTGTTGTTTTTCCGATTCTCCTGTCGACTGATTAAGCTAGCACATTTTAGGTAAAGATTTCAGCTTGACCTTGTTGATCAAATGATTTTGAAGTGTGAGCAATAGAGAGTTTGCCCTCAAGCATGTTGTTCAGGAGCTTTTGTTCAAGAAAAGCTCATTGTCTAACAGCCCACTGTGACGGGGTAGTTGCATCATTGTACTGTAGTATGTACTAAAATGTTTGATATAAACCAACAGGTAGTAATATACTTGGGGAAAGTTAAACTATATTGCCAAAAGTATTGGGACTCACCCTCCAAATCATTGAATTTAGGTGTTCCAATCACTTCCATGGCAATGTGTATAAAATCAAGCACCTAGATATGCAGACTGCTTCTACAAACATTTGTGAAAGAATGGGTCTCTTTCAGGAGTTGAGGGAATTCAACCGTGGTACCGTGATAGGTTGCCAGTCAGATGCAGTGGTGTAAAGCACACTGCCACTGGACTCTAAAGCAGTGGAGATGTGTTTTCTGGAGTGACGAATCATGCTTCTCTGTCTGGCAATCTGATGTACAAGTCTGAGTTTGGCGGTTGCCAGGAGAACGGTACTTGCCTGACTGCATTGTGCCAAGTGTAAAGTTTGTTGAAGGGGGATTATGGTGTGGGGTTGTTTTTCAGGGGTTGGGCTTGGCCCCTTAGTTCCAGTGAAAGGAAGTCTTTAATGCTTCAGCATACCATGACATTTTGGACAATTTCAAGCTCCAAAATTTGTGGGAACAGTTTGGGGATGGCTCCTTTCTGTTCCAACATGACTCCGCATCAGTGCACAAAGCAAGGTCCATAAAGAATTGGATGAGCGAGTTTGGTGTGGAGGAACTTGAATACTAACCATACTACTAACCATGCCATACTAACTAAGCACTTTTTTGGTATGAATAGTGTGAGTAGTGTGTTCACTGAAAATTCCAAATATAAGAAGTGCTCTTCAAATACCAGGAGGATGCATTTATTTAAACAATTCATGCACATAATGGCCGCAACTTTAATCATGTAGCGGAAAGGGATAGGAGTAGGTATCAGACTTAATTGGCAGAGTACATATGATGTGTTCAAGTTATAATGAAAATATTGTATTTACAAGTTAAGCACACACCCACTACAAAGTCGTAATTAAGAGTGGGAAATTGAGAGCATATCAGTGAGAAAGCATGTCCGATGCAATAGAGAATGTGAAGCTGACGTCACGACATGTTGGGCAGTCAAGGCCTAATGGTTAGAGAGTCAGACTAGTAACCCGAAGGTTGCAGTTTCGACTCTCAATACCAGCAGGAAATAACTGAGGTGCCAGTGAGCAAGACACCTAATCCCCAATGCGCCACAGCGAAAATGCCTGTCGTTTAAGTTTAAGTGAGATCTCGGCAAAAGTGTGCATCAAGGACACATATCGACCGCAAAGGGGTGCTCATGAGCACTCTTCTGAAACCTAAAATGACAAATGGGACACCTACCTACGGTCTCATGCGTATGTACCAGCCATTGTAAATCCACAAGACGAAGTGTGCCATTTGGGACAGGGCCACTGTTTTCATGGTAACCTGGAATTCTGCAAAACTACAGTCAAAATATAAAATTATCATGCAGTGAAAATAAATAGCTTCTCTTCCCTGTAAACGATGCCATTGAGAATGTTAATATTTCATTTAAAGGCAAAAACAAAACAAAAGGTGCAGGTATCTGTATTCATTTCAGTGTCCGTAGCAGAGGGCGATCCTCTTCAGATGGAGGCGCCTTCCCAGCTTGCAACTTGATGTGACGTAGCTTCACATTCACTATGGATGCACTGCCAGTATCTGTCCTGCCAGTAAATGTGTTTACATTTTTTTTTTAAATTTCCAATAAAATGATCTATGTTGCATGTTCAAAAATGCAATAGTTTTGTACAATTGCAATAGAATATAAGACGATTCAATTTACAACACCTTCATAAACTGAATAAAAACATAAAGGCAAAAACGTTAATGCACATTCTTTATTCTTTAAAAATATTGCTGAATATTTTGTAGAAAAGGCCATTTTGCTCCGACCAAAGTGACTTAAACACAACTGACACTGTAATTTCAACTTTCCAACTCTTAAATATGAACTTCCCAGGAGGACTTGAATGGACCAATAATTGTGTCGTATGTTATTGGAGACACACCTATTGTAGTTATAGTGACAGCAGGGATTCTATCAAACTGAACACATTTTCGCTGTTTGAGTAAAGAGTTTTGATCGTTATTTGTTTTGTTTTTCTTGAAATTTCTTTTTGATCTTGCATGAATCATTTAATATAGCCTTTTTGGGTTGAAGGCAAAAATTGATTCACAAGGTGCTTTTAAAAGGCCAAAACGTGATTGGAAGTGAAACCTTGTAAATACTGTTTGGCCGATATGCCTTGTTTCCTGCTCATTGCTGCGGTTTCAATGATTTTGTATGCATGCTTGGTTCGTTTGATGTCAGAAGGTATTCCTGGGCTTAAAGAACTGGATTGCTGTGCCCTTTCGAAGCTATGCTAATTTCCGTGGACACACAGAAGTGTTTACCCAGTGTAAGGGGAAAGGCATACAGCGTATGGGCCGATATTCACAACTTGTTTGCATCTTGCGTTTCCGGGCGAATCATACTGTGGAGGTTAAGGGATGGAATCCATGACGCTCTGAGTGGAAAGATGGGGCGGAATGCAGAATGGACAAGATACGAGAGCAGATGAATGAGGTATCGCCGTTGAAAGTCATTTTCTTTCTTTCCAGTCCGTGAATCTGTTGTTCATGATGCACATGCTTTCCCATCTGACCCGAGGTGAATCTATCTCTTTTAACCTGCGGCAGTCGAGATGGACGGTCAGTGTGGAGACCGTTGTATATCCCTCTGAAAGCCTGTGTATGTGCGGCCAAACTCAAATATCACATTAGGAAATGTCAATCAGTTCATCAGTGGCTTTGTCTCTCCTCTGAGCTTCACTTTCCCCCACTGACTTAATGGTAAAAGCAGAAAATCTGAAATGTCTGACTCGGTTGGCACAGCATCAGGGGGCAATCAGTCACTTTGTGTTACATCACGGATGGCAGGTCAAGTAGAACAGACCCAATAGCTTCACTCACTGCTGGCCAAAGTAGAGTTTCAGCCATCCTTCACCTTGCTAGGAATTTCTAAAATAAATAGTCATACAGGCAGTCAGTTGAATAATCAGTTGAGAATATCAACCATGGTTTTATTTATAATTGATTTACTTAGTTTTATTACATTTATTTAACATTTCATTGCAGTAAAGTGTGTATTCTTTAACTGAGAGACAGGTATAAATATGCAGGAATATGAAGCTTTTGAAGTTTTGTTACATACATTAATTCTTTAGTAATTAACGGATATAAGCTGTAAACTTCTTGAATGATGATCTAAAATTGTCAATGGAAAAAACAACAACACTATAATAAAACACAACTTAACATGCATCACAAATTCTTCTCTTGATGTTTTTTTTTTTTAATAATGTGTACAGAATGAATTAATCATAGGTTCTAAAGCAAAGTCAGAAATAGATTTCCTTATAGAAGTGTGTTGTACCGATAAATTACTTACAGTATATAGGAGAGACCGGTGATGAAAGTAACACCTTTTGTTCGAGCATCAGTAACTCAGTGGTTGTTTGTGCTAGATCTCTCCAAATATAATACACGATAGCCAGATTTGTCTGCTACAAAAATAACTCACTTGGACATATACTACACAATCACAGATTATGTGAGTTAATGTCAAACACAAAGAGTTCCATTTGTTACAAACAAATGTAACAAAGGCTGAGGATGGATGTAACAGTGAGAGGTCATTTGCTGAAATAAGATCCACACAATCGAAATTTATGCAAGAACGTTATTGAAGAAAAAATAATTATCAGTTTTGAATGAAGTGAACAATTTATATTTCTTTGAGGACTTCAGCACGAAAACAACTGCCGTGTGTTTTGTGTGAATGATCATGTATGTAGCCCACTATTCCTGTCACAAAACAGTTTAGTCACTCAATGTTGCAACCTATTCTATCTGAATTTTGGGATATCACGTACAATAAAATACATTAAAAAACAACAACAACAACAACAACAAAAAATGCTGGATGGAAACGGCAAGATGTGCATAAATTCTACAAATGTGCACACTAAAAATCACATGTGCTCAAATGAAGGGGAAATGTTTTTATCGAGTAAGAAAACATGCACATAAACTATGATGGAAACACATTTACCACATAAATCCCTCAACATGATTTTGATGTGATTGATACCTGGAATCAGCATAGGGGTTGGTTGTGGCATTTTTAATAAACTGTTAGCTATCCCCACCTCTAACAGCCATAACTTAGAGAACTGTTTTAGCATGTGGGTTTGAAGTAAGCATGAATGCAAAGCATCTAATTAAACTAGGCAAATAGTTACTTTAGATTATGCAAGTAAAAAAAACTGTATCTACAATACAATGATTGCTTTAGGCAAATTGATTAAAAAATGTACTTTTCTTCCTGAAAAACTTTTTTTTTTGTCATAAAATGTACAATGTTGCTCACAGTAACATGCCACTTCTCCTGTGAGCTCGATAAGGAGATGCGAGTGTATGATATTTATGACATCACCATAGCTATTTTCTGTGTTACAACTGACCCTGTTTAACAACACTCCCTGGTCTCTTTACATTAGGCCAGTACTCTACATATAGCTCTCTCCAAAAATGAATATTTAATGCAAAGCATGTTGAAAATTAGCATCCAAGCCGTCAGTTAAGTGATTTCTATACAAAAGCAGTTTATTCAGCATATTAAGTTATCTCCTCCATTGGCTTCCATTCAAACAAAACAGCCTCTGGTCATTATGTTGAGCAGTCTTTTTAAGATCTTTTTGAGCCAACCTTGAAGGCTTCCCCTGGGGAAGAGGTTCCGGAAGAAGTCAGACCATGTAAACAGTGCTTTACAGATATGTGTGAGTTTTTACATTACTAAATGGTGCAATAGTTACATATTTTAAGAATTAATTTGTAGCTGTGGTTGACTTCTAGACTTCTATTGTCACTGCACTGTTGTAAATCACTGATCCGTTCTTTTTACGAATTGACAAGTCGGCGAGGGCAGGTCAAAGTAATTTTCTTTGCAAATCTAAAGCATGCCATGGATTCTGTCCATAGATTTGAAACCATAAATAACCTTAAATCATTTTAAACATGTAGCTGAATTGGACTCTAAACCTTCTGTTGTACGTACACGGCTAAAAATGCTGCTGTATTCTTACTACTTTGCCATGGCAAGTTATGAGGACACTGTTTTAGCAGAAGGCCTTTTTTTTTCATTTTTCTAGCTCTCCATTGACCAAATAACTTGGTCTGAGGATTTTATTGTGAAATGCTTTGATTGAATTGGTCTGTAGTTCATACACTATAAACCCTGTAAACATCTTTACAGGTCTGCACTGTCAGCATGTGGCTAAAATTAAGTAGTAATACTCTTGCATCAACCCAAAACCCATTCTGCTAGCTGAGAGATCCACTGTAAGGCTGGAAGTTATTAACAATATTCTGTGTAAGTTCTGCCTAGGCTTTAAAACATAAAAAAAAGAAGCTTGCACAAATTCAAAATAATTCATGATCCATCTTTTTGGTTTGCTATTGAAGCTTGTTTTTTTCCGCCACAGAATAAAATATTTTAAAAGATAATTGAGACTTTTTATATCACAATTGTGAGCTTACATAAACTAGCAATGTCAAATTATAAATTCAGAATTGCGAGATATATTTTTTCTCAGAATTGCAAGTTTATATCATGCAATTCTGACTTTAGATCTCATAGTTGCGAGTTTATATCGCACAAAAAAGCGCGATGTAAACTAGCACTTGCGAGGGAAAAAAGTCTGAATTGTGAGATAAAAAGCTCAAACAAGCTTTCATTGCTTTCCGGCACAAAATAAAAAAGGTAGGCTAATTGCAACTTTTTATCTCACAATTCTGACCTTTTTTCCCTCGCAAGTGCTAGTTTACATCGCGCTTTTTTTTCTGCAATTCTGAGAGATTTAAAAGATTTAAACTCGCAATTATGAGATAAAATATCTTTTAAAATGGTTTATCCTGTGGCGGAAACAAGCTTCTATAGTTCGCTATTGGATAGCTATAATAGTTTTATTAATATGAATTTGCCCTGGCATTAAATGTTGGATATATCAGCAAAAAATAATAGTTTCTGAGGCATTAAATTGTGATTAAAGTCTTGCATTATTGTTTTTCTTTTAAGTAATGCTTACTGATAATTAAAATTGATTATTATTATTTTGAATTATTTCACATTTGTGCAATTGTATTACTTTTTTGAGTAATTGTTTACACAGCTTCTTCTTTCTTTTTTTTCTTTTTTTTACATTTGTCTTTAGGGAATTCTGAGCGGGCTCATGTCTCTCATGTCCATGTTCAATATATGTGCGAAGCTGAACGATGCCATTCTTTAGGCAGACAGCATTTGCTTTCTGCATCTCAATAAGTTGTTCCACATCATCATAAATAGATTTCATCTTGCAGATTTGCATAAGGTCAAGGCTGCAGATGATGAACTGACCAAAATGTATGGCAAACAATCTTTGATTGACAGCTAGCTTCTTGTTGAGTTCACTGCCTGGCAGCACAAAGACTTGTAATCATCCGACCTCTCACCTCTCCTTTCTTCTGATGTTTTGGGTAATGAGAATACATTTTAATATTGGCATCATACCTATCAAGCAATAGTTGCAAATACGCTCCATTCTGCATAATGCAGAATTCTCTGCCGCCTCCTGAGTCTTCTCAGATGGTTCATTGTTGCAGCTGCATCACAATGGCGGAAATACGAGTGTCAAAAATAAATGCTGATGAGTCAAAGCTTGGATTGTCATCTAGCGTGACAAAAGGGTATTATTCTGTTGCAGGGGCTGGGAAAAAAAGTGGAATTATCTGGACCAGGGAAAGGGCTTCTCCGGCCATAAGACCCACATCCAAGTCTGGTTTTGCAGATAGACTTGTTCCAGCTCACGGCCTGACTGTGCTGAGCATGAAAACAGATGGAGGAAGGGAAGAGGTAGAGATAGAGGCCGCAGGGGAAGAGAGAGCGAAAGAGAGAGGAGATATGACAGGAGCAGTGTGTCCATAACGGAGAGAGAGCAGACCACTTTGGGCGATCGGGAAATGTGCGTTTGCTGATGTGAACCCGTGCTGGAGGCCACACTCTTCAAAGCTACATAACATTTAACGTTATTTGGCACCAATCATGCGTAGACTGCATTATCGGGTGCCATTCTCTCTCAGACATTCACAAGGTGAGTAGAAGCTTGTTAAACAGTAAAGAAGCTGGAATTCCATCAGCATTCGACTTTTGAAAGCTTTTTAAAACCACATATTTGCAACAAAAGCCTCATAGAGCGTTTACAAGCACTCTGGTAAACACAAAAGTCATGCTTTAAAGAGTTGTCATTGAACCCGGCAGCATCCCTCCAGTGAGCCCTTGGCATTAGTCTTGTCCGTACAGCTTCCCGAAACACATCCCAGTACCTTGTTGGAATCTGGCTAGACCTTTAGAACATTTTCTCTGTGACTTTTGATACCAAGGGAAGTCGTAGCTGTCTGCAGGCCAGCCTCTAATGGGCACTGGCAACTTCTTCATGTAGATCTGCATTAAGCTGATTCTGAGGTTCCTAAAATTTTGTTTAGACCCTATGGCTCTGTTTCACAGACAGGGCTTAGACTAAGCCAGGATTAGGCCTTAGTTCAATTAGGGCATTTAAGTAGTTTTTATAAATGTATCTTAGAAAAAAGAACATTAATGATGTGCATCTTAAGACAAACTTTAAGAAATGCCAATGCAAGTTGCTTTTAGTTAAAACAGCTCAAACATGAATTTTAGCCTTGGACTATAGGTTTAAACCTTGGGGTATATGTTCTTCAGTTGTATAGATTTGGAATGACCTGAGAAGGGGTTTTTGGTTGAACAATTTTTTTATTTTTCAAAAAATAAGCCACCTTTGGACAAGCAGGTTTGACCATGGTACTTGAATTAACTGACCAGCTAAATTTTGCTGCCAAATAGCTCTGCTTCTCATCAGTATATGACTTACACCCTCCATAATGTTTTTTTTGTTATTGTATTTGGGACAGAGACCAGAATGGAAGTTCATGCTCAAATGAATTGGACTGCGTTTCCCAAAAGCAATGTAAGTCTAAAGCCCGTTCACACCGCCAGCGACTTTGTCGCCAGTCTGTAAAGAATCTTGTGGGCATTCCCAGTGCTGTCGCTCTAATGTTATATATTAGTAGACTGCACGTCTGGCCATAATAGGAAGTGCAATCACAAGTGATATATTCTAAAATGATGTATTGTTCTAATTTGACTGAATTAGACTTAAAAGAATTAAAAGTGGCATTTTGCTGTTGGAGAGTGTTGTGATATAAACTACATTAGTGCTCAATGGATTAAATCATAAATCAAATGAATGGTCGTCGATCAATAAATCTAATTAAACTCAATCATACTCCCAAAAATGACTAAAACATCATTCAATTTTGTTGTCCCTAATAATAAGGGGAAACTCTAATATGCAGTGCTAAACTGCTCACTGTATCATATAATTAACTACACACAAACTATCAACGTATGAATCAAACTCATTGGCTTTCTTTTCCACACATCATTTTATTATATGTGGACAGTCAAATCATATAAAACAGTGGAATCGCTCTGGAACTCTTTTTCGTCTTGCCTGCACTCGAGACGCTGACTTGAGCTCCACAGACAGTCTTCACTCCTATTGGTTGTCCTCGCAAAATTCACTTATCATTTGCATAAAGTTGAAATTCTGTCACCAACGGTCACCGCTCGTGTCACTGGAACTCGCTGCTGGTGTGAATTAATTATGTAGACCGTGCCATTGCCACCAATGGTCTCTACAATCAACTTTGCACACACTGTTTTTGGGAAAAGGTCTTTCAGCTTGCTAGACAATTTAATTTTGAGTTTCTGTAAAAAAGAAAAAAAAAAAACATTATTTTTAATATCCTTTTATAGCAGGGGTAAGAAAACATGGTGAACGTGATTTCATCAAGTGCAACATGTTCCTGTATCAACATCTTTGTTGGTCCTGGAACAACATTCCAATCAACCAATCAGATTTGTTGGACAAGTTTACAGTTTATGTCAAGTTTAGGCTTACAACCAGGGTTAGGTGCTTCTACATCAATATAATTCACCTATCATTTCCCTCTGATTTTGGGGCTATGTTATGGGTTAGGACTACATTTTCAGACAGGAATGTTGTTCCAGTATCAACAAAATATGTCTTAAAGAAGATGAACCTGAGAAGTAGAAGTAGAAGAACAAAATATGTCTTACTTGGCAAAATCACGGTGACCAGAAAACATACATAGTAGACTATTTGATATGTGCTTAATGTTAACTAAATGAGTTTGTGGATCACTGGTAATCTGAATCCCACCTTTGTGACTAAATCTCTGGTATATGCAGTGAAAGTTCTCTCTTGTAAGCTGTCTGTATTCTTTTGAAGGGAGGATGCACTTCACATCTGTGCATCTTATTTTTATCCAGCGAAGCTGAGATCCGCAATTATTTGTATGCATGTACGCCTGTCACAAACAAGCAAGTAGCCAGGGGAGAGAGCCAAGAGTGATGTGTGTAACAGCAAATTGATCCTATCTGAAAGGGCTCAGAGAACCTTAACAGAGATCAAAGCTGACACTAAGACGCTCAGACTGCCAACTGGAAAAGGAGGGGTGACAAAAGAGAGAGAGAGGGATGAAAAAACTGGGAGTATCTCATCTTGTCTAATTACACATTTCAGACAGCTCATGACCAATTATCCTCCCCTTAGTAGCATCTGCCCTTCTCAATGACCGCCGAGCTACAGTCTGGTAAAAAAAAAAAAATGCTCCTGAGTTCATGTTTTCTTCTGTGCTTGTACAGAAAGTGATAACCATGCTGCGAGGACATCGCCTTTTTTCCCAAACCTAAAGCATGTTTTTCCGCTCTCAAGCTTGAAGTCCAACGGAGAGGTTGCTTTTTTTAATGCTGACTTTCTTTAAGGTGATAGCAGCATTAAATCAGCGGTGGCTTGTTAGCTGTGAGGCAAAATGCAGACCCTTTCCACCATCTCTGTGTTTCAAAGAGCCCTCTAAACCTGGGCTTTTCTCAAAACGATTCTCCCCCAGGTGGCTTTTTGAAGCCTTGATACACACTGTCTTGGCATCCCATAAAGCTTTTTTACACAGCAGGTAATGTCACAAGGTCACCTCCAGAGGGGGTCGGAGAGGATGTGTGGCCTGTCCTTGCCTGAGGCCACCTGTGGGCCGCTTTTGGGAAACAGGAAGCTGCGGTTCTTCCTGGGTCTCTGCTCTAGCCATCAAGGTTTGGAGCTGAATTTCAAACCATGCAGGTGGCACACTGCTGTTCTATTAAGGTAACCCGTATTTGCTCTGAGCATTTCGAGAGAGTGCCCAGAGCTAAAATATAATATAATTCCAGACTTTGTTCTCAAACCTCCTGGGATGGTGGATGAGTGAATAAAGAGAGTAAATATGGTGAATTATGACTCACAAACAAATGTTGAGCTGGCCGTGTTGTGTTTTACCTCAAACTGGTGTGAACAGCTTCATTTCAAAGAGAATTCTGTTGCAGTATAATGTTAGTTGTGAAATTGTGGCAGCAGTGGGAGAAAACTTAACCTTGTATGGTACAGTGTAGCCTTAATGCATTATTGGAAACACAGAGCAGTCTTTAAAGTAACCAATAATATACTGCTTTGTTTAAGCCATGACTGTGATCTTTTTTTCTTCCTCTCTTGCTTGAAAAATACTTTCCTGGGCTCCACCGGAGTCCATACAGGGGAACCCCCTGCTGCAGTGCTCAACAAATTACTCCATTAAACACATTTTATGTTTTGTTTTGTTTTTTCTACAGAAAAAAAAAATTCTACAGAAAATAGAGAAAATATATATGGAAAGTGCAAGAAGACGCCACAATTAAAACAGTAAACATGTTAGTTATATCATTTATTTTTTTCTTTAAATTTGTAAGAGTTCCCCAAGTGTATATAAAATCATCAATTTATTTAGAAATATTACTAATTTGATATTAATATAATTAATATTGATTAGGATACAAATGATTAATATTAATTATAATTAATACAATTATATTTATATTGGAAATAATAAAATATTGAATACATTTTCCTTTGTTGTATAGGGTTTCCTATAAGGGATGATAAAGTGATAGTTCACCCAAAAAATGAAAATTACCCCATGATTTATTCACCCTCAAATCATCCTAGGTGTATATGACATTCTTCTTTCAGATGAACCAGAGTATGTGAGCGGAGTGGAGTGGGAGCGGAGCGAGGTGATTTTGAATGGAGTGAGGAGCGGATTTTTTAAAAGTCGGAGCGTCGTGGTTTTCATGCGCTCCGAGAGCACTCCACCACCGCTCCATCACGAGTAAAATTCATACCAATGGCCTACAATATAACAGTATTTTTAGTAAAAACTCACATTTAACTAGCTTGATTCAGATGGATCACTCAAATCAGGAAGAATGTACAGGTTTATGATGACGGCAATGGACATGAGCGGGATGTTATAGTTTTTTTGTACCTTCTACATACTGAATATGATCGGGTGAAAGCACATTTTAAACAGGTTGCACTTATTCGCACACGCAAACGTTCTCTCTAATGCAGTCAAACAAATGTAATCTTACAGTGCATCTGCTTACAGTTATCTGTGTCGGATTTTACATTTGCAGAAATCTGTTATGTGACGCGTAGATAATATAACCGATGAAAACATACTATTTTCATCTTTCTAAACAAAATGCACTGCAAAAGCAGCAATCATGTTTAACTTTTAATGCTTATAAAGCCTAATAAGCTTGGCATGTCATAGAAAATAAATGTTTGCAATAAACTACGTTGAAACTATCTCAATGTTCGCCTCTCCCATCCTCAACACAAGATCTCGTTGAAAAATGATTACAATATTTATTAAAGCTATTTGATATCAGAAAATCAAATGGGAAAGTTTTCCACTGTTAGATGCATACCATCACTTTTTGAAAGTATATTTTGCGGCTTCCTCTGTTCTTGCACCCACTGTGTTGACCTCCCTCTCCAACTCCAGCAACTCTGAGACTTGCGCTGCATCTAAATGTATTCAGACAAATGTAGTCCAATTCTTTCCTTGGCATCAACAGAAGCAAGCCAGAAGTCTCAGATTAGGGCTTTAGGCCCAGGCTTAGTCCTGGAGCTGCGGGTGGCCTCATAAGTTTAGATAAACTGAGGGCTGGATCTGCCGGCTTCAGGGAAGGAGATCAGCCAGATGCACAAGAGTGTCTGTCCATCAAAAAGCAGACCTTTCCCACACAGCGACAGGCTCTAGTGAACCAGACAATTGCAATGTAGCCATGTGAGAACAGGGCAAGATGGAGTCACGTTCAGCCACTGAAGTTGTTCCAGAAAGCACTGCTGCAGATGCCTCTGCTTTGAAGGTAGAAGATCTCTAACAACCAGCCAGTCAGAAAGAAATGACTTTACAGCATACACCCACTCGCGGCGTCTACCATCACTCAAGGTCGAATAAGGGAGGGAGTCAGGGTGCAAATAACCATCTTTATAGTGGATAGACCCATTCTGAGAGCAAATGATTATTAGCGTCGAGCCATTTTAGAAGCACTTCAGGATATGTTGACTTACTACAACCCGAACTGGTGCTACAATGTTTTTCTTCTTTTTCTCCCAGATTAGAAAACTGCTCAAGAAGCATTTTTCGTAATTCCCCTTCTTTTCTTTTCCATGGCATCCTTTACTTATCTTTACTTACAGATAACGTTACTTATCTTCTCAGGCTCTGTGTCAGCTCTTTGGTCCGTCAGCATCTTTACGTTCATATAATCTGCTGCGCTATATAGTAGGCTTCAGCCCTTTAGCTGTGTTATTAAACCTCTGTCCTTCAGGGTGGAGGGAATGAAGTGCTTGTTTGATGGAGCGTTGGAGAATCGGGCTACTCCTTCCACTCCTTGTGCTGTAGATGTGCTGAGGGTAAAAGGTTGGCTGACATGGACCTGCACATGTGATGCATCTCCTGGAGCTCTCGCTGGGTCAGCATGTAGCTAAAACCGCCAAGCAAACTTGCGGTATCATTGCACACTCACCCCTGCCTGACAGTGATTCCACTAAAGGTTCCTGCTGAAAAACAGGCTGGAGCTCATCTATAGCCTGTTGTGATGTTAATGGTAACTGACACTATCAACCAACTGATTTTGCTGCCTGTAATAACCATCCAAAACTATCTCTCAGACCTCAGTCTTGCTGAAATATTTAACTCTGCTCTCCTTGAGGCTTCTGTTTCAGCTCAAACTGTTCTTGTATGTAGGCATCACTCACATTGTGATATGAAAAATTAAACATAGTAAGTGTGAGCTGGATCAGAGATTTATACAGTGTTCTGTCAGTTTCCATCTCAAATATTTTACATTATTCTCTAAAATACATGTGTAAGTTATTTGTGAATAACACGAGAGTGGTATGGTGTGTACTGGGTTCCTTTCGAGAGGTCTCTCAGACATGTATGGGAAAACTCCTTTCTCGAGAATATGAAGCAAAACTTTATTCATAAAGTGTCTATGTAAACGCAGTGCGGCTGCACAGCCGATAGACCAGCGCGAGCTGCGCGCTGATTGGCTGTGCAGCGGAGCTGCATGAACCTATGGCGAGGCGGCAGAGAGAGCGAACCAATAGGGGTCGCTAAAATTCCCCGAACAAGGTCTCTAAAATTAGCATATCTGAGGCTATATAAGACCGTGTTTTGCCATAGGAAATCAGATTTAATCTCCTTCAGCGATACCTTCGCTTGACCTCCGAATTGAAGCCCCGCCGTCGAACAAGCACTCAGCGGAACTTCTCTGCAGCCCTGAGGACGCCGGATTCCCTTGGTCTCCGCCAGCCGCCTGCCGCTCCAGCTGCGCCATCCGGCATATATCCTTTATTCTGTGTCTGTGCTATTTGTGTGTTGCCGTTGCAACTATTTCTAAAAGAGCGAGCGTTGTTGCAAATGCCTCGCCCTTCCTGCGCCTCATGCCGAGCACCTCTCCTCGGCGGCGACCGCCACATCATCTGTGTGGCATGCCTCGGACGCGACCACGCGGAGACTGCACTCAACAGGGGCGGCTGCCCCGAGTGTGACGAAATGGCTCTGCCGACCCTTCGGGCTCGCCTCGCCAGCTTCGATGTCTCCGCTCCCACCGCGCTCCTCGGACCGCAAGAAGAAGAAGCGCCGCGACCAGAGGCCTCCCGAGCGCCCGAGCGACCGCACGCCGAGTAACTCTCCACGTGCCTCGCTCTCGCCGGTCGAGTTCATCCAGGAGGAACAGTGCCCCTCACCTGCTGTGGCCTGTTCCGTTTCATTTGGTGGACCAATAGCGGAAGAAGAGGAGGGGGACAGCCTTTCGTTGGCTGCATCTGGCAGCGAGTGGTCAGACTCTGTCTCGGAGCCCGCTTCGACGCAGACTGCCACTACCGCCAAAGCCAGCTTTGACACGGAGATGGTCCGGGTGCTCACTAAGGCCGTGGAAGACCTCGGGCTCGAGTGGTCCCACCCTACTGAAGCGCCACGGAGTAGGCTGGACGAGTGGTTCCAAGGTCGCCGCCTTTCTCCTCCCAAGCCCGCCCCTTCTTCCCGGAGGTACACGACGAGATGACGAAGGCTTGAAAGCCCCTACTGTCGCGCGCTAACCGCCTTTTCTCAGCGCCTCCTCGGTTGACGGCGCGAGGGAAAAAGGATACGAGGGTTTTCCTCCCCTCGAGGAAGCGGTCGCCGCGCACCTTTGTCCGCCCTCCTCCAGAGGATGGCAGGCCAAGGCTCAGCACCCTTCCAAGCCATGTCGCTCTACATCAGCTTTCGCCAGTCGAGCATACGCCCGCTGGCCAGGCTGCTTCAGCGCCCACACCATGGCCGCCTCCAGGTATATCAGGCCAAACTTCTCCGCTCTCTGAACGAGTCTGTTCCTGATTCTGAGGCCTTGAGGGACCTGCGCAGCGCCACCGATTTAGCCCTGCGGGCAACCAAGGCTAACGCACAGGCTATCGGTAGGACCATGGCCAGCCTGACTGTTCTGGAGCGCCACTTGTGGCTGAACCTCACCGACATGAAGGTCGTGGATAAAGCCTCCTTTCTGGACGCTCCCATTACCTCCTCTGGGTTGTTCGGTCCGGGCGGTCGTTGGCTTCGCCGAGCGCTTTCACCGAGGCTCAGAAAGCCTCGCAGGCCATGAAACACTTTCTGCCCAAACGCTCCAACTCTTCCTCTGGCCGCCACAGAGCGCCGCCCACCCAGCCCGCTAAAGCAGCGCCGCCGCCCTCGGCCACGCCGGGATCCAGGATCCGGCAGCGCCACGCTCTGCAAGGCCGCGGCAGGCAGCCCGAGTCCCGGGACCTCGACCCAAAGCCGCGAGAGACCCGAGCCACCGGCCGTCCTAGCCGCAAAGAGGAAAAGAAGGTGGCCAGGTCCCGCCGGCTGGACCCCACCCCACTCTCTCAGTCTCACAGTTCCCTGCAATCAGGTGACTGCCGACTGGTTTCGCAGTCAACGAGCCCTCTATCAAAAGCGCCGCCAGACACAAACGCCGCTTCTCACGGCGACCCAAATAAATCTCAAAAGAGCTTTTTATGTAGGCAATGTGCCCACTGTACAGTCAGCACACCTACGCTTCAAACACCCCACACAGCTCACACGCTGTCCTGTGCCAAAAATGTAATGCGCGCGCCACCACACAGTGCACGCCGCCATACATAAACGCTATCCCCACGGTGTTGCAAGCACAAAACACACGGGTTACCGGGTCCCTATCACTAAGCGCCCGCCCCATCCAAATTCAGCCCCTGGCTTCACGGGCCCAGGCCTGGCAGGCCATCCCGGTATATCAAATTGGGTGTTGAACATAATAAAACGAGGTTACTCGCTGCAGTTATTTCGCAGACCCGCTTCGCGCGTGCTCGAGACCTCAGTGAAAGGCAGCGCGAGTCACGTGCCCGCGCCGAGGTATCGAAACTGTTGGAGAAGGGAGTGGTGGAAACCGTGCACCCCACTCAAAGCGAGTCAGGCTTTTACAGTCGCATTGCTCCAAAAAGGATGGCGGCCTCCGCCCATCCTAGACCTCAGACATCTGAAAAAGCGCTTATGACACGCCGCTCAAGATGCTGACAGTGAAACAAATCCTCGCGCACATTCGCCCGGGGACTGGTTTTTCACGGTCGATCTGAAAGATGCATACTTTCACATTCAGATAGCACCGTCACAGGCCATTCTTGAGATTCGCCGAGGGTCAGGCTTATCAATACACGGTTCTGCCATTCGGCTTATCCTGTCACCCCGCACTTTTACGGTGCATGGACGCAGCCATAGCCCCGCTGAGGCTGAAAGGCATGCGGATACTCAACTACCTCGACGACTGGCTTGTCATAGCTCAGTCAGAGGCACAGTTGATGACACACAAGTCCTGGCTCCTCAACCATCTAGAATGTTTGGGCCTCAGGATCAATATCGCCAAGAGTTCAATGTCTCCCAGCCAAACTATATCGCTTTCTGGGCACGGTCATAGACTCAATACAGATGAGGGCGCGGCTTACGCCACAGCGCCTCTCTATTCAGAACATGGCGAAGTCTTTCAGAGCTGGTGCTTACGCTCCTCAAACGCTTTTCAAAGAATGCTAGGTCTTATGGCCTCGGCATCAGCAGTACTCAAACTGGGTCTGTTACACATGCTTCCTCCAACGCTGGCTAAACCCCGCTGCCCGGCTCATGCATGGCGATCAGGCCAGTTTCAGATCAAAGTGAACCACAGCTGTGTCAAAGCTCTGGCTCCTTGAAGGCGACCACCTGGTATCAAACAGGTGTTATGATGGGTACAGTCACGAAACGGAAAGTGGTCTCGACAGACGCTTCCAACCTAGGTTGGGGCGCCCTACACGAGGGCATGCCAGTCTCTGGCCAGTGGGCAGTTACAGAGAAAAGGCTACACATAAACTGTCTAGAGATGAAAGCGGTCATCCTATCGCTGAAAGCTTTCCTTCCAGACATAAAGGGCCACCATGTCTTGGTCCGAACGGACAACATGTCAGTGGTATCCTATATAAATCGCCAGGGCGGGCTGAAATCACGCCCCTACATTCCATGGCGAATCACCTCCTTTTATGGGCAGAGCACTTCCTGAGCTCCCTAAGGGCGGCTCACGTGCCAGGTATTCTGAATCAGGGTCCGGATATGCTATCCAGAGGCGGTATTCCCCCCGGGGAGTGGTCTCTTCACCCGCATACGATTCAGTTGATATGGAGCATCTTCGGCAAAGCGAAAAGTAGACCTTTTCGCCTCAAAAGACAATGCTCACTGCCCAATATTTTTCTCCAAACACAGAGACGCGCTGGCCCATGTCTGGCCCAGTCTCCTCTGTATGCTTTTCCTCCGATCGCGATGTTGCCACAGGCCATCAAAAAGATCAGGGAAACCAATTCCACAGTGCTCTTAATAGCCCCGTTGTGGAAGAATCAAATATGGGTCTCGAACTGGCTCTCATGTCAGTCACAGCCCCATGGCCGATTCCGCTGAGGAAAGACCTCCTCACGCAGGCCAAGGGAAAATTTGGCATCCCCACCCAGAACTGTGGGCTCTCCATGTTTGGCCCATCAACCAATACCCGCGAACCTTTCTGAAAGAGTTCTGAATACTATTTCTGAAGCTAGAGCACCCTCAACCAGGCGGCTCTATGCACTGAAATGGTCGGTATTCTCTAACTGGTGTACAGCACGGAGCCTCGACACGCACGCTGCGAGGTGGCAGAAGTGCTCACCTTCCTCCAAGAGCTAATGGACGCGGTCGCTCCTCCACGCTCAAAGTATACGTTGCCGCCATAGCAGCTTATCACGCCAGGTCGCGGGACAATCACTGGGGAAAAGCGAGCTTATAGTGCGCTTTCTTAAAGGGGCCAGAAGGCTGAACCCGCCTCGCCCCCCCTCAGTACCTATATGGGACCTTGCCACAGTGTTGGAAGCTCTAAAGGGCTCTACCTTTGAACCGCTTCAGTCTGTGAGCCTAAAGCACCTCTCGCTGAAAACCGCTTTCTGCTGGCACTGGCCTCAGTCAAGCGAGTGGGCGATTTACACGCACTCTCCACGAGTGCTTCCTGTCTCAAGTTTGGGCCAAACGACTCCAGGGTCGTCCTCAAACCTAGACATGGTTATGTTCCTAAAGTGCTTTCTACCCTTTAGGGCACAGGTCATTTCTCTTGGCCCTGCCCGGCCGCAAGACGAAAAGGACGCGAATTTGCTCTGCCCAGTCAGAGCGCTGAGACTTTATATAGAGCGCTCCGCCCCTTTCAGGCGATCGGAACAGCTCTTTGTGTGCTTCGTGGCCGCACTAAAGGCTATGCCACGAAGCAGAGACTGTCACACTGGATAGTGGACGCCATCTCTATGGCTTACAAGTCTAAAGACCTAACCTGCCCCCTGGGCATTAAAGCCCATTCTACTAGAGGCATGGCCTCGCCATGGGCATGGTCACGAGGCATTCCGATACAAGATATCTGTGCGGCAGGCTGGGCCTCTCCGTCCCACTTTTATCAGATTTTATAAACTGGAAGTCCCCGCTTACAAGCCGGGATTATCCCCATTTAATAGGTATAGACCCGATGCGTCCGGTCTCCTGTTATGCATACATGATAAGCTCTCACAAGCATGAGCTTTCATAATATGTCTACACTTATATATTAAGGCCCGACTATGTCCGGTCGTAATTCTATCATATGGCCCGATGCTATCCGGCCTATATACTTATGTCCGCTATAGGACCCACTCTGTTGGTCTCCTGTGACTCACTGTTACCCATCTTAGTGCCTCAGGCCACTTGGGTCAGTTAAGCACGCACGGCGCTTTCAAATTGGGTTCCCATACGCACACGAGAGACCTCTCGAAGGGAACGTACTCGGTTACTCACGCAACCTCGGTTCCCTGAGAGAGGGAACGAGTATTGCGTAACGCCGCCGTGCTTGTGCTTCTCAGGTATCGCTTCAGTCGATTTTTAACCTGATTTCCTATGGCAAAACACGGTCTTATATAGCCTCAGATATGCTAATTTTAGAGACCTTGTTCGGCGGGAATTTTAGCGACCCCCTATTGGTTCGCTTCTCTCTGCCGCCTCGCCATAGGTTCATGCAGTTCCCGCTGCACAGCCAATCAGCGCGCAGCTCGCGCTGGTCTATCGGCTGTGCAGCCGCACCGCGCTTACATAGACACTTTATGAATAAAGTTTTTGCTTCATATTCTCGAGAAAAGGAGTTTTTCCCATACGCAATACTCGCTCCTCTCTCAGGGAACCGAGGTTACGTGAGTAACCGAGCACGCTTTGTGGCATTTAGAATTGATTTAACCTAGAAAAACATGTGCTAAGACAAACTTTTAACGTTGGATTGGCAACTCCTTTTTATAAAGTTTAGACCGTTTTGAAGGTTTATAGATTTTGAAACCATGTGTTATTGACATGATGAGCTCTAAAAATCTGCATTCAAATGTAAAATATAGCATGAGGACATGTCATGGCAGCTTTGATGTATTAATGGTGGTTTTTGATGAATAGTGACTTAAATTACAGTCTGTTCCTCATTTTTTATATTTTCTGAAGACTTGGAAGTACAGTGCGCAAGAACCACTACCATTCAAAAGTTTTTAAAAATGTTTTTAAAATAATTATTTTATGTTGTGGTGAAGTTGCATTTATTTGATCAAAAGTGCAAAACATTTTTTAAAATATAAAATGAATTTTAAATGTATTTCAATTTGAAATATATGTTTCCTTTTCAGCATCATACAGTCTTCAGTGTCACATAATGCTTCAGAATCATCTTATTATTATCATTATTGAAACCAGTTCTGATATTATTGTGAAAAATCTGGATTTTTTGATGAACAGAAACCTTATATATAATATATTTTAAATACATTTTAAATACATTTTTAAATAGAAGGTTTTTGTAACATTATTAATGCCTTTACCTACTGTCCTTGTCTGAATAAAACTTTTTTTTTTCTTTCAAAACTTTTGAATGGTAGTATACAGTACTTCTATACCGGTACTTTTACCCAATCCATTTGTTAAATTAAGTCAAACTTGCCATCAATAGTTGTCCTTGTGTAACTCATTAGGGATAAAACAATATTATGTGAAAATGTCTCAACTGAAAGACAATACATATAAAAAACATTAGACCATTAGCAAATAGCAGGTACAGACTTGCTGGACAAACTCTGTGATGATGATAACCTCCCTTCAACTTTTCTCCTCAAAGTTAGGTCAACTCTTTTACCGGCGAAGAACACTGAGACATGTGGAAACTCATAGTTTCACGGTGAGGTGACGTATGGTGCTACTTTTGATGACTGAGTTCACTAGCTCTGACAAGGCTGAAACAGAGAAAAAGCTTCTCTCCGCAGTGGGCCAAGCCCTGCCCTTTAAAGGTCTCGATCGGTTTTTAAAATTTATAAGAGCACTGGAGCACGTGCCTCAGGTTCAGATTTCTGAATGCAGCGCTGCGCCTGTTCAATGTTCCTCTCTCGCTTGCCGAAGCTTATTAGTGACAATGGTGCAATGCCCAGTGCTTCAACCCCTCCCCCTCATATCTGTCTGAGTAAAAGCCTTTGTGGTCCGACACTATCTCTACTGTAAACAACCTCTCATAGATGAGCTCAGAACCATAAATAGGACATGATAGATAAAAGAATGTCATCACTGTACATAGAGAGAGTGGAGGAAAAGATCTTGAGCGAACCCAGGGAGGATTTTTTTTTAATGTTGCATATTAATTTTGTTCTTGTTTTTGTTTTTCCATATAGTTAGTATAAGTTATTGTGAAAACTAATACGCTTGTGTAAATATTCTCAGTTAAAACAATCTATTAGTTTTGTATTTCATCCTAAAGTAGATAGTGCTACCTGTACAATATTGAAACACACTGGGTCTGGGTCTTTTTGTTTGTTTTTTTGAAAGAAGTGAATACTTTTATTAGGCAAGGATACATTACATTGATCAAAAGAGACTTTAAGGGCATTAATAATTATGCAAGATATTTCTGTTTCAAAAAACTAAAATATTAATAATACACCAATCAGGCATAACATTATGACAGGTGAAGTGAATAACACTGTTTATCTCTTTATCATGGCACCTGTTAGGTGGGATATATTAGGCAGCAAGTGAACATTTTGTCCTCAAAATTGATGTGTTAGAAGCAGGAAAAATTATTCCACGAGGGCCATTGTGATGGCTAGACGACTGGGTTAGAGCGTCACTGCTTCAAGTCTGCAGTGGTCAGTATCCATTAAAAGTGGTCCAAGGAAGGAACAGTGGTGAACCGGCGACAGGGTCATTGGCGGCTAAGGCTCATTGATGCGCGTGGGAAGCAAAGGCTGGCCCGTGTGGTAGCTCAAATTGCTCAAGAAGTTAATGCTGGTTCTGTAAGAAAGGTGTCAGAATACACAGTGCATCGCAGTTTGTTGCGTATGGGGCTGTATAGCCGCAGACCAGACAGGGGGCCCCTGTCCACCACAAAACCATCCAAGCTAAACTACGGATCAATGGAAGAAGGTGGCCTGATCTGATCTGGTGATGTTTTCTTTTACATCGCATGGATGGCCGGGTGTGTGTGCATCGCTTACCCAGGGAACACATGGCACCAGGCAGTGTGAAGCTTTGGGCAATGTTCTGCTGGGAAACCTTGGGTCCTTCCATCCATGTGGTTGTTATTTTGACATGTACCACCTACCTAAGCATTGTTACAGACCATGTACACCCTTTCATGGAAACGGTATTCCCTGGTGGCTGTGGCTCTTTCAGCAGGATAATGCACCCTGCCACAAAGTTTGGTTCAGGAATGGTTTGAGGAGCACAATATTGAGCTTGAGGTGTTGACTTGGCCTCCAAATTTCCCAGATGCCAATCCAATCGAGCATCTGTGGGATGTGCTGAACAAACAAGTCCGATCAATAGAGGCCCCACCTCACAACTTACAGGACTTAAAGGATCTGCTGCTAACATCTTGGTGCCAGATACCACAGCACACCTTCAGTGGTCTAGCGGAGTCCATGCCTCGACGGGTCAGGGCTGTTTTTGCAGCAAAAGGGGGACCAACACAATCGCCTCATTTTGGGTAAAAATAGAAAAATAATTCTAAAGTACTTTGTAACATAGTAACTTTAGTTTTTCTGCACACTACTTACTTGGGTCATGGTATTTTTTTTGTACTTCTACTTGTACTCAAGTAAATTATTTCGGTAACACTTTATTTTAGGGTTAAATTCTCGCTAGTTGCTTATCATGCATATTGTGATATTGGCTGTAAACCACATATTAATGCCTTATTCTGCATCCCTTAAACGCTACAACAACTACCTTACTAACTATTAATCAGCAGTAAATTAGCAGTTTATTGAGGCAAAACTCGTAGTTAATAGTGAATAATAGTGTTACCATTATTTCTTATAGCCATACTTGTACTTATAAGTACAACTTTTTTTGTGCTCTTTCCACCTCTGGTAAACGGCCCCTTAGAAATTGTCTGCCTTCTAGACAGCAGGGCGGCTCACTATAGGTTTTGGAACAGAGCCTCTGTCTTTAACAATAAAGCTCACTTTACAGACAACAAACAAATTGATTGGCTGTCCTAACACTTTGTTTGCATTTAAGGCGCCATCAAATTATTAGCTCTTTTGAATTTGCTAGCACCCCTGCATCAGTGCTCGGTCTAATATTGTCACGCTTGTGTGAATTTCCTCTGAAAGCTCGTCCTCCCCCTCTCTTCCTTTCTCTGCCTCTGTATCTCTCTCCATTTTCTCCCTCCAGCAGATAAACGTACTCCTCAGGCTTGCTCCTGCCACAAAGGATTCTGTAATAGTCTAATTGTGGCTAATGGTTTGTGCAGCTAATTAAAGTGTATGAATTACAGTAATCAGTCAGACACGTTGAGGCTCGCATCTCCCTGCTCCTCCAGGCGTGGAGGGGCAGAGGAGAGGGACCGGAGAGAGAGGGAGAGAGAAAGGACCAGACAGGAGGAAAAGCAAGAGGAAAGCTTTGTGGGAAGTTGATAGGTCTATCCGAGCAGAACATAATTAAGAACTTTTCTTCCACATTAAAAACGGAGCCACTGAAACAATATTTACCTTTTGGATGCTCCGTGCCGGCAGTCGGTGCCCTGATGAACGGATCAGCAGGCTTGTGTCGCTTACGCCTCCAGCGTTTGAAGTGAATCGACGCAAGCGAAACAAACACTCAAGTCACAAATGTAATAACAGCTAGTGAGCAACTAAGATTTGTATAATGTACAGTAATAGAAAGAAATAGAAAATATGTTTGTACACATACACACGTCGCACACACAGACACAAGTACATTTTGAATTGCATTTCTATTCATATATAGGTTTTCATATACAGGTATAAAGGTGTGAGGTCAGTAGGATTTTTGTAATCATTTATAATTTTATTTGATCAATATTAAAACCATAATAAAGTCAATTATTATTACAATTTAAAATAACTGTTTTCTATTTTAATATTTAAATGTATACCTGGCAATCTTAATATGCTTTGGTGTTCAAGAAACATGTATCATATTTTGTTGTATTAAATAATAATTATTTTTTAAATCTTGCTTTAAACCCCAAACATTTGAATGGTTGTATGTTTGTATTGAATGTGTATTGAATGAATGAATGTTGGAATGTTTGAATGAATGTTTGAATGAATGAATGAATAAAAAATGTTGTTCCTGGAAAATTTCCCAATAGTATATCATGGTTTACAACAGTGTAGTAAATTAAAGCCTAGTGTATTTTTAATCTTTTAATTTAAATGTGTGCCCCACCCTTTCTTCCTTTGTCTTTGCTCGTCAAACAACTTCACTAGTTCTTAAGGTAACAACTGCACTTTTCCTGCATTTTACAGTGAGTGAAGAGTAAAATATAGGAAAGGGCATCAGGGATAAGCACTTTTGAAATGTAAAGGTTTAAATCCCATTAAAACAGGGCCGAAATGAAAAGAAAATGAGTTGATTGATGTGATTACATTTCCATTATGTTGCTCCTTTTGCCTAAAAGGCCATGTAGGATCTGTTTCTGTGAGACAAGGAGCTGAGACACTGATTAATTAGATATGCTAAGCTTCTCACCATTAGAAATGTTAAGCCCCTTCCATATAAAGGACATAGACTAAGTCAATTTCTCAACCTCCCATTTACAGGGGTTTCATAGACATGTTATTGCATGTCATCTCCTGATAACATTATTAAATGTCTCAGTAAATCCACAGTTAAGTTACAGTACAATCTCATAAAAGTGTGGACAAATTTGACAGGTGGTAGGTTTTCCCCCACAAAATTCAAGAAAAAAGTCCAGATGACTGAAAGAGGATCAACATTCAAATTTTCTCAGGTTTTTCTTTTTTCCACGCAGAGTGGATGATTTCATACAGATCTAATAAGGCATGTGGCAGTCTTCAACCCACCACAGACGTTATGGAGGAAGTCAAGGGTAAATGACAATGTGCAATTAAAGAGGACAACGGTGAGAGGAAGTCCGACAGAACCATCCTGCAAAAATGCCTGCATAACAATTTGTCACAATAATTATGAATAATTACAGGCAGCATCATAATTGCAGTTATTGATACACCTGCACAACATTTTCTAAAAATGGAACTCTGTGTGTAAGAAAGTGCAGTTGGGGATGTTTCAATACTTCTACAAAGAACTTGAGATATTATGCATATTAGTCGAACACGTGAACCACCATAGCATGTAAGTGGCAAGTGGAGCAACTGACATTAGCTGTGTGATATACATTGTTCTCTTCGATATGTTAACGACAAAAACATCATTGCTCTAACTGCATAATGCACTGGCATGTGACAATGTAATGGCCATTTTGTAGTTGATGGTGTGGCACCACCTCTCCAGAGAATTGATTCAGCAGATAACTCCTAGGACAAACTTAATTTAAGTGAGGGAAGGTTTGCCATCTAATAAATATGTGTAGCCCCAACTCATAAAAAAACAAATTAATGCAATGAAATGTAATTGAGTTGATCCAACTCAATTTGTTCAAATACAGTTTAAATTATATTTATATACTCGTAACATTACTTTTTTAATACATGTCAAATTTAAATTAAAAAATTTCATAAGAAAATCAATTATAAGCAGTTTCATTCATCATCATACACAATGTAGGCTATATAATGACAACATAAGAAAAGACTCACTCCAGACATTATGAGTGACCACAGCCTAAACGCAAATGCCACTCTTTTTAAGCACAAAATTACAAACATAAAAAAAACATTACAGAAACTCCTCTAAATGTCTGACATAACTGAACATTAAACACTAACATTAACATCTTTCCCTTTAAAGAAAAACACATAAAATAACACTTTAATCCCTTAATTTACTCTCCTAATGCAGTCCCTTGCAAAGCATGCTGGGAACTACAGATCCACTGCCCAGTTAGTTATGTCAACAAGAACGATTTGTGTAATTTTAACATTAATTAAGTAAACTTCAGTTTTAAATAGATGATGCTGATTAAAAACAATTAAATTAAGTTGTGACAAAATTAGACATGTTTTAGTAAAGTGAACAGAATTTAATAAATCTATAGCAATAATTATATAGCATTTCATAATCATCTTCTATTTTATTTTATTCTATTTTTTATTAAATTAAATTACTTTATTCTTTACTTCACTTCACTTCACTTCACCTCTACTTTTACTTTACTTTACTTTACTTTACTTTAACCCCCCAACAATTATTTGGACATTTTTGTGGATATTTATTTATTTATTTATTTATTTATTTATTTATTTATTTATTTATTTATTTATTTATTTATTTATTTATTTATTTTGCTGGCTTGCTTTTTTACTTGGAAAAACCTTTAAAATAAATGCTACTTGCTTGATATATTTATATAATGGAAACAATTTCATCCATATTTAAATGTGGTTTAAGTGTCAAATATATTGTGGCTCTCTGTATATATATATATATATATATATATATATATATATATATATATATATATATATATATATATATATATATATAATGCATTTTAAGGTTAGTTATGTGAATCCTACATTTTGTGATTGTTTTTTTGTTTTTTTCAGTGGCAGGGGGTAAAAACCAGGCTGCTTTTCCATTAGTTTTCACACATTAAATTAGAGTAAAAGAGAGTTGGAGGCAAGCCCATACATCAACAGACAAATGTGAAGCTTTTACGCTACCATTAAGACCACTGTGCTGAACACTATCTTACTCCTGCTGAAAGGCATGTTATGGGGATAGTAAAGTTTTACTAGTCCATGATGGAGATCATTACCGTGTCGGAGGTCTGTCCTGTCAAGTTCAAAAGCACATTAAACAAATCAGCTATAAGAAATTTGACATGTAAATAAAAACAGGGCATGCTAATGCGTAGCATGAAGTACAGGCTAATGCCTATGTGGTAAAAGCTATAAAATGGACAGCATCATTTATTATTGAAGCATAAATGCAATACAGATGGAGGGTTTTGCTGTTAGGATGTGGGAATGCAGATTATAAATGAATAATTTGCAGATATCACTAGCATCTGCATTAGCAGATATTTTTTTTGCCATTATCAAAATAGTAAGTGATGACGTTTATAAAGCTGAAGCTCTCCTAAGATATACAATGTACGAAAAAAGATGGCGAGAGTGAATAAGGCGCACCTCTGACTTTTTCCGAATCACAGTCGAATCGCAGAGGGAGTCGCTTTGCCCATTCAGAAAGGAAAAAGAGAAAAGAGCTCATAAATCAGGGAGGAAATGCAGCACTTTTTGTCTAACAGATTGGCTCACCCACTCCAGCGCATCACTCCCCATCCTTTAAATGGCCGAATGAATTAGTAACAAGCACATTTCTAGCCTTTTAATTTGGCTAGCATACAAAATACTGCTTCCGATAAACGAGCTATGGAGTTTCTCGGTGACAGTGATATCCATTATGTGTTTAATTATCTTCAAAGTTAAAATGAAGGACTTCTCCTCCACCCCCCCCACCACCACCCCCTGCTAATGGGAAGATGAGGCAAAGCGCATTTCAAACATGAATAGGGGGCTGACGAGTTAGCCAGCGCCCATTTCACTTTCCGTGATGCAAATTGGAGCAATCAGAAAAACCTCGTAAGAAATATCACCCCTGTTGTTATTTATTCCCTTGCCTTTCATTTCCAAGTCAAATTCCACTGGGCTAATTTGATATCTTCTATGAAATGGCAGTCCAAACAAGTCAAGATGATTTGCGCATTCAGGGTAAAAACTGCTGAGGAAAAGGTTGGGCTTGTCTCAAATGTCATCAGAAAGACGGGTTGATTGCATTGTGCTCAATTGTGTTGCTGTGATTTTCACTCATTAATTTTCACTTAAGATGCCGCACCAGGCCATCTCCTGTCCCTTACAAGAAAACATTTTTAGTTTAATTCTCTCAATAAGTGATATGTTATGCTTTTGTAAATGTTGATGGCTAATGCATTTTGTGTTCTTTTAGTATTATTAATAGGTAAAGTATTTGTTTGTGCAAGTTTTTCTTTATAGCTTCAATTTATTATTTTATTACAGCTTTTGTTTTAACTTATTTCCTTTAGCTGCCAAGGCAACTATCTAATATTTATTGTATTTCAGCTTCTTTTCAATGACCAAAAAAGATTCTTAATAGTTTGTTTTTGCATTTATTTCAAGACTTTTATCATGTTTATGACATTTTAGCTAAGTATCCTCAAGCAATATTTAAGGATAGATTCAAAATGATTTTAGTTATGAGGTGTGCAAATAGTTATACTCACGTGGTCATACTCAATTCTAGTCAGAATATAAGTCAGATACTGCTCCTTTGGGTTTTGATTATGGGGCATGTTTCAACCGAACCAGGAAAGAACTAAATTGGATAGACCTACAACCAATCAGAGCAACAGGGCGACGCATAAATTTAGTTGTCAAATGTCAGCAGAACTCAACTGCACTGCGTTGCCAAGTCCGTCTTTTTCCCTCGGGTTGTTCTCCATGTCCGCGGATTGAAGCGATCCCAATTATGTGATATATAGAGCAAGGAATGCAAATTTTAGCAGGTAACCTTGCCAAAATAACATATTTTGCAAACCAAACGCCTTTTTTTTCCTTTTTTTTTTTTTTTCTCTAAGCACATAACATTACAATAATAATGAACATAAACAATTTACAGAGCTCTAGTTGAGCAGAGCTCTACCCACCTGACTGCTACAGATTGATTTAGGCATTGATAGCGTTTACATAGAAACAAACAAATCTGAGTCTGAGGATATGAATAGCTCTGGGTAGAACATCACAGGTTGCCATCTCCTAATTATGGTTATGACATGGCATGAACGCAGCATAATCCAGGTGACTGTCTACAAATATAGCCTAGCATAGCCTTACGAACGCAAAAATAGACTGTAATCCTTTACACTCGGATGTATGTCACAAATATGGAAGATCTGCTGCTACTTTTGTTTCATCACACCTATACTTACAAGTGCACTTAGTAGACAATTTACACATATTTGTCTTTTTTTTATGGTTAGGAAAATTTTTTTTTTATAGTGAATCTGAAGGAAAAGCACAAAATAATGACAATGTAAGCCGATGTCAGTTTGAGAGACGCTGCAAAAACGTTAGCATTGCAGCCCCATCCTCTCTCTGTCTCTTTCTTTGTCTCACTTCCTTTCTCTGATTCAGTCTCCCTTCTTCTTACCACCCAACCATTAAATAATTTTGCTGTTGGCTTTTTCTATTTGCCTGGAATTACCCATGAACAGTGCGGTTCTCTCCTGGGGGTCTGTCAGTGTAGCGCTGTAATAGCTTCTCTCTCTAATAGGTGTGTGACTAGGCAGCTATATGGACTCTAAAATATAACACAAATCTTTATCTAAAGCCACTCAGGTACCTGTCTCGCGCCGACTGCCCTGCTAGCTGCTAACCTCTCCCGCTCCATCATGCTAACGCTCCTCACTATGTCCAGTAATCTCTCTGCTTTTTATCTCGGGGTATGAGGGGAGGCGGTTCGCTCAGCGCCCAACATCCATCTTTTATTGACTTGGAGGCCACTTCAAATCAATTTCTCTCTCAGCCCGTTCTCGCTTAATCACCTGGAAGAGAAGCGGCACGTGTAAATATGAGAGACAGAGCGCTTCAGATGGACCACAGACCATTCAGCCCTATTCCCAACACAATAACCATGCAAACTACATTATTAAAGAAAAACGTGCCCCAGGTCAGATTTAGTTCTCTGGTGTAAAAATGTTGTTCAGAATTCTGATGGAAGTACGCAGACGCCGGCGTGTAGGGAAATGCAGTATGACCTCCATAAGATCTACCGCGGCGTCCTCATTCACAGAAAGCGGAATTTACGAACGTGCTGGCGAAGTGAGATGCACAAAGTGTAAATTATTATGTAAATCTGTCCAAGGCTGCAAGGCTATGCCGGTCTCGAGAGTGACGCTAACCTGACTACAGCGTAGATCAAGTCTGCAGGGCTGAAATATATGAGTTACAGTGTTAACAGAACTTCGGTATCCTATAGAGATGGCAAGTATTGAGAATACTTATTCCTGTTCTCTCTCTCTCTCTCTCTCTCTCTCTCTCTCTCTCTCTATTATCCACTTTCTTTAACTCCACTCTCTGCTGGAAAAGGCGGTCATTTCAGGTTACGGTGCTACAGCAGTTTAGTTAAAGGGATAATTTACCCCAAAAATAATAAAAATGTATGTTTATCTGCTTACTCCCAGAGCATCCAAGATATAGGTGACTTTGTTTCTTCAGTAGAACACAAATGAAGATTTTTAACTCCAACCGTTGCAGTCTGTCAGTCGTGTAACGCATGTGAATGGTAGCAAAATCTATCAGAGTAAAAAAAAAAACATACACTGACAAAGCTATATTAAACACTGCGGCTCGTGACGACACGTTGATTTTTTTAAGACACTAAACGATTTTTATATAATTTTTTACCTCTAATACACCACTATGTCCAACAGCCTTCAGTGCGTGATCACTTCCGGTAAGTGAGGTCAATGCACATGATCTGACGTAGAGATACGGGTGAAAGATCACTTCGGACGCTTGCATAAACTAAGCCGGATTGTGTTAAATCTAAAATATTCAGTACTTATTACTTTTGGAACAGACAGAAATTCCTATCTCAAAATTTTCCGCTATTTATTGATAGATTTTATTGATTGATTCATTCATTCATATATTTATTTGATATATTTATCTATTTATTTATTTTTAGATTGAGTTATTGTTTTATTTTAGCATTTTCTATGCAAATGTTAAAAAGACTGCCACACCGTTATTTTAATGAGTTTTCCATGCCAATTTTTTTATTTTTCCTTTATGCAGATAGCACAAAAAATGTATGGACCCACTTTATATTAGGTGGCCTTTACTACTATGTACTAACATTTTAATTAATAATTTGATACAATGCACTTATTGTGTACATACATGTTTTTACATTGTACTTACATTTAAAAAAATACCTGCATGTAATTACATCTGTAATTAATTTCTGTAGTTGCATTTATAATTAGTCTGTTGACACTTCCCTTACACCTAACCCCCTTAAACTTACTCATACCACCACACCTGTCCCTAACCTTTCCCGTATCCCACCTCAATATCAGCAAAAGTGTTTTGCAATACAATATGAAAAAAATAAGTACATTGGACTGATTTTTTGATGTGAGTGCATAGTAGTCAAGGCCACCTAATATAAAGTGGGGGCCAAACTGATAATTACAATTGCAGGTCTTTGTTCTAATTTAAATAACATTTTGCTCTGTTTTTTTTTTTTTTGCATGTGTTCTTTATGACAGTTTTTCTAAAAGTAGATCCTCTACCTAAAAACTGAAATATTGCAATATACCGCCTTGCCTATACAGTATCGCAATTTATCGTACCCGGAGCTGTTCCTGTATCGCGATATGTATTGTATCGTCAGATTCTTACATAAACACAGCTCTATACCTACCTTTTTGGCCAGAATAAACTACAATTTGTGCTGTTTATGTCTGTCTATGTAAGATTAAGACCTAGCCTTGAAATCTAGATGCACTCTAGCGGCAGCAAATCTAATTTGCCGCGAGTGTAGTCTAGCGACTCTCGGTAGGCCTGCGAGCTGGAAAAAACAAACTCTGGTCAGGCCAATCACATCGTGTATAGAGTCGGTGGGCGGGCTTAATACAATGACGGCAGTTGCGGAATTGAGTTGCAGAGGTTCCGCGTGTTACTTGTAACAAAGAAGCTGGCGAACGGTGGTATTTCGAATCGGCTTTGCCCGCGACTCTGGAAGATTTGTTTTTAAGCTTTTCTTTGAGAAAAGAACAAAGAACGGCACTGAAGTCATTCTTAAGAAAGGAAGAAGTGTTCTGAGTTTTGCCGACCAGATACGGTGAAAGATTAATCTATCAACTAGCTCCACTTCACGTTGCTCTGGTTGATTGTAGCGCTATCCAATTGCGTGCAGAGGGAATTTGAAAGACAACACTTTTATCCCGCCCCTCGGATTGAGCCCTGTCAATGGTGAGTTCCCAGACCCATGGTTCTGGCTTGTCAGGCTAATCAAGACCCCCAACCCCATCCAGAAGATCAGTGTACTACTGGCCTGTCTATAGCTCTCTCTTTCATGTATGTAGATTAGAGAAGCCTACCATTTCAGCACGCCTGCAATTCCGTGCGGGCCGCATTTCAGCGCTGCATATGCACTCCATGCATGTCTGCTTTGTTTATGTCATTGATTTATTTATCCTGTCGATTGAGCGTGTAGCCAGTAGCGGGAGCGTGCTTTTCTTACTCTGAAATCACCACCTCCTAATTATCTGTCACAATTTCTGCTATCCCGTGCTGAAGACACAGAATGACCAATAATTACCCTCCAGCCCGCATCTTTCAGTGTGTTGCCATTGATTTCCTGGCACCCTTACCACCCCAGCCTCCGTGTCTCTCTCTTTCTCTCTCGTTCTCTTTCCTCCATCACCCGGGAGACACTGAGCATATCCCTCGCCACCCGACTCCTGCCGTTAAATGTGAAAACAATGCTTTGGTTGATCATCAACTCACTAATAAAAATTAAACATGATCATTCCAGCACTGACAGTGCGTGTGCGCTCGTGTATTTGTTTGTGTGTGTTCTTGCACCATGCTGCTATGTCTCCGCTCATGCTGTGACACGCATGACGTGCGTGTGTGTGCGTAAAAATTGAAAAGGATGAGCAGCTGTCAGTTGTGTAAATGAAGATAAATCAAACATCATTGAGAGTGTGTGTTGTTTACTCAGCGTGATTCCCAAAAGACACAGGAGGGACAGAGAGAAAGTTATCACAAATGTCGAGCATTGATCACTCACAATTTGAAAGACATTGATTAATCGCTGCTAACCTCAACTTTTGTGCACACCAGACTGGATAGCATGCTCAGCAAACATGTACTCAAAACAATTACAACATTATTTCAGATTGTGAATTCTATAAATGAAAATGTATGTTTACATTTATATAATTGTTGTATTTATAATTGTATATTTTTGTTTGACAACAGTCATAACTCAATCTGCTTGCAATCACACAGTTCTCTATAGGGCACAGCTGAATCAGCTCGCTGCTTGGTTCAACATTTGCCTTAGCAGTGCAGTGTGCTTTCAGAAACCCTTCAACTTCCCCAGCTCCACCTGTATAAATCTGCTGTGGGTAATTCATGTATGCTATTGTACAGCAGCGGCATGTCTTACTTGCTCACAGCAGTGTGTCTTGTATGTATTGGCACTATAGCTGCAGCGGCACAGTGGATCTATTCCGCCATGACCAAATATCAGAGGTGGAAAGTAACGAATTACATTTACTCGCGTTACTGTAATTGAGTAGTTTTTCTGTGTACTTCTACTTTTTTAAGTAGTTTTAAAAAGCTGTAATTTAACTTTTACTCAAGTACATTTTGATTGAAGTATTGTACTTCGCTACATTTTAAACCACATCCGTTACTGAGTAAAAATAAATCATTAATGCAAAGGGAGGAAAAACGCGATCCGAAACGACTATATTGAATAGAGGGCGCGGGACGCGGAAGAGAACAAGCGCGCAAATATCAGATGGAGACGAACAAGACAGACGTCAGTGACGCAGACCCAGCTGAAAGCAAAACGCCGTCGTGAGCCCCTGGCCAGTATGGAAAAACGTGGTGTTGTCTTGGAGGATATCAAATGTGCACAAAATGTAGATGCAAATGAAGAAACACATAGAACATGTTCGGGCACACATCCCTCTGTGCAGATAAAGGTATGTTTATAACTTAAGGCCGAATGATTTCTGTGACGAGAGGGAATCGGTATCCAGTCATGAACATTACCTTTACATTATAACGTAGGATTCACGTCATATACACAAACTGACGGATAAACGAATAACTCGATAGAATAAATCAAATCGCGACATGGTCTGTAAATATTAAAGCACAAAACATTGCTATATGAATATATGATCTGCTTGTTCTGTCTCTGTGAATGAGCTGCTCCGTCTACTACATACAGGACTCTATTATTCTTAAACATTTTAATGAATGAATGATAAAATTAAGTTGTTAATCTAATTCATAATCATTTATTGAATTTAGTTTATTAGACAATGTTTTATTGAATTTTTAATAAACAAAACAAACAAATGGTTTTAAGTTTGTTATGATAAAGCATTTGTTCAACCAAAAAAAAAAAGACCAATCATCTTCATTCATTTAACATCATTTTAACTAACCATAATTTAATAATAGGTACAGTTTATTTATTAAATAATTGTTTAATACCGTGATGTTTTCTGAGATAGTTGTCATATCGTGAAAATCACATTCTATCACAACCCTACAGGAGAGTCCCCACCCCACTGTTAAAAAGTAACTAAGTAACTTTTACTCTGAGTACATTTTAAATGAGCTACTTTTTACTTTTACTTGAGTAAATTTTTAGACCAGTAATTTTACTTGTACTTAAGTAAAATTTCATTGAAGTAACAGTACTTTTACTTGAGTAGAATATTTTGTTACTCTTTCCACCTCAAATATTAACATGGTCATATCCATTACCTTGCCAAAAACTCAGAAAGTTGTCATGACAGAACTACCATTCTATCATTCATGTATCATCCATCTATCCATCGTTCTATCGTTCTATCATTCTATCAATCGTTCTATCGTCTTTCGTTTTATCTATCATTCTGTCATTCTATCCTTCATCTGCCTGTCTATTGTTCTATCTTTCTTTCTTTCGTTCTGTCTATCATTTGTCATTCTATCTATCTATCTATCTATCTATCTATCTATCATTCTATCTATCGTTCTATCTATCGTTCTATCTATCGTTCTATCTATCGTTCTATCTATCGTTCTATCTTTTTTTCTGTCTATCATCTGTCTGTCTTTCATTTTATCTATCATTCTGTCATTCAATCCATCATCTGCCTGTTTATCTATCTTTCTACCAAGTCCACTTTTGAGCAACTGTCATTTTTAATGGTCTTAAAACAACTGTTGTTGTTTTTTTTAAGATTTGTTTTTTAACCTTTCAAATGATTTAATAGATAGTGTATTCATGGCAACTATATAGGCATGTTGTATGTTGAAGAGCTGCTAATGAGATTTATGATGCCCCACTACCCCTACTCTTCAGGCCATTGCTACGCCCCTGGGTACATCCCAGCATTCGCTTTCATTGATGCCTGACACAGTAGGCATGCTTAGTTGGTGCTAAATGACTATAACCCATTTGACTCTGCTCTTCTACTACAGGCAGTACGGTCACATGGCAGAAGCCCCCCCTGTCCACCCTGGCCCTCTCTAGATGCCCCTTCAACCTGATGGATGTCATCAATAATGGACGCCCGTTGCTCACTCCCACCCCGGGACACAGAAAATCACAAGCCAGCCGAAGTGGCAGCCCGAGCCCAGCAGAGGTGTGATAATTCACATCCACATTTATACTTTTAAATTTCATCAAGTAGTTTACCTCCCCAAACATGCCACAGGCTGAGGGAAGAAAGCTGACAAAGAAATGTGGGTTTGATAGGAGCTAGAGAAATCTGGCCTGACTGTCTTTGCTCAGGGTAAAACCCACCGAATGAGGTAAATGCATCAGCGGCAGGGACTGTCTCGACACGGGTGGCAGGGGAGGATGGAGGTGACGAGAGGGAGAGAGAGAAGTGCCGGAGTGCTGGGGAAAGGCTGGATCCAGCGGCTAGGATATAATGAAGCACACCAGGCACGGTAAGCATTAAGGGCTGTCACTTGTATTGGCAGCTCCCCCCTTCCCAACACCTCTCACTGCACAGCAAAGCCAGTCAGCTGGACACGGCTTCAGAATTCATTTACAGTCTCTATCGCTGACCCAAGGAAATGTAGATCCGGAAAGAAAGAGAAAGTGAGAAAGAGAGGTGAGAAAAGGATCAGTGATGTGAAAGAGTGGTGGAGACTCACTTACAAAAAGTACCATCCTGTTGCGATGTTTTCCGGAGATAGGTGCTATACGAATTTTACATTTGGCTCTGTTTCAGTTCCTAAGAATTTGAATGGGATATTATTTGAATTGGATTGGAATTGAATTACATTATTAAAATATGGACAAATATATTCTATTTTCTAAGTGAACTGATTATAGAATATATTGATTTCAGTTATTTTGATCTCCTTAACATTCTGGTTTAAGTATATAGGAATTGAATAGGAATTAAAAGGCATTCCTTTTTCAGTTTTAAATGGGACATAATCCAGATGTAACTATTGGTAACAATGGTATATGAATACAGTAATAATACATTGTCATGGTAACAAAGTACCCCCATAGTATTCTTGAGAGCAGAGGAGAGGGTAACTGAATACAGAAAGATGGATTTGGCATGCAAAGAAACTGAGGGAATGAGACAGAGAGAAAGAGAGCGGGAGATGAGTCCAGAGACGGCGGGTGGGTCAGGGATGGCAGAGCAGAGAGGCAGAGATAAGGTAATGACAGGTTGGCGGGCCGGACTAATGCTGTAGCTGGACCAGTTCTGTGGCAGTTGAGCTGATCATCACAGTCCTGCCATCTGGAAAAGCCTGTTTCCTTTCTGTAGAGCTCATCACCTCCCCCGCATCGCATCGGACCGCACCACACTATACCACGCCAGCAGACTGGCACGTCTCAGCACTCCATAAAGTCCAGCCCTGCCATGGAGACACAACTGCAATAATTCGCCCACCCAGTACAAGAGCTGAACACTCACAATCTACAGCTAATGAGTGACATGGGGTGGGTGATACAAGCAGAAATTTTCTCAATCACAATATTCTCGATTTTGGCAGACAGGTTTACAGTGGGATCCAAAAGTCTTGCATAACTACTTTGCATTTTTCTAATTTAATGGGTTTTCTTTCATAACAAATAATAGTTTTACTTCATCTGCATGACAATTGGAGCGCACTCAAGCTGCATGAACTGTGCAGGAAAGCATGATCATCAGTTTTTACACAAACCATCTAAAACCTTATGATCACGTTTTCCAGCATTATTTGCGCTTCAGACGAAGCAAGAACATTTTAACATTTGTACACGATTAGTGTCACAAAATTTGATATTTTGATTAACCCTCTGGAGTCTGAGCTGTTTTGGGCCCTTCAGAAGTTTTGACATTTTGACAGCTTTCACTAAGTTAGAGGTCATTTTCTGAAGAGAATCAGATTAGACGTCTTTGACAGAGAGGCTGCAGATCGCGCATCATGTTTGTTTTCCTTATTTTGCAAAAAGCACAACAATTTGTTTTTATTGTGATTGTACACAAAACTTAACAGATTATAATGGTGTATAACACTTGCCTGAATGATAAAAGTTATTTGAGTCTCTTTGGCACTGATAAGAAAAAACGCGAGCCTATCTCGACGGCCGACTCCTGGGGGTTAATGACCAAGAAATATTTTCTATTAATTTTACATTCTTTACAGTTATATACATTTTTTATAGTTCAATCTAAGTAAAAATGGTGCTTAATAGCACTAGAAGTGGTTCATTGGCTTCTATGGGAACCACTTTAAGTGCTATATAGCACCTATCTTTAAAGGGGCTATGCAGAACCATAAGAGGTACATTTATTTAAAGACTACAGCCAATCACCATCTTTCTCTCATCCTCCAATTGTATTCCTCCTTCCACATAATTTAAACTGCAACTGACAGCTCTCAGTATCCAAACTGTCGTGTTGCATCCAACCAAAATACTTTAAAAGTTACTTTTTTAAATGTATACTTATTTTTACTTATTTTGACACATTTGGAGAGTTAAATATGTCTTAAATATCATAGTTTCTTCTGTTTTTGTAATTGTCATTTATTTTGGATATAGGCAATTGTAATTTTAAACAGTTTATCTAATCTAATAGATTTTATCTAATCATTTTTGACCATGAAATATTACACAATTGTTTTGTGTGTTTTTCTGTTATTACTAGATCAGAAGCCCAAGGCGTTATTGATGGGCATTCCTCCGATGATTACAGAGTATTTATTGTCACAGGATTCAAGACAACATTCCTGGTTTCCTCTCGGTGATTTCCTTGATCCTGTTATTATTAAGTAATTTCTGACATGATTCTTTCAATCAGACCATTTTCTCTCTAGTTTTCTGGCAACAAAAAAAAGCAATAGTGTGAAAGATTGAAAGAATTAGCAAATGTAACTATGCAGTTTTGGCTTACTGTCTTTTCTCCGCCTTCTTCCTCTTTTATGTGTGCTGCTCAATATAAACTGATTGGAATGCCCATTATCTACAACCCAGTGTTTTATTCCAGTTGACAAATTTTTACAGGTTTATCGGTTTAACCAGTATAGCACCCACCCCTAGTGATATACCGTATATGCAAAAACCCCTGCAGTGTTAAAGGCAGATCTTCGATGATTCTTGAAGTTGTGGACACTGTGTACATTAAGCACTGCAATTTTCCCCTGTGGAAATAGGCAAAGAAATTAAATTGATTTAGGAAAGCTGACAGATGAGAGAACTCCAGCAGTCCAGCAGCCGTGCGCTTCAATTGAACGTTTATTCCCTGCAGAATTTGCCCTGTATTATTAAACCTCTCCACAGAACTGACCCTCGCATATATCTTACTCTCCAAGTCTTTTTTGGATGTTAAGTGCTCTAAATTTCTTTTCTTTTTTTTAAAATCCTGGTTCTGGTTATTTTGCTCAAAGTAATGATTAACACCTACCAAGAGGGTGTATTGGAATGGCGATACATTTGCATGCTTTGTTGGATGTTTTATTGAGTCTGCGTGTCATCGATACCCAAATCTATAGAGGAAGGGTAGATGACTTGTTATCATCTTTCTCTTATCATGTGGAAGATGAGCACATCACAATTATTGTCTCAACAATATAGATTGTGTCTTTTCGGTCCAGCACATCTCTTCTTCTATGGTGGGAATTGATCATTATATCATAGTAATTATGTTACAAGTCTGTTTTCATTGCAAAACTATGAGGAGAGAGACATTGATATTGTCCAGAGAACCTCCCATTCGATGTTGTTTCTTTTTCGGAAATCCAATTTCTGGCCTAACCAAGTTGAGTTTTCTGCTTCAGTGAAGTGCACAGGCATAGTCAGTCACCTACAGTGTAATTAAACCCAAACAAACTCCATCAATCAGCTGACATTAGTCCAGGAAACACACACACACACACACACACACACACACACACACAGGCAATCTGGAAATCAAGTTTAGAAAGCAGGCAGCGAGCAGCGTGATTACAGCAGTAGAGTGAGTCACAGGTAAGCCCTGAGGCAATGGAGACGCTAGTGGAACATAACGCTGACTGCACACACACACACACACACACACACACACACAAACACCAAGCAGGGTCACATGCAAAGAAGCATGTCTAAATGTTACATGCAGTGTTCAACAGTGCCATTAAATCCCAGCAGTGGAAGAACAGAATCTTTATTACTAATTCGTGTCGGAGCTGTGCCCTAGCAGTTACTATACATTTTCTGACACATTGAGCTGTGGCTCTCATGTGGATGGCGGAAGTTTAAATAGGATTTGTGGTGTTTTCTGATCTCAATTATGACCTGTCCTATTACCTGTCCAGAATACAGCAAGGCCAGAAATGATTTGTGAAAACTCCCATAGATTTGAATTTGGCTAAATGATTTAATATGATCAAAGTCTCTTTAAGACAAGTCATTTCACTCGGCGGCCATCTTTGAAATGCCTCCTGGGCTTGCAAGTGCAGCTCCACACTGTCTGTTTCTATAGCAACCAGAGCTTCTAACGGCAGCTGCAGTGACGAATTGACTTTATTAATCAACGACTGGCTCATGATTTAGAAGGCGGGGCTTATTCGCCATGTTGGGTGTTGCACTTTCTCCCATTCATGAGTAATCAGAGTGCACCGTCTTCCTATATATAAAATCATTGATTATAATTCTATTTTACCCATTTATTTTTATTTATTCGCACTTTTTGAGAAATTGAAGAGGGCAGTCATAATGCACTGTTACAGTGAACAAATAAATCCTGTTCCTAATTCACGTGAAATAGTTTTGATCTAGAATAGTTTAATATAGAATATTTTACCTACAATTTTATTTAGCCCAATTTAAAAATCATTAAAAAGACATTTTATCCAAGATGTGTGTCAATGAATACATATATATAAGATGGCAGAAGTAAGAAAACAAATGTCCTTAATTCGTTCAACACTGAATTGGTATTCATTAAATAGTTTCAAATGAACTAGTTTACCCAAAATGTAATTTGGCAACATTTTTGACAGTGAACAAATAAAAAATCACGGCTACGTTTGAAATCGGGTAATTCTTTTGAATAAGTAATTAATTCACAACCCTTAAAATATGTTGTATGTTATTAAATATATAAATTTAAATGTAATCATGATGTATACACCAATCAGGCATATCATTATGACCAACAATGACAGATGAAGTCAATAACACTGACTATCTCTTCATCACGGCACCTGTTAGTGGGTAGGATATATTTTTTAGTAGTGTTTTATTTTTTATTGTTTTTTATTTAAAAAACGAACCCCTTCCATCACAACCCTAGTCATACTGTTTAATTTACTTCATGTTGTTGTTTATCATGTTGATAACAAAGAATGGAATATATTTTCTATATTTTTATATCAATATGGTGCAAGATTATTCAAATCTATGTGATAAACAAGTTAGGTCAAAAGTAATCTAAAAGTAATCCAAAAGTAGTACGATTATATTACTTTAAATATGTAATGTAATGGATTACGTCACTTGTCATTTGTAATCAGTAACTAATAACAATTTGTCAGTAATCTTCCCAGTTTTGTATATAGACGTATGCGAATGCGATTTTAGATGCATGCAGGCAATAGTTTAAAACTAGATTTGCATGTGCAATTCAACCAACTGTGGAGGTTGAGCTAAGTGAAGCGTTAATTGATACTAAAGCATGAACAGCAGTATTCGCAGCAGTAATTGTGAATGTGCGCAAGCTGAGAGTTTTTAGGCCGCACATTCACGTTTCACCTGGGTTATTTGATAGAGTTTGATTTCTGTTGCACCCTTAGCATAGCACCTTTGTGTTGTTTGCCTCCTTCTCTCACACACAGTAAACAGGTTAGCGTGGTGTGTATCTTTTCTCAGGAGATGACAGCTTGTTTGTGGGTGTATGTGCGTGCGTGTGTGAGTTTCTCTTTGAAGTGTCACAGCTTTTCAGACTCAGTTGCTGTCTCACTGTGCGCTGTGTGTGTCTCCGCCCCCAGGTCAGCCCTCTGCGTTTGAAGCGACAAATCGGCCGTCAGCACGCATGTCGGATACCAGGCAGGCACCATAGCACTCTCTTTCTCTCTCTCTCTCTCTCTCTCTCTCTCTCTCTCTCTCTCTCTCTCTCTCTCTCTCTCTCTCTCTCTCTCTCTCTCTCTCTCTCTCTCTCTCTCTTTCTCTCTGCAGATGTTCTCTCTCTCTACCTCTGGTACTGTATATCTTTATCTGCACTTTCACACGCATTCACAAAAAAAAAAAAAAAAAGCTCTATTCCAAAACCCAAGCGAGCTGTCTCTTTAGGCAACATTTTAATGCATTGGCATGCTCATTACGTGATGACTGTTCCAAAAGGTGAGGATGCTAATTATTCTCCTTCCTATGATACCTCCTTTTAGCCAAATTGCAGAAAACTAGCTCATAATGCACTGCAAGAATTAATAAATACATCTAATATGGTGGACGATGCAAGAGAACAAATATCCTTAATTCATTGAATAATGAAATGCTATTGATTAAAAACTATTTTACCCCAAATTTCAGTTGGCCAACTTGATGAAGACAATCCCACAGTGCACTGCAACAATGAATGGTTGATTGTATGTAAATGTCCTAAATTCATTTAATACAATATAAAAATTAAGCTATTTTATCTCAAATTTAATTTGGCCAAATTGAAGAAGACAAAGTGCCCTCTCAAGTAATAAAAATGGACCAAACGATAGAAATGTTGATTACAAAATTACTTATGATTCATTCAGTACTAAAATGTATTGTTAAAAAAAGTTTAATATAATAAAAAAATTATGTTGCCCTTTTTTATTATTTATTATTTATTATTGAAGAGGACAGGCCCGACAATAAATAAATAAATAAATACAAAATGTAAGAGAATAAATATATACTTGATTAAAAATATTTTAATATAAACAATTTTACTCCAAAGTACATTTGAGCAAACTGTAAAAGATAATCCCAAAACTGAAAAAAGCAATGACATATTGCAACATGTCAATCAATAAATAAAATGTTGCAAGAGAAATATTGATCACAAAAGTGCTTATTCATCCAGTACTGAAAAGAATCTGAAAAATAATTAATAATAATGTATTTTAAAAATTTATTTCTATTTGATTTTTTAGACTGAAAATCCCATGCATTCCAACAATATAATAAATAAATCAATTTTAATTTCACTTCAATTAATTCAGTGAAAACCAGTGATTAAAAAGTTTTAAAAAATATAACACTTTTTAAATCAAGAATTCAGAGTATGCTTAAGTACTCAAATCATCATAAAATATATACATTATCTGCATTGATCTCAGTAGGCAAGGAAAAACCATGCAAGTTTCACTTTGAGCACATCTCCTTGTGTTTTATGACAAGTTTGCGTTTAGTAAGCGCAGTTTCCCCTGAGTTTGTTTCCATTATGAGTAGTTGAGGTGAAGGAGGCTGTTTTTGGGCGCTGCTTGCTCTAACAAGTGTGGCTCTCTCTATCTCTCTGCAGGGACGGGGTGACAGTGGGCTGTGACAGCTTTCCCTAATGACCCGTGAGTGCCCGCTTCTGTGTGCTGACATTTTGGGTGGCAGCACAGATGCCAGGCATGCAGAGGGGGGCGTTACTGCCGCTGGCAGATCTCGCTCCAAATAAATTACTGTCAGAGGTGTTGCTCTCTCCCCCTCTCTCTCTTTCTCACTCATGTACACAAAATGCAGCAGACTTTCACCGTGTCCTAACCAGGCATGATGCGACTGTTCCGGCGACAAGCAATTTGTTTCTCACTCTGAAAGCGAAACGGCTATGTGATGCGACATATTCACAGCCAATCAGAAGATATTTGATGTTCAGTGTACAGCTATGTGAAGTGGGACTTTGGGTCATTGGGATTTCCTTGTGGGCGGGACTATCCAGTGAAGAGAAAAGTTAATTATACATTCAATGTCCCTAATACATTCAAACAATACTGAAAATTAATTAAAATAAATTTTGGATATAACGGCTTAATAATTAAATAATTTTTGAGCAAATTAAAGCAGATATTCCCATAATGCAATGCACCAATCAATAAATATTTAAGATGGGAGAAAAAGCGAAAAAATAAACATCCTTAATTTGTTCAAGCCATTCTTAAAAACAAAGGTTCTTTATGGTTCCAACATCCAAGGAGACTTTACATAACACAAAAGGTTCTTTATAGTCTAAAAAAAAGTTCTTCGCACTAATAGTATATATTCTGCGTTCACGCCATGTCGTAAGTACAACGAGCTAAAAGCTCCTTTGATTTTATTTTCCTCTAAACCACTTGCCTCAGCACTTTCCAAAACACTTTCCTAGACCAAAGACCGAACTAGACCAAAAACACGTGACATTCTACCCCGAGCTGAATGCACCGTGCACAGGATAACAAGAGGCTAAACAAAGCACAGGTGTAAGTAATGAATCGCTATGGCAACAAACAAGGCAGCAATGGAAACCAAGGTAAAAAGGAACTAAACACAAGAAGTGAACAGAGATAGGCCCTGTCCCAAATGTCACACTTCATATGCACTTTTGGTCTTGTGGACTTACAATGGCTGCCGCATGCGTGTGTCCATTAAGACCGTAGAGTGTCCCATTTGTTTCAGAAGGGTGCTCGCGAGCGCCTCATTTGCGGTCGATATGCGCCCTCGTTGAGCACTTTTGCCGAGCCCGCACTGGTGGCAGACAGACAGTCAAAACGCTGTTACGTCATGAATGTGCAGACTCGTAGGCAGATCGTGAGGGTTAGGGTGCCATTTGGGACAGGGCCATTGTCTTATTATTGGGAGATATTCCGTGTATCTACCACTGGAGAAAGCGAAACAGCTCACTTGGATCATGTGTGCCTTGATAACCAATCACATTACAGCCTTGAAATCTCATTCAGAGTTGTGCAACATTCAATCACTGTTTGCGGATAACATAGAAAAGCGTAAACTGAATCATATCTGTCCGTGACTTCTTTTATAAAAGCATTTTCTGGTGTAAACTAGACCAAATAGGCAGTCAAAAATGCTGGATCTAAAACTAATGTTTAAGAGCAAACATGTTGAAGATTAGCCGATGGGCTGTCGATTCATTAAATGATAAGCTATTTCCTCACAAAAGCGGTTTATTCAGCATAGTCAAGCCTCTTCTCCATTGACATCCATTTAAAAAAATTAACTTTCCTTCCCTACTTACCACAGCATTAGCTAGTGTTATGATTTTTTTTTGCTATGGTTGCAGGCTTGCCTTTAAGTGTAACAGCAGAAAAATAGAAAAAGAAAATACACTTAAGAGTCCTTGAACATAAAACAGGGGAAACTAGACAGGAATTGTCATAGCATCACTGTGAAAACCCCCTTTTGGAACCTTCATTTTTTAAATAGTATTGATTAAAAAAATTGGGTTTTACCCAAACTGAAAAAGACAATCCCATAATTGGTTTTACCCCTCTTTCTGGCCATAGAATTCAATACAAATAGAGCAAATTACAACAAATAGTTTCTGTATATTTCAACCTATATTTCATTCAATACGTGGGCGGGGAGGTTGACGTAAGTGGGCGTGTCTCTACTTTTATTCACTTTTGTTTTATACAAACTATTCAATCAACCATCACAAACTATGCATCATTTGAAAGCTAAAACACTCGAGATTCATGTTCTGAACTCGTTTTTGCAATAAATACACCAGAGAGAAAAGGGTTAAATGAAATGCTGTAGCAGTAGCTATTTAAACATTAGCATAATGAACGCAGTAGGCAGTACTCATCTTTCGTGCAGATCAGATCGGACGAATCCAAAAAACAACCGCATACATGTCCGTGTAAGAGTCCACTCTTCCAAATGCATCCCACTTTTTAATCCAAAACAACGAAAAAATAAGGAAAAAAACTAATAAATACTCCTTTATTTGCTTGGGCGTTTTGAGTTAGAGTAATTAATCGTGTCTATTTTCAATGAAATAGTGATTCAAATCCGTTTCTTACGATCTCCCCTGTGCTGTGGACTCTTCCTGTCACGTTAAACCCTCCCAGGTCTCTCTGCTTCAATCACAGGCTTTCTGAGGAGTCATTATACAGAGTTGCCGCATTACTCGCTCCGCCAGCTGTCAATCAAAGCGCGCATGGTTTTCGTTGGATAAAGGCAATCAATGCCTAGCCAATGCCTTGCCAGCAAAGGTTTGATTGACGGACGTAGTAACTAATCACAAGGCATTATCTTACGTTGTGTTTGTAAGCATTATTGGTGAATATGCCTCTAGTCACAATCTCCATAGCAGCCAGGCGCCTGCCAGTCAGATTGCGCAACAGTGCAGTGGAGCGCGCAGGCTCTATGACAGACTGTTTTTATCAACTAAATGAGTTTTTTACACTTTAAAAATTCTGTTAATAGTTAATTTAGTTTTTCAGTAACTGTAAATTAATCATAATCAGCATTTTATTGCAGATTTATTTGAATAAAAAACTACTCTTTGCAATTACAAATGTTCTAAAATAAAAGCCCTTTTGGAAAGGACGCCTAGTCTTTTCTTGATATAAAAGCTTACAGAAGCTACATTTTTGACAGAATCATCCTCAAATTTGAATCAAAACATGATCAGACATTCAGTTTTATATTATGCTTATTTTCAGGACCTTAACATTAAAATCTCATAATTTTTCCCAAAGTGAATAATAAAAAATAAAAAACGCGAGTCACTTACATGTATATTTACATGTATATTACTCTGTTCATATACAACTTTGAGCTATTATGACTCTTGGGTAACACTATTTGAAGTATCTAGTTTAAAATAAGACCATATTTATGAATATAGACCATAAGGTTTAAGAGCTGCAGACATTTTCATTTGGGAATGTCGTTTTCAGAAAATTTCAAAAATTGGGGCGCTGGTTAACAGGTTAAAAAGCTGCTTATTCAAATGAAACATTTATTATTCTACCAATTATTTGTTTGAGTAATGGATTGTTATGCTTGGTGCAACATGCCATCGTCAAACTATTCAATGAATTGTGAGGTCCGTCTTTTTCCAGCACTGTTGGTTTGGCATGCATAGTTGCTATCTATGTTAGCTCAGAATCATTCACTTGAACCGTCAAAATCTTTTGAAATCAGTTATGAGGTATGTCGCTCATATGGAGTCTGTTTATGTAGATTTGCTGCCAGTGTAGTGCATTCGAAATCATTCACTTATGAATTATTTCATTTCATGCTGATTGCTCAAACAGTACAGCATAGCGCTAGCAATGCCGAGGTTATGGGTCCGATTCGAAAGTACACCTTAATTACACCTTAATAATAACATGTATACCTCAATGCAATGTCTGCCAAATGCATAGATGCAAATGAGAGGCATTGATTAGAAAATATTTTAGTGTAATGAAAAATTGATTATTCTACTCAGTATTTCTGATTTGTATGCATATTAGAGTATCACATATCATACTATTTGTGTGCCACACACAGTTGCTCTCTATGTAGAAAGCTCAAATTCAATGTTCACTTATGAAACGTCAAACTCTATTGAAATCAGTTGTGACATGCGTTTCTCATGTGGAGCATATTTGTGTAGAGTTAATGCCTATGTAGTGTGTTCAAAATCATTTACCTTTGAATTATATTTCCTTCAGTACTGAAAGGTATTGATTAGAAAATAGTTTAGTGTAATGAAAAATTGATTATTCTACTTAGTAATTCTGTGAGTTGCCTATTTGAGTTTAGTAGCATTAGCATATATCATTAAAGTCTAGTTAAGGCAATTCTGAGGTGCTTCTCGTGTAGAGAACTTTTGTATGGCTTTTTTGTGTTCAAAATCTTTCACTTTAGAATTAGATTTCATAATAAGTATTGATTAAAAGTCGTTCAGTGCAATGAAAAATATATCATTCTACTCAGTATTTATGTGCATGCCTATTGCAGTATTGTGGCATAAGCATGCTATTTTTGATTGTGACTTGATTGTGACTTTTATATATATGTAGAGTGTTGTGTTCTAAAGAGCCCGATCCCACCTAAAATGCGTATCAATAGTACGAGTGTGCAATCTCGTAGAATGTATACGCTAAAACTAATTTTATGCATATGGTACGCTGCTTTTGGCGTGCATATATACGCACTTTATGGCGATTATATGTACGAACCCCACACCCCACCCTCACCCTACCCAAAAGCGTGTCATATACACGCCATAAAGTGCGTATCATATGCACGCCAAAAACGGCGTACCATATGCACGCCAAAATGAGTTTTGGCGTATACATTCTACGAGATTGCACACTCTTACTATTTATACGCATTGTCATGAGATCGTGTTGGTTCTAAATAAACTATATGATGTTCTGTGGTTAGGATTTGTGGCACATCACTGGTTAGGGTGCTGCGTTAGAAACCAGCTGCCTATGTAGACAGCATAACACCTCAAGAACAGAGCTTTGCTCTGAGGCAGTTGGTTTTCTTTATATATTATGACTCTCCTTCTAGTGGTACAGATTCTAATTAAGTATCTGATTTTATGGATGTACACATACGTGGATCACGATTAACCCTTGTAAACACTGCCCATATTGATCTGACGTGGCTTGCATAATTCAGCTGTTACTCTCTGTAAAAGCACGATTTCAACATAGGCTGTTGCGCAGTAGTTTAACTCATTTCTGCTCATTTGTATGCGGCAGCGCTAGCCTAGCCTAATGCCTAGCCACCATCACTTCTCCGTTTCCATTCACATTTATTTAAACAAATGGAGGAGATGATCAATGAAGCTAAAGATTCTACAGTGGGGGAATTAATGGGCATTGCCCGGCATATGCAATTAGTCTGTGGTATTATTGAGTTGTCTTATTTCAATGGCTAATTTGTTATTCTGTGGAACATCTCTCCCCAGGGCCACTACTGATAGTGGCGCTTTTGCATATGGTGGCCTGATTGGTAAATGGCATATCACACAAAAAAAGTAGCAAGGCTTTGTCACAAATGACAGTGGAAGTGGTGAAGCTTACAATGTGAGACGAAAAGACACCAGTGATTAATAAAAATAGAGAGATTTGTAGTTCAAAGGAAGGCGGTTCGGTTTGACAGGCAGGAAGAGAGCCACATTCAACATGCTAACTTCGAGTCATCACGTCTCAAGATATATTTTACGAGAGTAGGTAGCATCCCAGCTGTCCTCTTTTTTCCATCTCCTCACTAGGAATTAATTAAAGCCTTTGTTTGTGTTTTTATTAAGGAATAAAAAGAATAGCTTGGAGCCTAAATGGGTTCAGTGAAATTACTCGACTGGAACATTTTGTAATGGTAGAGCTCAAGTCTGGATACACTTTGGTTATAGCTACTGCTACTTCCTTTTCTCAACCTTTCAAAGGATTTTTTTTTTTTTGCAAACCATAATGATTTCCCCCTGGAGTAGCAGTTTGTTTATCTCCTGGAATTAAAACAATTAAATAAATGGCAGCAAACAGGTTGCGTACTTCCGGAGGGTCACGTGCCAGCAAATAAGTTGCAAACATTTAACTGTTTATTATTCTTCAGTGACCAGTTTTTGGGGGGGGGGGTTTTGTGCCTCAAACACCCCAAAGAACCTCTGAAGAACCTATTATTTTGTGTGTATATGTTCCAAATTTATTTGCATAACTACAAATTCTAATGTGTAAAAATCTAACTGAATATATATCAATTCTGTATATTCGTATGGTATATTTTAAGTTTACCTTTGTGATCAGGAACACTTAAATAAGTAAACCCTCCTCGTAAACTAAATATATTGTAGGATTGAAAATAATCAAAGACAAAGTTGAACAAAGACATTTGCTGTTCTGTTGCTGACCCCCATCTTGTCCTTATCAAAGGGCCATTCCTGAAGACAAAGGAAACTGGGGGCCTGTAGGCCAAATGTGTGGCACACCTTTAGTTCAGTGGGGGTTTGATTGGTCTGATTGGTCAATTTGAACATCTCACATCTGGTCTGATTGGTCAATTTGAATGGGACATGTTTGAATTTGGTGACATCAGGGAAAAGGATAAAAGAAGATCGCAACGGTAGCTCTGTCTCTTTTTATCCACTTACTTTCTAGGTAACATTCTATACATGCTGACTATAATTAAGGTTTTAAGTTTATCATCATATACATCCATTTGAAACTATTTTAAATGTAACCATAACCAGATTTGTGTTTCCATTTAAAAGAGATTTCTATCTATTATGTAATTGGCATTATACATTTACCTGACTAAACAGCCACAACCTTGAGGCGGATGGGCTACAACAGCAGAAGACCCCACCGGGTACCAGTCATCTCCACTACAAATAGGAAAAAGAGGCTACAATTTACACAAGCTCACCAAAATTGGACAGTTGAAGAATGGAAAAATGTTGCGTGGTCTGACGATGCTCGATTTCTGTTGAGACTTTCAGATGGTAGAGTCAGAATTTGCCGTAAACAGAATGAGAACATGGATCCATCATGCCTTGTTACCACTGTGCAGGCTGGTGGTGGTGGTGTAATGGTGTGGGGGATGTTTTCTTGGCACACTTTAGGCCCCTTAGTGCCAATTGGGCATCATTTAAATGAGCATTGTTTCTGACCATGTCCATCCCTTTATGACCACCATGTACACATCCTCTGATGGCTACTTCCAGCAGGATAATGCACCATGTCACAAAGCTTGAATCATTCAAATTGGTTTCTTGAACATGACAATGAGTTCACTGTACTAAAATGGCCCCCACAGTCACCAGATCTCAACCCAATAGAGCATCTTTGGGATGTGGTGGAACGGGAGCTTCGTGCCCTAGATGTGCGTCCCACAAATCTCCATCAACTGCAAGATGCAATCCTATCAATATGGGCCATCATTTCTAAAGAATGCTTTCAGCACCTTGTTGAATCAATGCCACGTAGAATTAAGGCAGTTCTGAAGGCGAAAGGGGGTCAAACACAGTATTAGTATGGTGTTCCTAATAATCCTTTGGGTGAGTGTGTGTATATATATATACACACGCACTATATGTATGTATGTAAATTTTTATCCATTTATCATCTTAATGTTGGTTTTTAACCTCAAGCTTATTATGTCAAAAATGTGTGAAACCAAATCATGAGCTAGCCGGTGCTTGATGTGCTCATATTGTCAGTCAGTCTCACAAATAGAGTTCCCAGCACAAATATGATGAGCGTTTACAATCCTTCAATCCTTTAGCTGAGCGTGTGGATGACCCAGTGGTCACAGTCATCAACGGCCATCTCGAGAGGCTTTATCACATGCACACACTCACACATACAATAGCAGCTGAATAAACACTCATGATTTGTTGCTTCCATCACTTGATGCCCTCTCCCTCCATCCACTCTGCCCCACAGTTCTCTATTGATTACAGAGAAGAGCGGTGATAAGCACATGTGAGGGCTAAGTGGTGCTCCTGGTGTTGTCATCAGCATGTAATGGGTGTAATGTGGTCATAAACAGGATTGTTAAACCCACACTAAAATATTCACTCTTTTTGCACTACCGACAAGACATTTCGGGGAAGTTTAACAATAAGAAACGGTCTGAAATGTTAAAACTGCCTTATCAGACAGAAGAGAGAGGAAGACCTTTTGCAAGTTTGATTTGAATGGTTAATGAGATTCCCACCATGTGTTTCAAGGCAGCATGGATTTATCCTTTTCTACCTATGTGCATGCATTTTTCAAAGCAGTTAAAATAATTGACTTGTGTCAAAAATGTGTGTGTGTGTGTGTGTGTGTGTGTGTGTGTGTGTGTGTGTGTGTGTGTGTGTGTGTGTGTGTGTGTGTGTGTGTGTGTGTGTGTGTGTGTGTGTGTGTGTACACTAATACATTGCATTTCAAAAAGTTAAGGAAAAAACACTGTCACTTACAGAAATTATTTTCAGTATTCTTACTGAAAACATTAAATTTTAATAATTAAGTGCTTGTCAAACACAAGTTTTTATTTTATTTGACTTTGAACGAAAAATTAATTTGTTTGTCTACTCTGTTAGAGACAAATTAGGCAATGTGTATAATTATCATTGGTAACAGGATTGACAATTTTACATTTTTAGCCAAAAACTCAACTTGTTACCATAAAAGCTAGGAGCTCATGGCACTAATGAAATCATGATAAAAGACTTTTAAACAACCCCTGTGTGATATATTTTGATATATCACTTTTGATATATTTTGACGTTTTACAAAATAACTTTTGCTGTGAGAACTTTTCCCAGAGAGAGCACACCTACCTTTCAGTGCTTCAGATCTTATCAGTGAGGGAAAAGTGACATCATTTCCTGTATCTTACATAGATGTGGGAGATAATTTCACCAATTTAAAGGCAAGATATGGTACAGTAACATAATTGATGCAAGATTTATGGACACAAATTTTTATAAGTTAAAAGTTAAGTTAAAAAAAAGTTATTTTAAAAAATTTAATGTTTTAGGGTTTTTATAAATAAAATAAATTAAATATTGCACTGCACTTTTTACAGAAAATATAATATTTTTTACAATATTATGTATTGTTATGGGTTGTAACATGTTGTAATCCATGACAATTGGTAACAATTTATTAAAATAATTAAATATATAACCATTGGAAAATAATATGACTAATTGGACACCAAATGTACCTGCAATTATAGAATCAACCTATTATTCTATAATATATTATAGAATATATACACTATATTGCCAAAAGTTTTGGGATGCCTGCCTTTATGTGCACATGAAATTTAATGACATCCCATTCTTAATCCATAGGGTTTAATATGGAGTTGGCCCACCCTTTGCAGCTATAACAGCTTCAACTCTTCTGGGAAGGCTTTCCACAAGGTTTAGGAGTGTGTTTATGGGTATCTTTGACCATTCTTCTAGAAGCGCATTTGTGAGGTCAGGCATTGATGTTGGACGAGAAGGCCTGGCTCGCAGTCTCCGCTCAAATTCATCCCAAAGGTATTCTGTCAGGTTGAGGTCAGGACTCTGTGCAGGTCAGTCAAGTTCCTCCACAGCAAACTCGCTCATCCATGTCTTTATGGACCTTGCTTTGTGCACTGGTGTGCAGTCATGTTGGAAAAGGAAGGGGCCATCCCCAATCTGTTCCCACAAAGTTGGGAGCATAAAATTATCCAAAATATTATGGTATGCTGAAGCATTAAGAGTTCCTTTCACTGGAACTAAGGGGCCAAGCCCAACCCCTGAAAAACAACCCCACACCATAATCCCCTTCCACCAAACTTTACACTTGGCACAATGCAGTCAGGCAAGTACCGTTCTCCTGGCAACCACCAAACCCAGACTCGTCCATCGGATTGCCAGACAGAGAACTGTGATCCAGCGTGTCACTCCAGAGAACACGTCTCCACTGCTCTAGAGTCCAGTGGCGGCGTTCTTTACACCACTGCATCTGACGCTTTGCATTGCACTTGGTGATGTAAGGCTTAGATGCAGCTGCTCGGCCATGGAAGCCCATTCCATGAAGCTCTCTACACACTGTTCTTGAGCTAATCTGAAGGCCACACGATGTTTGCAGGTCTGTAGCTATTGACTCTGCAGAAAGTTGGCGACTTCTGCACACTGTGCGCCTCAGCATGCGCTGACCCCACTCTGTGATTTTAAGTGGCCTTCCACTTCATGGGTGAGTTGCTATTGTTCCCAATTACTTCCACATTGTTTTAATACCACTAACAGTTGACCATGGCATATTTAGTAGTGAGGAAATTTCACAAATGGACTTATTGCACAGGTGGCAACCTATCACGGTACCACACTTGAATTCACTGAGCTCCTGAGAGCGACTTTCACAAATGTTTGTAGAAGCAGTTTGAATGCCTAGTGCTTGATTTTATACGCCTTTGGCCATGGAAATGATTGGAACACCTAAATTCAATTATTTGAAGGGGTGTCCCAATACTTTTGGCAATATAGTGCATCATATATATATATATATATATATATATATATATATATATATATATATATATATATATATATATATATATACAAATAGAATTTATTAATTTGGTCATATATAATTCTCTAAACTATCCAAATTAAACTAGCCAAATCAAATTTTGTTGCAATGTTGTCCTGTTTAACACTGTGAAGCTGCTTTGAAACAATCCTCATTGTAAAAGCGCTATATAAATAAAGTTGCTTGATTGATATATATATATATATATATATATATATATATATATATATATATATATATATATATATATATATATATATATATATATATATATATATGTATGTATGTATGTATGTATGTATATATATGTATATATATGTATATATATGTATATATATGTATATATATATATGTATATATATATATATATATATATATATATATATATATATATATATATATATATATATATATATATATATATATATATAATATTTACAAATATTTGATTTATTTAAAGCAAAATATTTGATTTATTATCTCTCCATGGGTTTATGATGAGTTGTTGAGTTGTTGAACCAGAGTGAAAGAAAAGGCTGGGATTGAAGAGGTTAATGTTGACATGTCTGAATATATATTGTGTCAGTGCCACAGAGGCAGAGTGTTAGATTCTTTGGGGAAATCAGCCTACGGGTGGCTTACTTATAGTTGTCTCTGCATATTAAGCTGGGATAGAAGAAAGTATTTTAACATCGAAAAATTGCACACAGCAGCTTTAACACTACAGTCATGATAAAGGACAGTTAGGAAGAGTAATCAAGCTACTGATTAGAGCAAAACCCCAGAGAATGTGATTCATAATAAGTATGAGCCGTAAGGCATCAGTTCGTATGGACCCTCAGAACTGCAGGGAAAATTCCCTAAGAGAGCAGTGAAAGCAACAGGTGGCCCAGGTGTGTTGAAGTATAGCTCGGCCCCGCACGCGCTGCGGGACCCCAGCACCCCCACCAAGACAAATCAAGTGTTTTATCTTCAAACGATCTCTAGTATGAATAATAAGCGCAAGATGAAACGGGAAAAGCAGGACATGACGGCACCATCTGAATATCTAAATCTCGTTCTAGTTTGTCCTACCTCTCTGAAATTGCAATGTGTGATTACTCTATGAACCACATGCAACAAAATGTGCGCAATGTCAATTAAAATTATGAAGGCATTTACTAGACATTTACATATCTCAAACATCATGCATATGCATTAGCAGTGAGGGGAAAAAATAGCTCTAATAACAAAAAGCTAGGTAACGTGAATAAGAACCAGCCGGAAAACGTTTGTCATGGTTAACATGCATTAGTATATTTCTTTACCCGTTTTAATGATGGCGAGATCGTTTACCTCGCAGGGTATTGTTTTCAAGGCTGAAAACAGCTTTAATTCTGATGGTGGTAAGTAATTTTCATTAAATGTCAATTTGGTATTAATTCAGAGCAAAGCTTAAATAAAATTGTGTTCATTAATCACTCTGCCGTCCAGTAGGCTGCTAATTAAAACGTTGTGGGGCTCGCTCGTTAGTCACCCGCAGACCTGATTGTTAATGTCGACTCATTGTCCTCCTTTTCACCGCTATCATTTATTTTCTTTGCTGTTCTTGTATACTCTTGTTAATTATTAAATGTCTTCTTTTTTTGTCCTCGGTGACACTTTGTGGATAACTATCAGAGGGGTTTCACAGGGCGAGGACAGGGAGCTGTGGTCCTGAGGGCAATGAATACCAAGAAGAACATTGATCTCTATATTCGCCAGTTTTGTTTCTGCTCTCATCCAGTCCTGACTGAAATTAAAGCTACTGTCTGGTTACGTCTGTAAGTACTTAGCATTTGTTTAATCTACAAATCAAATATACAGCTTGTTTAAAGTATACACATTTCCATTCGAGACGTCCTAACAAGAATATTTGGAAATGTCGAGCTTGAGCTAGTGATTTGAGTTTGATCATTTAGTGTGATTAAGTCTCAAAAAAATGTTTTAATAAAAAGTAATGCAATTAAAAATGTACACAATCCTGTTTATTGCATCCATATGCAAATTTCATAATATGGAATGTTCCTACCATAAGAATTTATTAGATTGTAAAAAGTCATAAAGTCTTTCTATGAAAGGTTGTTGGAGTGTTGGGAGTGTTGAAAGTGACAACAGCCGAAAATAAAAGCAGTATGCAAGATTATGCAGAATACAATTTTTCTGGACTAGTGTGAATGTCTCAAAATATGACAAGGAACATATATCAGAGAGGGAATGCAATGATTTGATTTAATGTTTACATTATTAACTCCAGAGTACCAGACGGCAGAAGATGCCTCAAACAAATTCACATTTACAGCCACCAGATAAAGGCTGTGTCCAAAATTGCCCCCTATGCCCTTTAATAGGGCACGTTTTGAGGGGACGTCCATTTGTACTGATGTCCGAAACCATAGTGGACGTTATTGAGTGCACTCATTCAATCCCACAATGCACTGCAATAACGAGTGCACAATGCACTGTGAGGTTCGAATGAATGTTCCTATGACTGACCAGAGGATTGCACCTGCTGCTGAATCATCCATCCATCCATTTTCCAAGCCGCTGGTCCAATGTGAATACAGCATAATATCATACAGGTATAAAATCCTTTTTAATTGATTAATAATTAAAGTTTATAAATAGTTTACATGACAGTTTTAAAGATTTTTTCATTACTGCTGGAGCTGCCAGTTAGCTTAGTGTCAAATGAATTTTAAACAGCAGGCACAAACTGCACAAAAGCGGCAGCCTCAGTCCGAATTCACTCACTCATACTGATTTACTCCTTCATGTGGACTATATTAGTGGAGTAATGTAGGGAATAGTGACTGAGGGTATAGGGGGTGATTTCAGACAGCCAAGGTTAAATCTAACTTTTATATTCCATATGTTGACTAAGTTAATTATATATAATCATTACCCACCTATTCCTCAGCAAATCCTTAATTATCTGTATGTGTTCAGAGAAAAATTAAATTCATCAGGAAATCAAAATTGCAATCCTTATTTTTTTATCCAATATTGCAGTATTTTTTTATAAAGGATTTATCCGTGCACAGAATTAAAGTGCCCTAATACTCTTTAATCAGAATAATTTCCCTTCACTCTTACAGCGGCATCTGTCAATCACATGAGATCACAGCAATGGCAAACCACAACCATCCAATCAGTTCCTGATGGACAAAATCAAAGTCCCACCCTACAGTTTTACTTGTTCGAGAAGCTGTTTCACTGGCCCTCTCAAATGGCACCCTAAATCCTTGCAGTCTTCCAATGAGTCCACACTTTCATGTCGTAATGCCGCTTTGACTTTCGGTTAGAAGTCTGTGTGGAGTCTCAATGGGGGCTCGGCAGAAGTGTGCCTCTAGGGCGCATAACATCCGCAAAGGGGGTGCTCGCAAGCACACTTCTGAAACCTAAAATAAGAAATGGGACACCCTACAGTCTTGTGGGTTTTACGATTTACAATGTTGTTGGGTTTTTTTTTTTTTTTTTTGCAAGATTAATGTTAAGTAGGTGATTTACCAGTTTTTAATGCTTTGCTGTTAGTTTAGAAGAGTTTCTGTTATGTTGGTTTGTTGGGGGGCTTGCCATCATGGTGACAAGTGGAGCATGAGGCTATTTTGAGAACAGATATACATTATGTTAAATATTCTATATTGCTGTACTCAGTCAGCAAATGCTAATGCCATCAAAGCATTGTGTTACCAATTAGCAAAGTAGCATTTATTGAATTAGCTAGTTAAAGCCAGCCAAATGTATGAATTAGCTTACTCAAATATTTGAAGTTAAGAACTGTTAAAATGTATGAGTACAAAATATAAATCTGCAAGTTCTCAAACTTAAAAAATGTAACTTAAAAAAATGAATGTAACTGATTGCCTACATTTTTTCAAAGAGTTTTGCCAACTTACTCTGGTTCACAATGAGTCCACAAGACCACAAGTTTGTTATGCTGGTTGAAAGTCTCATGTCATGATAGCAATCGCTATGTTAAGCAGTCTAAATGTATTTTTATATATTTCTGTAGAAGGCGTAGGACCATTAAATCTTTGTTCAATCACTGCATTCTGTCCAAATGAAATGAAAGCATGTGTTCCCAGTCAGTTAACGTGTGTTTGCATACCACTGCACAGCCTGTTCAGATTCAGATTCAGATTCAGATTTACTTTATTTGGCACACAACCAGATACACAAGTGCAACAGTAGGTGCAATGCTTTCTTAGGTGCTATTCCAAGCAACATAGTAACATGACACAAGACATATGACAACAAAAACACAACTGTATACACAAGTGCAACAGTAGGTATTCTTACTCCGTTCCAACAGCAAAGTGACAAGACATGGGACATGATGACCAAGACAACATAATCAGCTAAGGGTTCACACCAAGGCAGCCTTCAATTGCGGCGCCATCTTTGAACCAGAATATAGAAAGCAGATTCACAAGCATACATATGCAACAAAACATAACATAGCATGAAACAGTACACGTGGTCACGTGCTGGGATTTTGTGTGGGAGTATGAAGGCAAGGGGAGAGAAGAGAGAGAGATTGTGAGAGGCAGACGGATGGAGGGGGGCTGGGATGGGGAGGGTTATGTATGGTGTGAAGAGTCAGTGATGTGTGGTGTGAGTGTGAGAATGTCAGCCAAAACTTCAGATGTTTTCAGAGTTCAGTTCAATGGCTTGTCCTTGAAGAGAGATAAGGCAGTGCACAGGAGTGATAGCAAGAAACCGTCTGACAGGCTGACCTCCCAACCGAGAGAGCTAGAAGGAGAAGTTACTTTTAATTTGTATTAATCCATTTTTCTGATCTTCGGTAATTTGTCCGGATCATAATTAATCAAACCATTCTGATCCTCAGCGTTCTTGGCGAACCGGTTCATGCAGTGACTTAGACATTTCATCCAGCCAGTCAGACCGGTCAGAGTCCGTAAAGTTCACCAGCCTGACCCCCGATGGAGCCCACTCTTGCCTGCGCATCCGCAGTCCTGACTGAGATGTTACGGTTCAGTTCATCAATCATTATCACTCTCTGATCTAATACCTTCAGTCGGTCACACACATCCCGAAGTGCCCGTTAATTTCCGCAGACAGCGGCTGGGTGAATTTACTGGCAGCTGTCTTACCAATCTTCCGATAGGTCAGGGCAATCCCAAGGCCGAGGAATAGGGACCCCACTATCACAATTCCAATTATGAATAAATCTTCCACGTCCTCCACGGACAGAGCTTCTAGACACACGCCAGGTTTGCCAGGTGTTCCAGGCGTCCATCGTGTAGCCCGCGAAGGTCCCGTCCGGGCAGGTGGGTTCTCCCGAGCACCCTTTCTTAGTGAAAAAATCTTGTCAATCGCGCTGAGGGACCAGTTAATCAATTCCATTTCAGTATTCTCAGGAGCCCAGCCAAGCAGGAGTTTGGAAAAAAGACCAAAGGACAAAGCGCAAGAGCAAGAGCGGGAGCAGAGAAAACACGTCTGCCCTCTATGAGTACATGATGTTCACACAGACATCATAGGTCATCATATTCACGTGCAGATAGAGCGAGAATAGCAGGCAAACGGTTGTTTACGTTTGTTCATTGTAGTAGGGTACAACGGGGCTAAAGGCCCACCTTAAGAAAAATGTGCTTTTCACTACTCCTATAATGTATGATATACAGAAAAATATATATGTTTGTATTGAACATTTATGGAGCAAAAGATTATGTGTAAAAGTAAATGATAAAAGTGGTTTATTTTATTTAAAAATCTTAAACATGTATGTGTTGATGAGGGGGGTCCTTTTACCCCACATATGGGGTAAAAGGCTCACCAGTATGGGACAAAAAGGCACAATGCTTTCACTAAAATAATATGTTTTTAATAATGTCTAAGGTTATACTTCTTCAAAAAAATCGCTTTAGGAAAGTTTTAACTATATTCTGTTTATTTTGATGAATAAAAGAATTCATTTTTGATCAATAAATATGTTGTCATTAAAATATGTTAATACAGAAATATATCTGAAAAATATAGAAACACAATCATTTAAAAAAGTTAAGATTCTGAAAGCATTGAAGGAGATCCCATAATAATTTAATATAGATTTACAGTAGTAACAATAAATTATATTTTATTATATGATATGATTAATATCACATTTTTAAATATGATGGTTTCATTATAGATATGGTGATTATCTCTAAGTTGGACACCCAACTTAATATATGATATTTCCCATCTGAATCTAACCATGTCATGTCAACAAATGGAAAAGTTAGCGGCTGTTTATTATCATGGTAAATATGGTGCCTTTTGCCCCAACAGCAGGGGGCCTTTTACCCCAAATACCATACTTTTACATAATCTTCCGTTATTGAAAAACTGTTACTTTAAATACCTTGAACAAAACTGACAAACATTAACAAGACCTTTATATATTCAATAATTTTAGCGATTCTTATTTGCAACTTAAATCTAAAACATTTTTAAAAACATCAAATATTAGATCAAATGAGCGCAGAATCAACTTTGCGCTGCTTCCTGTAATCGCGTCAAAGATCAGACAAATGTTCATGTGCATCTTGAAAAGGATCCTGAGGCAAGTTTTTGTGCCATCTAGTGGTTTAGAGGAAAAAAAATCAAAGGAGCCTTTTACCCCATGGAGCCTTTAGCCCCGTTGTACCCTACTGGGCTAGTCACTGTACTGTAAAGTTTTTTCACCGGTGAATGACACATGATGTAATCCAGTAATAAAGTCTCTGGTTATCTCGCTTCTGGTATGTGTTTTGGAGGAGGCGTGGCTTTGGACGGTGATTTGCAGGGAGGGTGGGATCATATGCGCCAATGCTAGCAGGCTAAAGTTAGCATTTCCCACCTATCGCACCTTTAACTTTATTCATGAATATATTTTTTTGGATGGTGCTGGACAGAAGGAAGGAGTATTAGATTCATTTTAGACTGCACGTATAAGATTCATTTTACACTGCACCACTGCAGGATTACAGCATTCAGCATTTGAACAGAATTTCATGCTGGGAAATTAAATTTCAACAGTATTCTGTTTTTCTGGGCTCAAATTTCAAAATTGATGTGCTACAATGGATCAAAATGCTCATAGACCATTCTCTGCTTGAGAGGACATTGCTTCTTATGACATCAGCCTGATGTTTGAGCACGGGCTATGTTTGAGAGGAACTGACTGGACTGTGATCTTGCTGGTTAGCCCAGCAAACTAATCATGGCTGTAGGGGGAGCAGAAGTTTCTGTGGAAAGCTCTGGAATTACAGGGTATGAGGAGGCAGTTTGAGCCGTAGAGTTTACCTTCTGTTGCATCAGCCTGCATGCTGGATTTGTTTTAATGCATATTAGGTAAACATTCATATTTGTTTCTTGTACTTTATACTCACAATTCATTACCGAATTGCCTGGGTGCTTTGAATTTGCATTGGGAAGCAATGTTTCTGGATTTTTTATGGAGATGTCTCTTAAGCTGTATCTACACTGTAAAGCTTTTTGCACAGATCCAATATTTGTTTTTGACTCATCTGTTTACATTCACTTAAGACATACGGATGTAAGGGACTTTTCTAAACATTCTAAAACATTTCTAATCTGTACATTTTATACACACATTTAATATTAATATCTACCAGGATTTACACTTACATCATGTACATTTAATTAAAAAAATTAAGAGAAAAATTGGGTACAAGTGTTTAGATATACACTCACCTAAAGGATTATTAGGAACACCATACTAATACTGTGTTTGACCCCCTTTCACCTTCAGAACTGCCTTAATTCTACGTGGCATTGATTCAACAAGGTGCTGAAAGAATTCTTTAGAAATGTTGGCCCATATTGATAGGATTGCATCTTGCAGTTGATGGAGATTTGTGGGATGCACATCCATGGCACGAAGCTCCCGTTCCACCACATCCCAAAGATGCTCTATTGGGTTGAGATCTGGTGACTGTGGGGGCCATTTTAGTACAGTGAACTCATTATCATGTTCAAGAAACCAATTTGTAATGATTCGAACTTTGTGACATGGTGCATTATCCTGCTGGAAGTAGCCATCAGTCGATGGGTACATGGTGGTCATAAAGGGATGGACATGGTCAGAAACAATGCTCAGGTAGGCTGTGGCATTTAAGCGATGCCCAATTGGCACTAAGGGGCCTAAAGTGTGCCAAGAAAACATCCCCCACGCCATTACACCACCACCACCAGCCTGCACAGTGGTAAAAAGGCATGATGGATCCATGTTCTCAATTTGTTTACGCCAAATTCTGACTCTACCATCTGAATGTCTCAACAGAAATCGAGACTCATCAGACCAGGCAACATTTTTCCAGTCTTCAACTGTCCAATTTTGGTGAGCTCGTGCAAATCGTAGCCTCTTTTTCCTATTTGTAGTGGAGATGAGTGATACCCGGTGGGGTCTTCTGCTGTTGTAGCCCATCCGCCTGAAGGTTGTGTGTGTGTTGTGGCTTCACAAATGCTTTGCTGCATACCTCGGTTGTAACGAGTGGTTATTTCAGTCAAAGTTGCTCTTCTATCAGCTTGAATCAGTCGGCCCATTCTCCTCTGACTTTCTAGCATCAACAAGGCATTTTCACCCACAGGACTGCCGCATACTGGATGTTTTTCCCTTTTCACACCATTCTTTGTAAACCCTAGAAATGGTTGTGCGTAAAAATCCCAGTAACTGAGCAGATTGAGAACAACCATGCCACACTCAAAATTGCTTAAATCACCTTTCTTTCCCATTCTGACATTCAGTTTGGAGTTCAGGAGATTGTCTTGACCAGGACCTCACCCCTAAATGCAATGCCATGTGATTGGTTGATTAGATAATTGCATTAATGAGAAATTGAACAGGTGTTCCTAATAATCCTTTAGGTGAGTGTATACTGCCCAGCCAAAAAAAAAAAAAAAAAGGTTGGAGGCAACTGCTTAAAGGGGTACTTCAGCGCTGGGAAGATGAATCTCTATTTAAACTGGGTCATTTATGTACTAAATTATTTTTGAATTTGGTACCTTCTAGAAGAAAATGTATTTTTGTCTCATGGGGATAAAAGACAACAACTCCCAGAATGCACTTGCTTCGCTGTATTCATTTCTTGAGATGGTCTGATGGACTCTATGCACAGCTACTGGATTACTGGATCACTTGCCCACTGTGTTCATTTTCATAAAATCAGTTCAGTTAGAGACACTACAATTAAAATCTGAACGTGTCTGTTCAATATAATGTGAGTGAGCCGAATGAGTGTCATGGCACAAATGCAGCAGGAGTTGGATTACATTCATCACATGAGTTGAGGGATTTTGTATGATTCAGTCTTTAGCAAAAAAATCCTCAGATGATGCAAAATGACGATATTTTGCTTCATCAGAGGATTTTTTCCTGAAATAAAATACATAATTCTCTCATCTCAGGGGGATATGAAGGGGGAAAGTACGATAATTCGATTATACTCCCGGGTTTCTACTGACACAAAGCTTAATGCTAATCGCTGAAGTAACCTTTTAAGAGTCTATTACTACATTCACACTATCAGTCCAAATCCGATTATTTGTGCATCCGATTGGAATCTAATCAGATCTAGCAAGTGTGAACAGCCAAAAATCACATGAAATACAAATACATTTTGAGCTACATTTGCTTCGAGCGGTCAGTCTGAAATGGATTTGTTATACAGTTCTTTGTTCAGGTAAAAAGGAGGCGGGAACCGGCGAATGTGCAATCACTTTAATCCCAAAAAACATACACTGAATGTAAAAACGGCAGCCTCCTCACAGACGACTGCCGCACAAATAATAAATAAAACATAAAGTCCAGGCCTGGTCCTCACTCGTCCTTGACTGTCGTCGCTCCTCATTTTATGCTTCCCAGCTCCTCCGTGAGAGGATTCAAGACCGGTGTGACGCGCAGATGTCGCTCATCTAAAATCACACCCCACCGACCTCAAGCTGCTCTCTCGTGGCTCTCGCCCGCCCTGCTTGCCACAGGATTTCCAGAAATGCGATTTGAATAGGATTTCAAACTGTATATGAATGTAGCTCGAAACAGATTTCATGTGATTTATTTGCCGTTCACACTTGCTAAATCTGATCGTATTTCAATCGGATTTGGCAAAAATCTGATTTGGAGTGACAGTCTGAACGTATATAGCCTAAGATTGAATCATTATTGCAGTGATTATTAAGTTTCTAGCATCTTATATGTTTGGGAACAGTTCAAAAATTGTGAATGAATGGTTGGGAGGGATCATCAAGAATCATTTTTATAAATGAATTGGCAGACCTTCATTAAAGTCCTTAAATTCTTTGAAAGCCTTTGGGATGTGCTGGAGTAGACTTTTAGAGTACTTGACTCTTGCATTGGCAATACAAGATCTTGACGAAAAATGTATGAACCTCTTGATGTTGTAAATGTTGTGATGTTATTTCCATCAAGAGGTGCATCAGTTTTGAATGGCTAGAAACATAATAGTCACTGCAATCGTAAGCATTTGCCTATTTAAAACCTTTTTTTTTGGACCGGGCAGCAGAGGCGGGAGTAAGTCACACATGTGCAAGTCACAAGCAAGTCTCAAGTCTTAACCTTCAAGTCTCTAGCAAGTCCAATCAATTTTTGTGACAAGCAAGCAAAAAAGGTGTCCACATACAGCTGAGTTGTTAATACAATATATACAATTAAAAGTAGCCTTATTAAAAATAGCCTATTATGGCCTAAAATGGAACTGTAACTGAAATTAGGCCAAAATATTGGGTGAGATACATTCTCTTTGTATTATTTGTCCTGTTCAGCATGACCAGGTGATGACTAATATTATAATATTATGACTAAAAAAACATAAGAGAACTCCGATTGTGTTTGTGGCTCACACCCTGACGAAGGTGTCCAGTACTTGTCACCTGTTTTTAAAATATTAAAGCCATGATGAAATAAAGGCTTTTTACATTTCTTAAATAATTTTGGAGTGCTTCGTATTATTGATTTTTATCAACTCTTAACATGTCCAGACAGGGGCGCAGCCATCACAGGACAGAATGTCAATTGTTCTGTTTTTTTCTGACCTGTGTCTAATTAATGTTTTTATCTTTAATTATATCTGTTGCTTAATTGGCTTAAAATGTTATTTATGTAAGCTATCTGGGTCTTTTTGACCCCAAATTAAGTTTGCTGAAAAAATAAATAAATAAATAAATGTTAAATGTATCTAATATTACTCCTTTAAATCATGTTTTACTAAAATGCTTTAGATGTGTTGGCTGGATTTCAGCATTTTTATTTATATAATTTCAATCAATGGAAAACTATAAAAATTACTTGTTGTTACTTAATTTGTCAAAAGCATTTGTCAGAAACATAAAAACAGAGCAAAATGACAAGAGCCAGAGCAAATACTTTTCATTGTGTCGTCATTTTTATATATAGCTAAACAATACAAAATATATTGCATATATAATATCCACGGATATTCCGTATAAAACACACACACACACACACACACACAAAACGCTACGCTGTCGAAAGTTGAAATGCTCACATTAGGCGTAGGCGAGAAATATGCAGTTATCCATCATTGTGCAACAAAAGTCAGATATCACATTTCAACTTACAGTGCTTGACGGTTTTGTAGTCAGGAGTTTTTTGTTTGTTTGTTTTTTGCAATTTTGAACTCATTTCTGAAAATTATGGATACAGCGCGACCCGGAACCCGCCCAATCTGGCAACACTGAGTGCGAGTACAAGGCGAGCATGGCCGTGCGGTGATCCGTGAGTAAATAATTACCATGGAAACTTGGTGTAGCGCCGTCCATGTTCATTCACGACTGTCTCCGGCCCATCCCAAATGGCACACTTCATGTGCACTTTCGGTCTTGTGGCCCTACAATGGCCTCTGCGTGCGCGTGTCCGTTAAGTCCACGAGACTGCAGCGTGTCCCATTTGTCATTTTAGGTTTCAGAAGGGTGCTCGTGGCGCCTTCGCAGTCGATAAAAGCCTGTGCGGGTTTGGCAGAAGGGCGCATCGAGGCGCATATCGAGGGCAGCTGCAAAGGGGGTGCTCACGAGTACCCTTCTTTAAGCTTACTTGACAAATGGGACACCCTATTGTCTTGTGGATTTAACAGACATGCGCACACAGCGGCCATTGTAAGTCCACAAGACCGAAAGTTCACATGAAGTGGGCCATTTGGGACAGGGCCAAAGTGTCCCATTTGGGACTGGGCCTACGTTAGCGCTCTCTCTGCTTGCAACTTAAGTCTGATTCGAGTCAAGTCATGTGACTCGAGTCCTCCACCTCTGCCAGGCAGTGTAAATTAGATTGCTATATATTTTTGAAACATTGTATATTTGGCTGAATAAGATGGGAAAGTTCTGTCTTGTTTTTGCTGTTTACAAATATATGCATCAAGATCCAATCTTTGGGAGAATTTGAAATTGGTTGAATGTAAATTATGCAGCCTTAGTACTAGAACAACTTTTGAGAAGCTTGACACTTTTTCTTTGTGAACATTAAATGTGCTTCCTTGTAATGCATTGATTGAGAACCAGCACCACCTGCCTTGAATTTGATTGCTTTTCTTGCTCTTAAAAAGTGCAATCTTATCACCAAAACCGTCCTGACCACAGGGGCCTTTTTGAATCTCTCCTTTCCTCATTTTTCCACTTCTATTAAAAGGATCTCAGAGTACTGATTTAATTGAGATGAAACTGATCTCTAATATTTGCTCTGATTGAAGGGTTTAGACTTGCCTGCTGAAAAGAGTTTAGACTAGCGTGTCTGGTTCTGTCTAACTGGTGGACCAGCAAAACTTGGTAGGCTAAGCTATGGACCTTCTCATGATAGGCCTACGGATTGACCAAAGGAGCCAAGATAGTTAACAAATTGGTTCTTTAATCTTGGTCAAAAAAGTATAAAGCTGAAAATGTAAAAAGTTTTTTTTTTTTGTCAATTGGCTGTTTTCGTCTAAATGTATACAACTTTTTCTATGGCCTTTACTGGGTTAACCTTAAGAAACGTATCGGGTCCAAAACTCAACATACTGTATACTGGTGACCAGATATACTGGTCTTTTCAACAGGGTGAGCACCATGTGAGAGGAGAGGCCAGGCCGAGAGCTGTGCGTTTTTTAAGGTCGTCAATTATGCACGGTAGCCACCCGCTGCCATATGTCACTGTCAATTCCATTTGCCAGCGTCGTGCGCCGGTGTGCCGGTTTTGTATGTGTTAAATAATGCAGTGCAGAAAGGTCAGAGGAGATGCAGAAAGGGCGGATGCCCGACTCGATTGTGAAGGTTTGCGCGGGGCTTGCAATACCAGCGTTAATTCACAGATCAGTTCCAATAATAAAATGCATATTGTAAATGTCAAACAGAGGCAGGCCAGGAGTAATCCACCTCTGCTGGGAAATAATGGATAGTCTCCAGGCTTATTTCAGCGTATTCCACTGGAGAACGAGACAAAAGCCAACTTTATATTGCTGCAGCGGTAATGTTAGATCAATCTTTAGAGTCAGAGATTACACTATAAATCTTCCTTAGCATTTGCATACTTCCTCCCAGTGTACCTCTCTCGAGTGAGCGGGAAAGTCTAACAAAGAGTTCTACGATGAGATGGATGAAGTGTCATACACCCCTAGGCATAAAACAGCATCAATGGGAATGTCACAGGCAGTGTGGGTAACCGAAAGGGCATCGGCAGGTTCTCACGAGACAATTAAGTGCATAGCGCATCGTTTTCCTTTAACCGTTAAAAATTATTGCAATGATCAAGAGGAAGGTGACAGCAACAAATTTCCCTGCGTTCGTGTATGTGCGTGAAGCTCAGTCCCGCCGTCGAGATCAGAAGAGCTGAAGGTGAACGAGAGTCATTCTCCTACATTATCAGAGCTTGTTTGGCAGCAATGTCAGAGGCAAAGACGCATCCTCCCTTTATCCTTAGGGCCTCTTCATCACACTACATGGCAGGGGAGGCGGCGGAGAGGGAGTGGGAAAATGACGAACGGTCTATTGTGTAATTAATGAGGACTGTGTTGATTTCTGCAGATAATTTAGCACGCTTATGAGCGTTTGACTCCTGATCTCCATTTACCCTCCTTTATGGGCTTAGAATTGCTGGTGTAGAGTGTTAACCTTGGGTGAGCGTTGCACACACTTGCTCGACACACACCTACATGTTATCTCTCTGATGTGTTTGAGGGCCGGACAAAAAATCTGAATTTAAGAATTCAATCTGAATTGGCCACACCCACAGGGTGTTGAATTTACCAAATTGCTAAGAAATTTAGTTTCCAAGCAATTCAATATTTTAAGTGCCATATATTATTATGATAAATAAAAATTATTATCATATTTGAATAAAATATGTATGAAACTAAATATAATATTACAATAACTTTTTGTATTTCATTCTGTTTGAATTCTGATTTCTTATATTCAAATTACAATTACAATTCTGCATCCTGTGTACCTCTATTAAAATGTATGAATTATATCATGAACATTTTATCTTTATTTAGCTTTGAATGCCTGGTGTATTTAGCTTGTTTATTTTGTTGCTCTTTTGGTAAACGTACTAATAGAGTAAATGAAGTCAAATGAAACAGAGCACCACTTTCTTGGCCTCCTTCCCTCTGTACAGCCCCTGAGCTGCATGACAGATGTCAGGAGCATTTTAATGAAGCCTGGGTTCAAACCAGGCCCTTTCAGGCACATACCGTTTAAACTCTTTATCCACACTTGAAAGTGACCCTGCTGCCACATGGCATTCTTTGCTATGAAAAAATTATCAGCAATAATTTAGATTGAAGTGTCTCTGAAGATCTTATCTGTGGTTGAGTATTGGTATGCATATTTTGTCTGGAGATGGAATTAAAGATGCTTAGAGGTCTGTGAAGCGGGAGTGAAGGGAGCGACTGGTGATAAGGTATGTGGTAGTTTTAAATAGGCTACAGTGTCACCCTGCACTAAACAAATGTCACAACCTCTTAGGTCACTTTCAGTGTTTTTAAATGTGTGGAGATGAGCTCTGAGAGCTCACTGTTGGCATGGACTGTCATATTTCTGTTTTTCAATCATCTAGACAAGGGAACTTCTAGTAAGTTTTTGCAATTGGCATTTTATATCTTTATACCAATCTTCAAATATTGCTATTGTAAGAGTTGAAAGTTTACACATTGGGCTTGCGACGCAAGTGTTTTTTGCTAGTTTCAGCCCAACACAGTTATAATTTTCACATCCAGCGCCACGTTGTTGAAATAGCAAATGCACTCGTGCCCATCTGTTCGCCCATGGGTGTGCTGGTATGAAAACAAGGTGTGTTCAGAAGCATTGTTGGTGCATTGCTAGTTTTAGGCAACTGAAAACGACTGCACCATTGACCAACTGAAACCTGGCCTTAAGTCAATAGTGCAGTATTTTTTTGTGTTATTTAAAGGGCACGCTAGTAATATGCACCTATAGGCGGTTGCACAACGTGCGTACACTCTGCTTGTTACACACACAGGGATGCGCAGCAGCACACAAACATTTTTAAATATTCCAAATAAAAGGATTCCTCTCTGGAGAAGCGTTCAGTCTTTCCGCTTGCAAATTCCGGCATGTAAATTGTGATTGGTTTATTGCACGTCACTCCCAAAACACACCAATGACTATGACAATGACCATTATGTTAAAAAGATGAATGCTAATGTTATATGTGAATATTTGAATGTTAATTCAGCAGTATCTGTTGTGTTAAAATGGACTCACATTATGAGGTCCACATCTATAATTTAGAATTTAAATTTACAAGGAATTCTGTGTATTACATTTTAAACAATTAAATTCTGAAATAGAACATAACCTTTTTTTGCTGATTTGCTGTCAGCTCAGATAAAACAGTTGTTCTTTTTGAATTTCTATTACTTCTTATTTGTCAAGCAAGTGGGGTGACTTAAGTGACATCAGTATTTTACCCGATGATAGTTTAGGAATGTAAAACAAGACTTTGTGATGCTCCAAGGCTGAGCATCTCAGATGTTTGCCAATTACTGTGGCAATAAATATTTAATCACTTGTTGCTCCTTTTACATTTATTTATATAGTTTGCTTCACAAGTGGGTGTTCGCTGGCTTCTAATGAGGGAACGCAGCACTCTAGATTGGGGTAAATGATAGCAAATCAAACCTTACAACAGATGTGTAAATCTCATTTGCATATTTAAATATTTTGCTCAACCTCGAGTGATGGAGATCCTCGACTGGTGAAGGATGTTGTTGTAGTGCATTTACATCAAAATATCCGTATACCATACACTAACCTTACTTGGCTTTTCTGGAATGCGACGCACACCCTCGGCCAGTGGTATTCCTCGGTTGTCAGCTGTGCCCTGAATATGTGTGTAGCATTTCAGTAGATCTGCCCATCCTAGTGGCCCGTCTAAGGGTGACTGGCTCCGTTTAATTAAAACCCACACACACACGGTGAAGCACGACCATGCAACAGCCTGCATAAATAATTCACAGGCTGAGGTACGGTTTTGGGCTTTCTGTAATGAGCTGAAAGCTAGCCGCGGGGAGCTAAACAAACTCGTCCGAGCGCTTCATCAGAGAGGCCCAACCTTGGCATGGACGATGCAGGATTCCAAATGTTTGTCCCACCACATAAGCCGTGCGAAACTCCTGCTACCTGCGGTGCAGCTGCCGATAAAGCCCTAATTCTTATGTAAAACTCTGACTCGACTCAACGGTGGCAGCGAAAGTCTGACAATGGCGCTCTCAACCTCGCCACGAGGAGCTCATTAAAGTGCCTGCCACACAATGTCCCTCACGGTGGCAATTTGGTCTGGTCTCAAATCCTAGCCAGAGGTGAAACAGCCCTTTAATGAATGAAACATTTTACCCAATGGTAGCACATCGAAATCCAAGTTTTTAGGCTTCAAAAATGTGCCAACACATCTCTACGGTGCTGACTATGCTGGGTAATGCCCACCAAAAAGCTTCTCTGCACTTATTAATGGCAATGAGACGTCTAACAAGATTGTTTTCTTGTCCAAAACAGATTATCCAAGTGCAAGATCAATGTGCATTTCGGTCGCTATTTGAAACAGACTCTTTGTCAAAACTGCAATTATCCATCATGATGCCGTCATAAAATTTCCAGATTTAAAGGGAAGCGGACAGAAAAGAAAAGAATAGCCGAAAAAAGAAGATGGATCGTCACAAAAAGAGAAGAAAAAATCTGTCAAGGGTATTATGGAAGCGGCTCAAAAAGGGAGCCATACATCAAAGCGGCAGACAGCCATTTGTTAGAGAGGAATAATAGCTGTGATACATGTCAGCCCCTGTGACCTGGGGAAACAATAAAGCAGGTTTGGAGCTGCCTAAGAGCAATGACCTTGCGCCGTTGAATCCAGCCCAAAAAGAAAAAAGAGATGGAAGGTGGAGAAACAATTACAATCTATATAAAGTCTGATCCTGTCCTCTACTACTCACTGGGGGCAGAGGAGATTGCTGTCTGGTCCTCTTTAAAAAGCCTCTTTTCCAGCAGACAGTAAGCATGGAAGTCACAATGTTAGACTTCCTCAACCAAAGAGCCAGCGCCTTCTAAAATTGGGTCCGGAATAAAAGCGCTTGTTCGCTCGCTTCCGCCAAGTCGCCTGGAATTAAAGCTATTTTATCTCTGAGTTCAGTCATGGATTGTGAGACAGAATTTCATGAGGCAGAATTGCATCAAAAGATGATAAAGATGTAGATCCTAATGTACTCTGTCATGCAATCGCTTGTGTGGTTCATCCTGGTGTTGCACGGCTTAAAGCAAGTGCTAAAACAGCCCGTAGGCATAATGAGATTGCTTGTGAATTTCAAGTGTTCCTCACTTCAGAGTTCAGTGGTTAAAGTGCATCTATTATGGTTTTTCGAATATTCTCTGTGTAATATAGGATTTTCTAAATGTAAATGTTCTGCAAAGTTGTAAAGCCGAAAGTGCACAATAATCTTCCAAAAGAAAGAATCGACTCTGAATTGCCTAATAGATTCGATCCCGCTGCAATACGCTACATTCACACGGGGCGCCGATTTCGACGCTTGATGGAGGGCGTGTCTGAAACGTGGTGCTTATTCGACCATCATAGTGAAAACAGCCAATCACATGACTTTTCCAGTGTTGCATGAATGCAATTGGCTAGCGTCTGCGCCAGGTATTTGCATAGCCGCTCTGATTGGCTTATGCCTGCGTTGGCGCTTAAAGTTTGAATTCGCTTGAAGAATTTTCAATTTCAGCTGCGAGCAACGCTAGTGACGCGACGCAACGGAACCCACAATTCAGTTCGGCAAAGCATGATATCACCCTTGCAAAGTTAATGAGAAGAGTTAACGCTGACACCTTGTGTGAATGCACCATTACGGTTCTACATCACTAGATAAGACATTTGCATAATGCCCACCTATGTTGTATGCTGTCTGCCTTGACCAACAACTTGACCAGCTCTTCAACTCTTTAACTGACAACTGCTTCATCTTTTTAACTAACGACTGCTTCAACGCGGGATTCGCGAAATGCTTGCTCCTGAAAGATGGGTCCGTCTGAGTTTATTTGGACTAACTTGCTCCTCAGAATCCTAACCTGTACGTATGAATAATTATTGATGTATATATTTTCTACCAGGTGTTCAAAATACGTAGTTTTGTGTTTTATATTTTGTAGGTCTCCGGCTAACCTGCGCTATTACTGTTTTACTTAAATAGTTCTGCTAATCAGCAGTGAGCCCACTATTACCTAAAACTGTGTCTATTAATACAGATTATTACTACTTTGAGTTAAGATAAAGGATGGAGGATGATTTGTTTTACAAACTTTCATGTTACATCAGTCATTCACGTTAATGCTTGGCTAATGTATGCGCTGTTGTTGATATAGTTCCCGCATGTGCACCACAATAAATTAGAAATATACACATTGTTGATGGACATACACTCGTTAATGCTGATGGTGAGGAATTACAGTTGTAACATCTCATAATGTACCTCAAACTGAGTAAAGTATTACTGAGAAACGCCCTACTCAAGTCGTCCTTGTGATGGAGGTTCGGCTTAAATAACTAATTCTTTCAATGTCTTGTCAAACTCGAGCTCAGATTGATATGGTAAAATCAACGGCATTGTTACTGTCTTGTACTACATTGTGCACAATCGCTGAGGACTGAGGAAGCCTCCGGAGCTGGTGTTTAGCTTCCAACAAGCACTGTAAGCCGTAGACCAATCACAATAGAGCAGGCTCGCGGAAAGGAGGGAAGTCATTTGAGAATCACTGAAAAATATGGTCATGCAGTGTATATTATTAGAAAATTAAAGTGTTTTTTTTACCTTTGATTCAGGTAAACCTGTTGTAGGAGACCTCTAAAACAAAATTAGGAACCTTTAAAATAGCATAATAGGGCCACTTTAAGAACCTGTGTCGGAGTTAAGGTTGTGTTTTGAATAGCACATGGCAAGTTTGACAGTACCTGGCAACTTTATCCTTTAATTTTAAGGTAAGGAGCCATGCGAACAATCTCAATTAAAAAAACTAAATGAAGTATTGTGGATTTGAAATGAATGACTGCAAGTAAATCATTTCCTTTGATCCTCCATTTAATAGTTTTTTAGTCTAGAGGGTTTCTGTCTCAGATTGTATGGATACTCACATTTTCACAAGTCTTTGACAGTTTAGTCTTGACTCTAACATGGCTTCATATAACTTTGATTTGAGGTAGCAGGTGCAGTGGACCCAACTGGTGGGCTGTTGACTTTTTCCATACTGGCGAAGGCTCCCAAGCAGAAAAGCCATCTCTTTTGCACTGGAGATTGTAAGGACAAATCAAAAAGAGCCATTCACCCGGCAGAGGACAAAAGACACCCACGCAAAGCGTACTTTGTGCCATCCAGATAAAGGTCTGTGGAAATGGCAGACCCAGACTGGCATTCACACAGTGACAAGAGGGCGAAAGGTGTGAAAGAAGCCATTGAGGAGCATCTCCCACCGCTGAATGGAGGGATAAGGGTCTTCAGCGGGAATGAAAGTGGCAGAGCACAGGGCTCCTACATGTCATTGGAAATGAATGAGGAAAACGGTAGGCGCTAATCTCTGTGTGTGCGTGTCATCTCTTAGTGTAAAATCACAATGCCGTGTATCTAGCTGCAATAATACCGAGCTGCAGAGTCTTTCTTTTTAAGGTATGGCAGGGTCAAATGCAGATTTATTTGTTTGAATGCTTCAGCGAGCGTTGAGATAGACCTTACTTAATCGTCTGATGGGCATCCAAAAATACTTGGTCCCAAAAGAGCATCCCTATTAAGACATTCTATTGTTCTCTTCCTCAAATAGAGGCCCTATTAATTAATAGCCATTTTATTGAATCGTACAACCATGCTCGGTGATTATAAATGAATTAATTATGAGACAATGGAGCCTACAGCCAGTTTTCTTGGGCCTATTTCGGCATGCTCCGGACTCCCGAGAGGATTCTGGAAAGTCTTCGAGATTAAACACATGTAAGAACTTGTGCAGTCGCAACTACAAGAAAGCACGTCCTCGTGAACTAACTCAAGGTGAAAACTATTACCGAAGCCTGGCCGGCAATAAATTTATATTGATTCTTCATATGAGCAACTTCTTCCAGATAAGCCCCAGAGCTGCTAAGATAATGATTTTTGCATGTGCGAGTCCATTCTCTGGCCTTAAAAACATCTGAGACGGACAAAAGAGTTTGCACACGGTACTTGGTCCAAGTGCTAAGGAAAGTGACACAGACTTTGTGTGGTTATTTGCTCCCTGACATGGGATATGGGCTTTTAATAATTAACGAAGGGACAGGAATAGAGTAAAAGGAACAAAAACAATCATTGAGGAGGGAAACTGTTGCCAAGAACCAAGGAAAAGCACAGATAAACTATTTTGAACATCTCATTATTTCAGCCAAGCTGTAACGGTTAATATTAACTTTGGGCAAATGTTCACAGTCTATATCTTGGTGAATTAGAGAATGGTCAATTTGAAGAAGAACTTTGATTTCCCACTGGAAATCACAGTACAATGTTACCTTTTGTCTGTAGAGTAGATAATTCTTGGTGTAACTGCTTGTTGTGGTGTTTAATTACTTAAAGTTGACATGAAATCAAAACTAATGCTCTTTACTTTCTTAATATACATTCTTGGTCTCAGTTGTGCACGTTCTTTCAAATAAAAAGCCTTCTTTAATCTTTCATACAAATTTAGAAACCTATTCTGCCTCTAAAATCACAACCTTTCCGTCCACCAAGCCTTTCACTTTATTTTAATCAAGTCCCCCGTAGGAAATACATCACATTACAGAAGCAAAATGGCTATCCATTTGAAAAAAAGCCATATTTTCCTCCCTTTCTCTTTCTCGGTGGGCGTGGCACTGATGGATGCTGGGATACGTTTGATTAGTGTGGCTGTTGGATATGTGATGTAGTAGGAAGCAGGTGAGAACGTGCCCTCATAGGTCGTTGATATCATTAGCGAACGGGCCAAAGTGTGGAGGCGGGACGATAGTCAATCTGGGTGGCTTGACTTTGTGTTTTATTGGAGACGTTTGCTGAGGGACAATGCTTCATAAATACTTGTCACACATGATATACAGGAAAGCATAAAGACAAGAAAAAGAATATATTTCATTTTTCTGATGTTTTTACATTTGAAGTTTGACTTCTTCATCCTCTTTTTTTAAAATCACAATATTACTATAGTGTATTTGAAGGACATCCTTGTCGAAGAAATAAATCTCTTTTTGAGAACACTTAAAACTTATTTAAAGTGAAATCTTTTAATGTGTTTTGATATTTATATATGCAGCCATGTGAAAAAGAAAGGACACCCTATTGAATTGCATGGTTTTCTGTATCAGGACATAATAAAAAAAATAATCTGGTCCATGGTAAGTATTAAAATTTAGAAAGTAAAACTTCAGATGAACAACACATGACATATCACACTGTGTCATTTAACAAAAATAAAGCAGAAATGGAAAAGCCATGGGTGACAAACTAAGTACACCCTAGGATTTAATTGCTTTTAGATCTACTTCTAGCAGCAATAACTTGAAGTAATAATTTTCTGTATGACTTTATCAGTCTCTCACTCCGTTCTGTAGGAATTTTGTCCCGCTCTTCTTTACAACATTGCTCCATGCAGTTCATTGAGGTTTGTGGGCATTTTTTTATGCACAGCTCTTGCCATGGCATTTCAGTCAGGATGAGATGGGTTTTCAAAACCTTGATTCTTTTTGTTATCAGATATTCTGTTATGGATTTGTTATTGGGATCATCGTCCTGTTGCACATCTTTAGTTGTCGGACGTATGGCCTCACATTTGAGACTAGAATACTTTGTTAAACAGAGGAGTTTATGGTCAATGACAGTGAGGTGCCCAGGTCCTGTGTCTACAAAGTAAGCCCAACATAATCACCACTCCACCAACATGCTTGATTTTGGTACGAGGTGTTTGAGCTGATATGCTCTTTCACCAAATATGACGCTGTGCATAATGGCCAAACATTTCCACTATGGTCTGTCTGTCCAAAGGACATTGTTCTAGAAGTCTTATGGTTTGTTCAGATGCAACTTAGGCTATCCTGCCATGTTCTTTTTTAGAGAGAAGAGGCAACATGCCATACTTGTCCCATCTTTTTCTATTTGTACCATCATGAACTTTAACATTTGACATGTTAACTGAGGCCTGTAGAATCTGAGGTGTAGTTCTTGGGTTGTCTGCTATTTCCCTGCGCATTGCACGGTCTGACCTTGGGGTGAATTTGCTGGGATGTCCACTCATTTCCATAAGAAGAAATTGCAGACAACCCAAGAACTACCAAACAGACAGACCAAAGTGGGGGTTGGTGTCTCCCACCTGTGAATAATCTTCCTCACTGTAAAATGATGGGCTTCAAATTGTTTGGAAATGACCATATTACCCTCCCAGATTGATTGCAGGGTGTCACACATATCCTTAGTTTGTCTCCTATTGCTTTTCCATTGTGGCCTAGTTTTTGTTAAATAAATAATGACACGGTGTGATACGTCATGTGTTGTTGTTTGTCTGAGTTTTTATTTTCCAGATCCAGATATTTTCCGGACCAGATTTTTTTTTTAAAGTCGGGTTATGGAATTCAATAGGGTGTCCTTTCTTTTTCACATGACTGTATATATGGTCATTGCCTCTCCAGTGTGTATTCTTTCCAAGTCTTATAAATAATAAAAATGTATCTAAGTATATCAGTCTCTCCGATCTCAACTCGCAATGAGTTTTAATTTTTTATTGTTTTATTTTGTGTTTGTACAAGGCCTTTGTATGGAGGCAAGTTGAGAGAGCGTGACGGTACTGGAGTCGAATATTCCTCCTTGTATTATGAGATGAAACACCTTCATACGGAGAGCAATATTAGCGCACCATCTGGTGGGTGCCGTCCTTTGCTGTGTGGTCGGGGCTTCACTGTTGACTAATATTTCTCCAAAGAAAAATATAGAACAGAGGCATAGAGATGTGAAGGACGTGTGGAAGGTGGAGAGGAGGGATGAATGGAGAAAAAGAGGGAGGCAAAGGAGGTATCTGTGCCTTCAATCTGAAAGCTCGCAACACGTGCGGCAAATAAATTCATCACCCAGTGAGGATGTCTTGTTCTGACACTAATTTTAGGTCCAGAGCAGTGGGTAATGAACATATTCTATGACAAATGGTGAACACTCGCATCCGGCGCATTTGTTGGGCCTATTTGCATTCTCCGGTTTGCCTCCACAACACCTGGTGTCTGGGGTTTGAGTACGCAGTGAAAGAAACGTCTGAGAATAGAATGGCATTAGACCGCTTCCTTATGACAGTGGTATTGTTCGCTTCGTGTTGTTTTGACTGAGCGCTTTGTTTTAATTTGAGATCTTAGAGACAAGGGCAAATGGTGAGTGGCTGTGTATAAAATTTCCAGAAAACCCAAGAGCACTATAGAGTTATACTGTATGCCCTTGAGTGTTGTTATATCTCAGAGGAAGAGTTTCTGGGAAAACGTTCTCTGCGGTCTCAGACATTTCAGTACCTTATGAACTCTGTAACTTCTAATAATTTAATATGCTCGTGTTGTAATTTAAGAACAGATTTCTATTAAAGTGTAGGTCAAAGCAGACTTTCGAAAATAAGCGCTAGTCAATTTAATTTTTACGTAATTGTTTATACAGTTGGAACATAATGGAAGAAATTCAAACAATATTCAAAGAAAATCCTGTTTTGTTTGAACTATTTGTAATGTTTTTCCAATAGATTTTTCCAATAGATTTCCAAGTTTTTCATGTTAGAAATATATAATATATTGGACAAGAATCTTATAAATCACTATTGTTCATAAGTTTGGGGTCAAATGTTAATGTTCTTTTATTAAAACATTTAAATACAAAAATAAAACTGCAATAGTGTGAAATATGTTATTACAATTAAACTATTTTCTATTTTAATATGGTTTAAAATTTATTCCTGTGATGTCAACGATTAATTTTCAGCAGCGTTATTCCAGTGGTCAGTTGCATGTGATCCTTCAGAAAGCATTTTAATATGCTGATTTGCTGCTCAAAAAACATTTCTGATTATTATCAATGTTGAAAACAGTTGTGCAGCTTCATATTATTTGGGCAAAGTGAGACACTTTGATGAATACAAAAATTGTAAAGTTGTAAAATTGTAAAATTGTAAAATTATAAAAAATTTTATATCTACACTCACCTAAAGGATTATCAAACATCCCCCACACCATTACACCACCACCAGCAGCCTGCACAGTGGTAACAAGGCATGATGGATCCATGTTCTCATTCTGTTTACGCCAAATTCTGACTCTACCATCTGAAAGTCTCAACAGAAACCGAGACTCATCAGACTAGGCATCATTTTTCCTGTCTTCAACTGTCCAATTTTGGTTAGCTCGTGCAAATTGTAGCCTCTTTTTCCTATTTGTAGTGGAGATGAGTGGTACCCGGTGGGGTCTTCTGCTGTTGTAGCCCATCCGCCTCAAGGTTGTGCGTGTTGTGGCTTCACAAATGCTTTGCTGCATACCTCAGTTGTAACGAGTGCTTATTTCAGTCAAAGTTCCTCTTCTATCAGCTTGAATCAGTCGGCCCATTCTCCTCTGATCTCTAACATCAACGAGGCATTTTCACCCACAGGACTGCTGCATACTGGATGTTTTTCCCTTTTCACACCATTCTTTGTAAACCCTAGAAATGGTTGTGCGTGAAAATCCCAGTAACTGAGCAGATTGTGAAATACTCAGACCGGCCCGTCTGGCACCAACAACCATGCCACACTCAAAATTGCTTAAATCACCTTTCTTTCCCATTCTGACATTCAGTTTGGAGTTCAGGAGATTGTCTTGACCAGGACCACACCCCTAAATGCATTGAAGCAACTGCCATGTGATTGGTTGATTAGATAATTGCATTAATGAGAAATTGAACAGGTGTTCCTAATAATCCTTTAGGTGAGTGAGTGTGTGTGTGTGTGTATATAATTTCGTAAAATAACAGAAAGAGTACTGGATGCTTATTACCCAGACATTGTCTATTAATTGTATGGACATTTCTCTTAACCCTAATATAGAACGCAAAGAAGTGCAAAACTCTGTTAAATTATTACAGTACATTGTGCCCTATTTTTAAGGATTTATTTTATTATTATTTTCCAACCAATCAATGTTCTTCTCCTTCAGGGTGAGCCTTGTGAAAGTTGTCGCAGTGCACTTCCCAATAAAAGAAGTCATTCTCACAGGCAGGTGTTTCTGTCACGTGTTGCCATTTTATCACGGGTGCCATCTTGACAGTCTCCCTCGGCAACACTCTGATAATGGTTATTAACACAAAAACACACAAAAAATCCATATTCCACAACTTGCTGTTTGTCAGTTTGACAGCTCTCCGCATTAACGATGGCGTCAGCCCGCAGGATGTAAAGCAATTACTTTGAGACTCTCAATTAATGAGCTTCCCAAAACTGTTGTCATTGTTATTATAGAACCTTATCAGACATTTCCAGGGTTCTTTATTTTCCTCTCTGAAAAAGAAACGATGTGTATTTCCAGTGGATCATTAGCATTTTCAGTCTGTGTAAGGACAAATTATTTTGCCAATGCATTTTGGAGTTTCAGGTGGGCACTGCCAAATTTCCCAGCACCTACACATGGTCAGTCTGGTGATTTGTGAAATGTTCACCTTTTTTTGGATTATGACATTCATCTAATTTTGTGCACTATAACACCTTTGAACTTGACAGACTGCTCCATTAATTATACATTCAGAAGTATACATTAATCATTTATACACGTATTTGTGCATAAAACTTAAACTACATTTAAATGCAGAACGGATTCAAACTGACATTTTTTATTATTAATAGTTTATCTTTTTTACTCTCAGTATTAATTTTTTTTTTTAGACATGATAGCGTTATGATTATGCCACAAATTTCAAGACAAATATTTTCATCCAGAGCATCCAAAGTCTTTGATGTCTTTCATGTTTTTACCTGGTAGATCTTGATGAAACCTGGATGAAACACATTTTGAAATATGTAAGTTTATATCTGTTTTATCTCTCTTTAAATCACTGTAAAGTGTAAGACTAATCATGAGTAGGAGTAGCACGTGTTTCACAGAGTTTCACCAAGTTTGAATCATCTGGCTCATTAGAGACCTATATAACCTATCATGTTCATTTTCATGTTTCTTTGTGATAAAACCCCCCATAAGATTTGTTTTTGTTCTTAGACCTATTTAATTTACTTGAGTATCAAGTAAATCACACCGGAACATTTAAATCTGTGTTCATGTTGCTGACCCAGAGGGAGCAGTTGTCATGTTTAGGTATGAAACAGCTTCACCACACTTTCAACCACACAGTATCATGGAAAATTGGCACTGAAAAGGTGTGGACGCAGTTTTTTTTTTTTTTTTTGTGGCTGACCTTTTTGCATATGCATTTGTCAGAGTTTACCTTACATATGCTACATTTATGGGAGGAGAGTATTTAAATGAGCCATGCAAGGTGATTTACTAAGGTTTGTGCTAGTCAATTTATTGGTGTTTGCGCCATTATTTACTGCCCCAAAATTTGCGCTGCTCTTGATAGATTGCGTTGGTCATTATGGAAATGATCCGGCTGCGTCTGTGTTCTTTAATGTGTGTGTTGTCAGTAGATTACGTGCAGAACTTTTCACTCCCATCTGCATTGGAATTGCGCTTTCACGCTACACCCTTAAAAATAAAGGCACCAGGGGTGATGAAGGGGTTTTCACAGTGATGCCATAGAAGAAAATGTTTAGTTCCCTGAAGAACCGTTTTGTGAAAGGTTCTTTAAAGAGCCATTTTTTTTCTAATCTTTGTTCAAAGAACCTTTTGTGCAGTGGAAAAGTTCTTTGGATATTAAAGGTTCTTCATGGAACCATACACCCTGCCAAAGAACCTTTATTTTTAAGAGTGTAATTTGCCCTGTTTAGTCAATCTGGCCCTAAAAGTTTGTTTAGTTTGTTTAGTTTTCCTTGGTTCTTGGCAACAGTTTCCTCCTCAAACAAAGTAAATGTTAAATCAAATAAAATATTTTTTTCTAAATATTTTTTTCTAATATCTATTTAACACTTTCCTCAATTAACACAATAATGACTTCAAATCTGGGAGGTAATTTCTCAGCCAAATTTAATGTGTGATTAATTTGTGGTTAATTAGATAAATTAATCAGTACATCATGTAATATAGGCCTATATAATTAAAGGCACACTATGTAGTTTTTCGCCGCTAGAGGTCGCCTATTCAAAACAAAGGCGTAGCTTGATGATACTGAGATTGAGGGCGGAATCTTGGGAGTTGTCTTGAGGGCTTGAGCCCCTGCCCCTGAACCCCTGAAAGTGAAAGTGCCCTTTTTTGATCGGGCCCCGAGGGTGACCCCGCCAGAACGTGATTCTTACCAACTCAACCCCATGGAACGCGATTCTTACAGACAACCACAAACAGCCCTAATATATAATTTACAGCCCTAATACTTAAAAGCCCTAATCTATAATTTATAAATATATATACTATTACATTTTTTATCTTTTTTTTTACTGGACATCAACACAAAAGTACTGATTAAGAAAATTCCAGAATTATTTTTGCTGAGTTGCAAAACACTCGTAAGGTTTAGCAGCTTGCTATTTGTGATCATGTGATTTAATGGTTTCATTCATTTACTAGAAGCTATGTGTATGGAACAAACAAAATGGGTATTAATTGTCAATAAATTGCAGAATAAATTGATATAATCCCAAAAATTGCATGGTGTACACTAATGCATTTCTTTTTCTGTGTACCAATAGCAGAGTGATTCTCTGATTCATGATGTGTGTAAAGCAATGCTATTTGTACAAAAGCTTTCCTTTTCAGTCCTGGCTCAAGATGTCAGAGCGTTTGTGGGTTGTTCTGGCTGCCTCCAGTTAAAGGTCTTACTTTGACAGTTTTTGCCCTCAGCAATCGGCCTGCACAATCTATCTTTCCTTTTTCTTTAGATCAAGCCTCTTTTATCTTGTTCCATGGCATGGCATCATGATTTTCTTCATTTCATCAACTGATTGCTTATCTCCTTTCTTAAGATGTCTTATTGTTTTTCCCTGCAGCGTTTTTTTCTGAGGTTGTGATGTACCCTGAATCGAGTCTTGACAGTAAAGTATCAATCTGCTCATAATATTGATGATTTATATGAATTGAATGAATGAATTGTCCTCTTATATGCTTCAAGGACTGTATAAGAGGTTATGAGTGTCAGCCCTCCCTTACTATCTGGTAACAACTCCATATACTTCATCATCTACCCGCTCATAACACATCCCCTACATACTTATATCAATCCCCAAAATGGGCACATGCCTTCCTGCCTATCCCGTGACCCGTTTCAGCTCAGGTTATTCGTATTCAAATCAGGTCAGGGAACTCAGATGCAATATCACACACATAAGCAGGTCGTGTGTCCGTCAGTCAGTAAGTGTATGCACTTTGACTGAATACCTTATTAGTACAGTTGTCCTGTGGTTCATGCACTGAAAACTCAGAATGGTTTAATGGACCGAGGGCTCCTGGGGCCCTATACAATCAAGCAGGCTAAATGAGGCACCCTATAAGGAAAAAAAAAAAAAACTTAACTCAAAAGTGCTGACACAGCCAAAAACACAAAGCTCTCTTTTCCCCTACAAATTAGCAGAATTATGGTGCCCGTTGATGCCAATCTAATTGCAGCTAAATTTGACGGAACTTAATGTGTCCTGGTGGAAAATTAAATTTCATGAATTACAGATATAAACCATAGAATTGAAGACCAATTAAGGATTAAGGAAGCTGATTGATGCATTGATGGAGTTTAGCGTTATTAGTTGTAAAAAAAAAAAAAAAAAAAAAAAGGGGAGTTAGTTCACCCAAAACTGAAATTCTATCATCATTTATTCTCAAACGTATGCCGTACTTTTTTTGTGTAACACAAAAAGAAAATATTTTGAATAACTATTTTTGCCTGTACAGTGAAAGACAGTGGGGTCCAAAACAACATTGGACCCCATTGACTTTCATTGTATATTTCACATTTTTCTTCTGTGTTCCGCAGAACAAAGCCATACAGGTTTGGAACAACATGAGGGTGAATAAATGATTTAAATGACATAATCTTCATTTTTGAGTAACTATCCCTTTATGAGGAGCTTTGACCTCTTGTGTTGAGGTCAACTCGGGTATTTTAAGTGGTCTGTGAGTTTGACATCAGAGTTCGGTTCCTTTGGTTGTTGTGAAACACATTTTCTAAACTTGACTTCGCACCAAACCTGAGTATGCTTGAAAACTGGGCATTAGGTAGCAGTTCATGGACCTCAGTACAGTTAGCAACTGGTATGAAACCAATCCAGCCTGATTTGCAAAAGTGAACTGCATATTAATAATGTTTCATTTGTTGGATTGGCACACAATCAGCATTTCCCAGAAGATTTACATGAATAAAAAAAAAAATTTGACGCCTTCTCCCTCTGAGTAGGCAGTGGTAAACAGCTGCTGCTAGTACTCACGTTGGTATTGATGACGCAAATGTACCACGGTTTGGAGCCAAATCATATAATGTGAAAAGAGACCTGCGGGGGAGGAGGGTGGAATCGAAATTGGGTTTCGGCCAAGCAGTCGAACCAAATGTGAAAACATGGCTCCAATACAGGGCATATCTTGGCATGGTTTGCAGTGAAGTAACTAAAAGTAACTGATTTAAAGTAGTGATGCTGCTAACTTCATATATATTTCAGTGGTGTGACTGCTGTTTTCAAAACAGTGCAGCATGGTAGATGTTTGTAATGTCAGGTTGTATTGCTTACACAGCTTTACTAAACCATTATCTTCTCTCTCAAATATATCATTAGAAAATGTGATTCTTGTGAACTGATTTGGTCCTCTCTTTCTAGTGTTGAAATATCTAAATCATTTTAGTGAATCAGTTCACTGTAGTGAATCATTTTGTCCTTTCTCACATATATTTTGTTTGAATATCTGAAGCGGTCTAGTGAATTGGTTCAGTCTAAACGGTTCTCTCTTTCACATGTGCCATTATTAATCTATTAGGATCTACTGAAACGAGTCGGTTGTATTCCCAGTATCAGGGCCGGTTCACACATGACGTGTTTATGCTGCTAAAAAAGTGAGATGCAGGTATAAAGAATAAAAAAGTCTAGAGACTAGGGCTGGGACGATACACCTATCTCCCGATTTTATACTAAACAATACTCACAATACACAATACTTTCCTCCACCTTGTCTGTAAGCAAGGACTAAAATAAAGCAAATTTATATGAATTAACATCGATTTTTGTAAATAAAATTACGATAGTTAGGTGAATCAGTTTTTTTCCCAGCCCTAGTGCTTACATTGACAATACTGGAACAATGGAAAAGTAGAGCAGTGGAATGGGAAAAAAAAAGAGTTCTGTGTGAGCAGACCCTCACTTCCTGTTACATACCTACAGCGTAACAAATTTACATAATGCCAGCCTATGGTCTTCATTGGCTGCCCATGAACAATGTCTACTTTAACCTGCCAACACTGTAGTTGTAGCTCATCCTGGTTTGTTTCATGTTGTTGACATGATTATGTCAAGAAGACGCTGTTTTCTGAGGTGCCTATCCATTTTACCTTCATCTCAAATAACATGGAAAACTGACGCCAATATTACTGTTCGTTAGCCTGACATGGTCTAGTCGGTCTGATCTAGTCAGAATATGAGTCTGATACCGCTCCATTGGGATGTGATTATTGGGGCGTGTTTCAACCGGACCAGGAAAGACCTCAACTGGTAGACCTACAACCAATCAGAGCAACGGAGTAAATTACCTATGTTGAGCGACGCACAGTAGTGGGAAGTTCGGATAATTTTACGGATCTTTGAATCCCGTTCAGCAAACTGGACAAATCTTTTTTTCAAGTCATTTCGTTCATTTCAGCAGAATATAATTCAAATGTCACATGTTAAATTCCCCAACACATCTAGTACTTATGCAAACATTGATCACATTTGGAGTAAAAAATTAATTATAAGCTAATGCAGCCAAGGCCAAACCATTTAATCACGTCTGTTCCCTGGAAAGATTAGTAATGTTACACCTCTCCTGTCTTCGGTTTTGAGTCGTTAGTTCCATCATCAGTGTCTGCATGCAGTCCCGAAAACAGAATTGATTAGTTCAGCTCTAGAGTGCTTGGGTTCCAGTCATTCGTTCTCACAGCCCCATAGGCTGAATGCAGAAGATCCTGTACAGAACCGATGGCCTGTAGCACATGCACGGTCAACATAAATTGAACAAATCGCTCTCTGAGACAACTCGTTGTTCCCGAGTCATATTTAAGATTAGTTCATAAAATAATGAATCGTTCATGAACGACGCATCACTAACGCATAACTTAGTTGACAACTGATCTCCACTGCACGCACGCTGGAAGAAGTAGAAGAAAAATATGAGTTTAAACTATCTTTGCTGGTGTTGTAAAAAATATTTAAGGATACACAGAGTATTTACTAACACAATAATCATTTTTGAGAGAAATAGTTCTCAGTTTAGGATTAGAACGAATTCAGCCCAAGCGCTCTTTGGTGACGTCAATGCTTATGTGACTGTTTAAAATCTATCCATCATCGTATAAAGCCCGCCCTGACAATTAGATTGGTCTGAACAGTTTCTCTTTGGGCATAATTTCTCCTCAATGGATCGAGTCCAGACCGAATTGCCCGACCTCAAATGTTGTGGAAGGGGCTAAATTTGGCTGGCACACAGGCTAACTGTTCATATCACTGTTTATCAAATGCTGAAGAAGCCTCCATAGCTGAAATTCAGATATGGTAATAGGGGTTTCATTTCCGACAAATGCTGTAAGCATCGACCAATCACAACAGGCTGGGCCGTCTGACCAATCAGAACAGAGTTCGGCTCTCAGAAAGCAGGAGTTTAGAGAGATTGAAACTATTTTCAGACTCTTTGAGAAATAAGGTGATGTCCCATGTATATTATGAGAAAATGACAGTTTTTTGAACTTGGATGCATGTAAACCTATTGTTGGAGACTTTAAGGAACCTTTAAAATAGCATTAGTCACTTTTTATCAAGCTTGTAAGTGAAGCTTGAATGACAGCTTTAGAAAAGTAAGTGACCATACATTCCTGTTTTCCGACCGTGTCCAAAATTATTATTTTTCATACGTATTAGTAGTTCAGATTAAAAATGCAGCACTTGGGTGTTAGCTTGATAACATATCTGACAAACTTTTGCAGGTGTACTGTAATCTTCTAGTTTTCCTTCTCGGTGGGATTAAAGATATCTTCGGGGGCTTGGCAACACTTTGTGACCTTTCAAGTAAACAATTGGAGTGATAGCATTTTCAGTTGTTTCAGCCTTAATCTTAACTGTGTTTTTGGACTCGTGACATTCTCTATATGAGATAAAGTGCTCTCTTAGCTTTTCATTTCAGCCCACTCACCAGCAGTGGGAAGTTCCCATGAGCCCGCTTGTTTGGGCAGAGCCAGAAGCAATGCGATTTCTCTCTCTCTCACTCTAGCTCTCTTCCTCTCCCTTTCCGACAAAAAATTCTGCTGTGTGCTGATAACCCAGGATCTACCTCTCTACATGTGTAATCTTCTGTAAATAATACTTGATGTACATTGTGTTCCTGGTACTTCATTTCGAGGAGGATTTTGTCCCTTCTGTTCTGTCACATTGCTATGCTATCTGCCTTTAAGCCTCTACACATTAGACTGCTAAACACATTACAATTTAACTTATTTGGCATGGACATACAGTAAGTAATCCTGCGTTATATATCTAATCAAATTCTTCTTTCCAGTTAATTCCTTTTTAAAATGCGAGCAGCACATCTGATGTGGTACGTCAAGAGAGACATGTAACACAAGTTATTATGACGATGACAGGAACGGCGAATTTGACGGTTATTCAGTCAAACAGTGCAAGGATGGAGAGTGGCGCTCGTCTCGAGAGAGGTCAAAGTCTCATTGGCGCAATTTAACTTCACCGCTCATGTGAAATTGATTTTTGATTGATCTACTCGAATCCGCATGTCCGATTTGATTTGCATTTCCAAAACCTGGAAACATTTTTGAACCTATTTTCAGCCACCTCGTGGAGCTAATTGACGCTTGCTTCGCACAGCCCTACTGATTTTCATCATTAATTTGGCAAGGAACATTGATTACGTGTCACAACATGCTGACAACCAGCGCTGAAATCAATGAAAATCAAACAAGTTTTTACCCAGTAGGCTTAAAGATCGAGAATGTCCCGTCTAATTCCCTCCCCAAAGCTCATTCACTTGCGCAGAGCCGCTAGGATTTGATTTAAGGCTAAGGATGACCGTGCCGACTCGAGCCGTGCATCCAGTGGGACAATAAAATAAAATCAGAGATTAGTTTTTCTCTGCCGCTGAAAAATCAGCCTTGACATCCTCATTTCCTGTTGAGTTGACATCAAGACCCTCATTATATATTGATAAAATTAATCTACCTAAAAAGAAATCTGCACTTTGCTATGAAACGCTCAAAATAATGAGTTTCTGAAATCAGAGCCTCTCAGAGGCTTATGGAATGTTTGCTTCCATCCATGAGTGATACAAAAAGCTCAGTCATATTTACTGGATGTGTGTGGTTAGGATGACGGCTGGATCTTTGACGTGCAGCTGGGTTTATTTTGGCTACCGTGCTGAAAAAAATCGAACAAAGCCACATTGATGTTTTTTTTAAACGCTTTTGCTGGATTATTCTTTTCACCAGCCTTGATTCCACATTACCATTGATACAATATTTCAGTGTTCACCACTGACAAATGATGTCAGATATCAATCCGAAGGCCAAAAGTTCAAAGCGGTTGACAAAATCTTACATTTAACATCGAAGGCATTCTGTCTTTTATACCACATTCATAATTAATGCACTGTACTTGTCTGCATCAAGTGATTAACTGTGACCTTGATGTATAAATCACTTTCTATTGCATCAAAACCGCTCTGCTCGTTCAGCTCTGTATCAAACGACTACACATTTTCATGAGCCAAGGACCGCAGGCTTTTGCATCAGGAGCATATAAGGAGAAGCCCCAGATCCGCCACGGCAACATCACTCTTAATTTCACATGAACACGTCATGCCGACATATCCGCGAGCCGATGACGTGTAGCAGAGATTGAACAATAGAGTGGGTGTCACCGTGAGATCTCCAGATTTGATTTCTGAATGCGAACCGAATGACAGATGAAAGGGAATTGTGGGTTGAGAAGGTGCGTAGTATATAATGCCGAAAATCATGAGGCTTTTGTTACTTGGGCATTTCGGTACATCAGATTCTCTCTCCAGGCTCTATTAAATTACACGGAGCTCAAAGTGACTTTGCTTCAGATATCCTATAAATTCAAAGGGAAATTATGCAGGAAGGTGGAGGAAGAGGAACCACCTTCATGTAATCTCATCATCCTTCGTACTGATTCGAGATCGACTGATATACATATTATTATGTGTATAACTTGAAATGTTTATAATAATAATAATAATAATAATAATAATAATAATAATAATAATAATGACAACTGCAGTTATTTCTATATTTAAAATGTATTTCTTTTGAAAAGTTTTTTAAATAATTGAATAATTAATAAATGCTATAATAACAACAACAACAACAGTACTATTAATAATATTATAAGTTCTTCAATAATAATTATTTAATTAATCAAAATAAATAAATAAATAAATAAATAAATAAAAGTGTTATTTCTTTTTTATATGTTTGTATTTATTATAATGATGATAATAATAATACGACACACACTGTTCGCACTGATGTGCCAAAATTACACACACACAAAAAAAAAAGCATTCCAGGCCAATAATTGGCGATGTCACTTTGTCACGAAACACCCTGCGAACGTAATACGCATGTGTGGAATTGGTATATGCATTTGTGGACATGTAATACGCATGCGCATGACGTCACCATTTTCACAATTTAAAATTTTTGATGTTTACATGGAGACGGTAAAGGCATCTTTTTCAAAACCTTGCACTTTGAAAACACTGTTGTCGTATAAATGAACGGCTATGATGCATAAAAACTTTCCGTTTTCATTTGAATACTGTGTTGTGTAAACACCCTTAGGTGTTTCTGTATTTCTAAATAAAAGTATCGATATAATGTAAAGTATTTGCTCTGGCTCTTGTTTTAAATTATTTTGCTCCTTTATTATGCTTGTTGTTGTCATCTGTTGACATTGTACAATCAGAATGTTGTAGTTGGTCGGTGTTGTGTATGTCCCGCCTCACCTCCACTGTGATTGGACGGCAGGGAAAAAAACTGACAGTGATGAGCGCTGTGTTTTACTCATAGTTGAACATTCTTCAACTCTCGGCGACTGTTAAAAAGAGCGCTCAGTGTTTGAGCGTGGAATGAATAGACGTCCAGTGATTCGTTGCGCTCATGGCATTCTAAAAACGCGGCGCTTCCATTGAAAATGATTGGAAAAATACGCCAGCTGCGTGAAAAAACGCTTTGGTGGACACACGGCTAAAGGGTATATAAAGAAAGAAGATAATGAGTAGAACAGAAACAGGTGTGTACGAGCTAATTAACAGCCAGGTATAGGGAACACAGGAAATCGGGAAAGGATCAAACAGAGTGAAAACTAAACTAAAACAGGAGCACAACTATCACAATTGTTCTGTTTCTAATGATTATAATATCCTGAACATTGAACATGACCAGGGAAACTACTTTTATTGTAATCTCTATGTGTGTTTAGGCACTCAAATTTGTATTTAAATGCGTGTTCTTGACAGACACTTTCTGTCTAAAGTGACTTACAAAGCACTGTTTTCATTCAAAAGCTGCATTTTACAAATGGCCCCAGGCTGGGATGCAAGGGAGCAGGTAGATTCTGACAAATGCGATACCTTTTTCATCTCTCCAGTGGACTTCTTTTATCACTTTATTTGTATCCGAAGCACTCTGATCTCATTTATTTATTTTTTTCCCCCTTAAATCCATTCCACGGCAGGGTTCTGTTGTTCCTCTTTCCGCCCCTCAGGATTACTGTGGATCTAATGACACTTCTAGGTCCTCAATCACTGGCACCATTGAATGGTTTAAACCCTTTTTGGTCTTAGCCTGGGCATCTGGAGAGCTGAATATGGCTTACAGTGCCGACCCAATTCCTGCAGGGATGATTGCATCACTCGCTCCTTTCCGAAGGGCCGGGTCCAATGTTCTCAGGACAGATTTCTTTTGAAACGTTGGCTCTGCCTGTCAGATTCTTTCTCTCTTTTTTTGATCCACTTTTTCATTCGTCCCTCCTGTCGGTTTTCTTTTCAGCTTTATCCTGAAGCGTGTTTTTACTGGTTGGGTGAATCTCTCAGAACCTGTGAGGGTTCTGTTTCACCCCAAAATCAAAAGAATATTTATTTATTTTTCTTTGCTTAAATTAGTAAGTATTTTCATTATAACATAATAGAGTAATTCAATTTCCATTCCTGTGACGCAATAATACAATGCAACACCATACATCATATTAATGTTTTTGTATTGCCTATCATTTATGCCAAAAAACAATTATTATATTTTTTGTGTAAAATATCTGTGTTACAGCATTGAGAATCACCGTTGAAAATTGAAAACACCTATTTATAATTATGTATTTCCCAAATATAACCATAGAAAAATATATTTATTTCGTTTTTTTTATTGTGCCCTGGACATTTTTTTTAAATCCCCTTAGTTATTACTACAAATATTATTAACCTGGGTAATTCCCAATCTAATTTATGTATTCAATTCTAATGATTTTCACAGACTTTTAGGAAATTAAAACACGCCTGCGTTGTTTTATTGATATGTTCTCAGATATGTTTACACAGACTCCTGAGAATTTTCGCCGGAAGACAAATTATCATTGTGAAATGTTATTATGCCATTTGTTTTTCGTGGTTTAGTGATCTAAAACAAAAAAGAAAAAGAAGAAAACATTGTTTCAACTGGTGTAGCACCAATGCATAATAAGCAGTTTTTCACTGTACAGCCTAAATCATACTCAATTACCCACATTGTTGTAAATTTGTTTTCATGGGCGGATTTATTACCATTCTGAGCATTCCTTCTTTATAGCATTTTCTGCTGGATTTGATCAAGTGGACAGAGAATGTGACAAGCATGCAACCATGAAATTTTAGTGTGTAAAGTGCTATAGAACGAATCTCGCCATCCTTTTAATGAACGTTTCAGATATTCAATGTGATCCTTTTTATGACTCAAGCTTTCTCTCTCTCTGTCACTCTGCGATTCTTCTCTACAAATCCCTCCTAACGCTTCGTAATGCCATAAATCACGAAGTCTTCGTCACCATAACCCATTCTTGTAATGTGGCCCTGCCAAAAAAAATGGTCTGTCATTTCTATTGTTAAATTCAATCCTGTCCACTTGAACATGCATCGACAGGGACCCAATGGGACGGGGACATCATTCATCAACATTGAGTTGGCGCGGAGGCCTAAATGTGCGCTTGTGTGTGTGTGTGTGTGTGCCTGCATCGCCCAGATTCCCTCTCTCTTAGACGCAGAGGGGAAGATGATGGGAGCGGGACGTGAGCAGCAAAGCAATCGAGCGTTTAAGCCCCCCGTCAGACGGCGTGAGATTAGGATTTTTTTCTCTTCTCTTTTTCACAGAGGGAAAAAGAACACAAGCATTTGCTGTTTCGCTTTCCCGAGTCTGTTCCTCCGCTAAACCCCGTCCTCCCCGCCGAGCTCCAATACTGCCAATTTCAGGGTCACAGTGGGGCAGGATGCTGGATAAAGCGAAGAGGAGGTCAGGTCATACACTTGTAAATCCACCCCTGCCTGTTTGTCTTCCTTTTCCTCATCATTTAAGACACACAACAAGGGCTGAGATTTAGAGGGGATGGATGATGAGCCAGTCGCTGTCAGCAGAGGTTTACAGTATCATTTCATCTCTCTTAAAGTGAATTTAGGACGGGTATGGATCAGATTGCTCAACTTTGGCGCCGATATTTTATCAGCACAAAATGAGAATTCACACAGAAGAATTTATGTTGAATGCATTGTTTTAGGACTTGTCACACTGTGCTTATCCCCGGTTTATCATCGCTCTAAACCCCGCTTTAACCCCAGGTAAAAGAAAGTTTTACACTTGTAATTTAGGTAGCACAGTGTTAGCACAGCTTTTACACTGTTAACCCTGCATAGCGGTGCCAAATGTGCGGTGTGAAAAGATGCAATGTTAGAATGATACAACTAAATGCTTAACAACCAATGCCCAATCACATGCCTCATATTCACATGCTTTGGACAGTCACAGAAACTCAGCGCATTGTATAAATTTCAGTGTTTGATTGGAAAAATAACAAACATTGACTTTTTCATTCTTTATAATTTTAAAAAGTCCATTCAGGAAAAACTTTATAATACAGTTGGCAATGTATAAATATGCAAAGCTTGTAATGACAATGACACTGACACTGCAAATATGCAAATAAGGACGTTAACCCAGGGTTTAGGAATGTAACGTGTGAAACAGTATTTTATGAATACTTATAGTTTTAACCCTGGGTAAATTATGAGCAGTGTGAAATGTGAAACAAGATAACCCAGGATTGCGGGTTCCCTTTCGGAGTGGAAATTTGAAGCTGGACCATGTTTGGCTCTCGAGTGAGCTGAATGCATTCATTGTGATGTATTCGCTGTGAGACGCTCCACCCATGCTTGTGTCTCTCTTCAGAGATTGGAGTCAAGCATCTGTTTCTAGCATTTCGGGTCAATTGGATTGATCATGTGGATTGTAGGTGGCGCATAAGGAGGAGCATGACAGGAGTTTTTGCCTTTTGGGCATCTACTGCTATGTTGCTTTCATGTCGGTTCAGGAAACCGCTCTGTGGGCGCTTCTGATGTGACTGATTAATGTGATGTGTCTAATAGTAATTAGATAGAGAGAGAATTGAGGCAGGGGTTTTTAATAATCCACCTCCTCCACTGGCCCGCATATAAGTTTGTGAGCCCTTTATTCCTTCTATATTTGCACATTGATGTGTCAAGAAAACACAAATTTATATTTAGCTCTTATAGTCTCTCATATGTGTGTCCAACTCTTGAGGAAACTGAATGCGCTCCCTGTAATGAGCCATGGTGAAGGAGCTCACCCTTGGCTTTTGTCTTGTGGGAGGACAGTCAGGTGTTTGCACCTTAAGATTCTGTAGTCTACTGAAGCAACGTGGCATCTTCGATCGTGGGGTCACAGGTGGGTATAGAGTAGAGGTGGATGTTATCAAATAAGTCTACCTTCTCTGCCTACCACCTTGCTCATGGCAAAGCATATGCGGCGGCAAGACGGTGCTCAATTTCTGCTTAGCAGTGCTGCTGGAGGGCTGCAAGCTTCTCTTACCTCTTCAGTCTGCCGATGAGGCAATCGTAAAGAAGTTTACAGAATTGGGGTCTCAATCAGCACTTTCAGGAGATACGTCCCTGAAGCTTTTCCCCTTTCGTATTGATTCAAGATGAGTTTTGTAGGGCAGTATAGATTCCCTCTACTTCATTTACATTCTTCCTCAACTACTGTTGAGTTTTGAAGTGGGGATGTATGCTCCCCTATGGATGTGTGTCTTGATGGGTGCTCTACTATAGTCCTGGTTCGACAAAGCTAGAGGAAGTTCGCCCCTCATTGTTAGTTGCATACTATGATCTAGTGCTAAAAGAAAAAGATGAAATGATATGTAATAGCGGGTCTTAGGTAGCGGGTCTCCCTTGACTCAAAGCAAGGTATGAGCTATCTCCCAATTACATTGGGGTCTTTAAGCAGACCCCTGTGTCTTCATTGGGGTTTAGAGAATTATTGGGCAAACTGCATTATGTCCTGCATGCGATTGCCTCCCTGAGAAAGGATGTATGCTCCCCCTTGGATGATACCAATACCGAATAGAGGTGCTCATTGTTAAGGTTTTTAGAACCTTGCATGCTTCCTTTGGTAGGCTGCTCAAGTACTCCTTATGGTAGAGCAGGGTGAAAGGAACTATGTTGAGCAAGTCCCTCTTTTTCGTTTACCTTCCTCCCCAACTGTTGTTGGGTCTTGAAGAAGAGATATATGCTCCCCTTTGGTGGAGTGCTTCTATATAGGGATGATCAGTGTTACAAACCAATGAGTAGTGGTGAAATGCCGATGGCATCCCTGCTTATCATTGTAGCATTCTATAGTTTAGCCATTAATGAATCCTGGAGAAGTGCCTTGACTCAAGTCAAGTTATTTTCCCCTAATCACTTTAGTGCCATTAAAATGGAGTAGAAGCTCCTCTGCGGTAGGCTGCTACCTAAGAGCCTTGTCAAATACTTGTGAGAAATACCTGACATAGCTGAGGATATATTGGGTATTTTCCCCTCTGAGCTCCACTCTTGGGGTCATATTGAGAAATGGCCCAGGAACAGGATTGGGCACCCCTGCTGTAGAAAATAGAAGCTTGGGGGTCTTTCCTAGTATCGGGGAGTATTGACTTAGGGAGTAGTGCCCCTATCTGACTCCAGCTGGGTAGTGAATTCATGCTATGCCGACAATGTTTGTGCATATTCACAGCCAAGTGAGGCAGGCATTCACTCAGCATGATGTAGTTTCAGTTTTAATTTTAATTTTAGTTTAAGTTTCAATAATTCTGTCATTTTTTATATATTTGTATTTGTTCTGTTTTAAATTAAAGTTTTAACTAAAGGTTTTATAATTTTATATATTTCAGTTAGTTGCCATGCAAACATTTCTAATTTCTGCTTTTCAACATTTTGTTTTTGAAGATTAAGTTTTTCAATAGTTTTAGGTAACAACAACACTGCTCTATGTGCTCTCAGCATCGTTGCCTTTTTACTGTAAGTTGAATCATTGGTGGTGAGAGATTATAATTCTGTTTTTCTTTTTTGCCAGTTGCTGACAGATTTGGATAGATGAATTCAACTCGTCGTTAAAAATGTTTACGTTCAATCAATCTCAATGAAAAATTTTGCCCCATTTGTTTCAATTTCAGGACGTGCTGAAAAATTAAGCCTCAGTGAACAATCAAAAATGGGGTTTTTACATCTGCTTGCTTTCATTTTTCCTCTAATGTGGCTGATGTAATGGATGTCAGAGTGTACATAATTTATTCAGTTTGCTCAAAGGAGAACAAGCAAAATGGGACACTTTGCCAAAAAACAAAGACAATGAGGGGGAAAAAAGTGCTGTAACCTAGCCCTGTTGTTCCCATTCATAATGTTTGTTTAGACATTTCATTCTTTCATAATAATCCTTTAATCAATCATCATTCTCATAATATCCACATTTTTCCCTTCGTCAGCTGAAAACTGAAGGCAACTAATGGAATGGACATTGATATCTGTTATTTGTCATTGTGCTCCTGACTTCTGGACGGTTCCAGTTGGTGCGTAACTAACTACAGATAATATACTACTTCAGTCGTTCTTTTAAAAATAATGCAGCTTTTCCAGTAACAAGCTACTTTTTGAACCAGTGGCAGTGTAGTGTGACCAAACAACAGTTCTGTGTGTATATACCGCAATGCATGCAATAGGTTTGTATGTTTAGGCCTTTGACTGATGCGGTTTCAGGAGCGACAGAAAGGACCATTGATAACCATCTGTAATTCTTTCTCAGGGTGTGTCCTATAATGACAGTTTGCAGTAGATAAAATGTGAGGCACTCGACCCCAGCAAGGCTCTGAAATCACCCTGTCCCTCACCTCAAGGACAGTCCCAACATGAATCAGTGAAAGGAAAACAAACTTGAGGAGGGGACACATTGGTTGTTGATGCAAATGTAAGGAATTGTTCATTTGAATTTCAAATTCTTGCATTAATTGCTTACCATATTTTATTCTGTTAAAGTGTTGAGGTTTGGAATGATATATGAGTGAGTAAAGACAGAATTATCAGAGCTATTACTATGTTACCCTGATAAATAACATTCATTTTTTTATTAAATTAATTATATTTATTTTTTATTTAATAAAATTCATTTATAAATTACATTTTATTTATATTTAAATAGTTAATATTTTAATTTTAAAAAAAATCTATAATCAGAAATTGCTTTGGTCTTCCACATGGTCACCTTTTATTTCAGATTTCAAACCTTTCTCTGGGTTTATTATTTGCTTTAGCCTCTCGATGACCTTAAGAAACGGCGATAATAATGTATAACCACCGGTGCTAATGATAAACAAGGCAAATCCTTGGCTTATGAGGCGCTATGAAATGTTAATATTGAACAAGACAAATCCATTTCATCTACCCGACGAAAAATAAACAGATGGTGGTTTCAAAGGTCAATTACGCTGTTGATTTTCTCGGTTTCAATTTTACATTTAGATTGAGTCAATAGTCTCTTTATCAATAGCGAACGCAGGTTGTCCCTCAATCCGAAGATTGCAAAAACAAGGATAAAATGCCTCCCTGCATGCCTGCTAGAGTAATACACATCTGATTTCAATGCTTTTCTCCCATTGGCAGAAGTGGGGTCTCGGTGGGGCCAAGCAAAGCATTTATGCCTCTTTATTAGAATTATATATCTGTTTCTATGCACCTATCTCTGAAATATTTACATTAGCCAGGACACGGGGGGTTCAGGGGGCTCGCAAAGTGCCCACAATTCAAAAACAATAAAAAGCGGAGCAGACTCCCTCTTTATGGCTGCCATTTGACAAAGTGACTGGAGGCAAAAGATGATTTTATCGACTGAGCGGAGGGCACCATTCCTACCTTTGTCACCAAAGCCTTTTAGGGCTGTTTTTATGGATTGTACTTTAACACCGCCTCATGGTAAATGCTGTCTTTGTCAACTGGAAGTGTCACATGGTTTGATTAATCTTTCTGGAATGAGGACACTTTGAGTTTGATGGTACATAGTCCTGTGTAGCCAGACCTTTGACCTTTGACAGCTAAATGTTCAGATTCTGACCAAGAACCTCCTACCTAGACCGAAAGAGACACTCTTGACTGGCATTTAAAAAGCTACAAATCATGGATTGTTTTGAGTTTTAGTTTCAATGTTTTATATATATTATCTTATATAGAAATATGTTAATCATTACCCCCCCCATTTTAAAAAAAAAGAAAAAACAAAAAGCACTGTGGATCTTTTTTTCCTTCATCATAAATGTGTGCAGGCATAATGCACTAAACGCTGACATGTCAATTTGAGATGCCTGGGGCTAGTTACATAAACGTAAGCCCTATTAACACCATGAACTGTAACTATGAAGATGATAATATTAGCGTCCACACCAGTGGACGGTATTGTTCTGTTTATTCGAAGTGCGTGCTTGTCTGCCACTTTAAATGCTTGAGCTCATGGATTCTGATTGGCTATCAATCATTTTATCATTCATCAGCTGGATAAAATGGTTCTAAAAGTGAGTCCACCGATATTGTTTCTTTGATATTGAGAATGATTTTTATAATTATATCTTTATCATTATCTTTGTAGTTATCATTCTTGGTGTGAATGAGCCTTTAGCCTAAGGCTGTGTCCGAAATCACATACTCTCTTAAAGTAGGTATACTTATTTTGAATAAGTAATTACTTCACAACCACTAAAAAAAGTATGTTCTATATAGTATGAATGTAATCTGGATGTACTACATTCATCATGTTGTCATTATCATGTGACCTACCAGCGTCAGTTACGTCGCTTCACTGCCATTTCCAAATCCTCTCCCATGGCCTCAATATGATAGTAAAGTGTCCTGTGTACACCTCAGAATCTCACCGGAAGAAGTAGGTCTTCCGGGGACTTTTTGCCTACTCTTTTATGAGTACTGTGAATTCTGACATACTTATTTTTTCACATAATGTTTTTCACATACTCTGTGGTAGGAAAGTATGCTATTTCAGATGCAGTGGCTTATAGTTTCACCAACTAGCAGTTAGATAAGGGCTAATCAATCTTACTTTTCCAGTTCAAATTAGACCAATCTAAGTTTTATACCCGACTTAACACAAAACAACACAAAAGTGAAGACCTGTCTTTAAGAAAAAAATTAGATGACTGACTTAAACTTGTAAGACTAGTCTAAGCATTTTATACAACCGGCTACTGTTATTTGGAAACACAATCATTCTTGTGCATTTTTAGAATTGATGTGCATTTTGGCTCTTCCATCCATGTTGTTTTGTTTCTTTGTTTATGTGATATCCCAAAAAATGTGCATAAAATAGGCTAATGACAGTTTTCTAACTGTCTTTTATGATTGTATGTCACAAGTACATTTTGGCAAATCTATTGTTCTTCTTCAAAAAAAAAATAGTGCTTGTATACCTTGTAAACCGGTCTTTGTTTCCAGGTGTACTCCTGGAAATTGCATAAAGGCGGCCAATCAGATTAGAGCTTCCCAGATGCTTTCCAGTCTTGTGAGCATCATGCTTTTGAGTTACTGGAGCATGTAGGTCACGCATGCGTTTTTATCTTCTGACAAAAGCGAAGGCTTTTTAATTAGACATTTGCTCCTCATTCCTTACCCAATTATATGTAATGAGTAGTTTAATTTCAGACTAATCATCATTTTTTTTCTCTTTTTTAGTGATTGGCTATATAAAATATTAAATCCGGTCACTAGTGATGCATTAATGTGAAAGGCATTCAATGTTCCCGACATTGGCATCTCATAATATTGCAAACGCTCAGAGGAGAAAACATTTCAAACACAACACGAGAAAACAATACTACTTCTTTTCTCCCAAAGAAGCCACTTTAAAGATTTTTAACGGGCTTCTTCCTTCTATGCAACAATTAAATGATAAACATCTCTGCAGTTTAGTTCCCTGTCTGTCCCTAATAAAGATAACTGATGTTTGCAACCCAAAGAGCTAAAACCATTATGCTCGCTCTACACTGTGGGACCTCTCAGATAACAATATCTTCAGTGCTAGTGGAGCATTAGATCATGAGTGAGTCTAAGCACTCTGACTATTTGGGTACAATTCCTCTATAGAGAGATGCCTGGCAGGCATTCTCTAATGCCCCTTCTAATGACAGCGTTATAACGAGAGGCTGAGCACTTTGGAATGAACTCACAGCGCAGCAGAGAGAGAGAAACCGAGATGAAGCAGTCTGCAATTCAGCTGGGCTCTGGGGGTGCAGCGCTAGTTGTCTTGGTGACGTGGACCACCCTCTCAGTATAAAGATCTAACTGTCTCCATAACAACCTTATATTGTCTGTGATATTTATGGACCATCTCTTAAACTGATTTTTTTTTTTCATGCATTTCTCTTTTTTCTAAGCTTATTTACTTTGACTCACATCAATCGATATACTGAGGTTTTCATATACCTGCATCTAGTCCTCAGGATTTTCCCACCCAGAGCTAAATTCACTGAGCCAACAGTCTCACTCCCAACTCGTCAAATATTGCAGCTTGGTCAGGACCCCTCGACGTAATTTTTTGACGTTCAGGGGGCACTCCACTGATTCCAATTAGAAGCTTAGGGCGTCATATACAGACGTGTTGGCCACATGAATGTTATCATGATGGAATTATTTATTGGGATATATTTTTTCCATTATGACATGTTGGAGTGTGATTCTCAATTTAATCAGCCAGCACACTTTTATTTACAAATATTTATTTCTATTAAGATATTCGTTTGAAACAGCCCAACCCAACACCGACCTGCCCATTTGCGTGCTAAATGATATAAAACACAGAATATAACAGACAACAGACACACTTTATTGAAAAAGTCCGAATATTCCAACTGCTCCGAGGCCTAACGATTGATTTGTGTGAATAAAAGACCCAAAAAGCAATCACCGTCTCCATGGTACCCCTCGGCGTCACGCTATGGACGAAATGGGAACTCCATTGCTTTCAATGGGAAACATTTGGCGTCAACAGAAGACCAATCGGTATGAAATAGCGCTGAAGAAGTCTCATTCAGAAGTTCAGAACACATCGCGATGTTTGGCATCAGGTCACGTGTGCCACATATGGGTGAGTAGTCAAATATGATGTCCTAATGTTTGTTTGATATAAAGTATTTTCTGCTTGTCATTATTGATCAGATTATGTTCAGTCGCTGCATTACTTTGTTTTCTAAATCAACATACCTTGCTAATAGGGTGATATTGCTCACTGTCACGTGACATGATATTGACCTTTAAACAGTTATTCATTTTTTCACGCTTTCCATTCTTTTACCACAGCCCGCATGAAAAAATACTATAGTATATTATAAAAAATGACAGTAAAAGGACTCTAGTTAATACTATAGTGTTTTTGAACCATACTGTAGTATATTGTAGTGTATTATAGTATCTACTACACTTTGTTAATTTATTTAATCTAGTATTTTTTAATATAGAATGGTTCAAAAACACTATGGTATTTACTAGAGTTGTTTTACTATAATATACTATAGTATTCTTTCATGTGGGAGTATTGGTAGTTTTAATGTGATGTTTGTTGTAAATAGACAGTAGTCTAACTACAATTACCATGCTTTAAATGCATTTTAATGTAAAATCCAAATATTGTAATGTAAATAGTATTTTTTCCTGTATATAATGCTATATATTATATATCATGACTTTTTGTTCTCTTTCTTTTTTTTTCACCTGAAAAGACCAAAATGGCCTTTCGGACTCAGTCAGTTCTTGTTTGTGGAGAAGTAACGGAGAAGACCAAAAGCTGCAACAGCAAATATTTGCAATGGTATGTATTTATGTGTTGGTTTGCACCCTTTTTTCAAACATTTTATTCAGCATTTGTTGTTACTTAAACTTATTCTTACAAATCCCATGACTCAATCAGTAAGAACATTTTCTCAAAGTCTCAATAATTTACAAGATTTAACAAGTATTCAAATTCATATGATGCTCGTACATATGTGTATATATACTCGTACATAATCCTGCAGCTTTTACAATGACTCCTGCCATTGGCTACTGCCTCAATTACTGTTCATATTTATTGTTGTGCCCTTTTTTGGAAAGTAGTCTGATGTCCCACACACTGTCAGAAAGTTTATATTAAGTCCATTGTATTCTTTAAAATTATTACAAATTGGGCTCTGTCTGTTCATGTAATGTTACATGTCTCTTCACACCTCATAACCTACCTCTGTTTGCAAGAGTGAAAATGCTCAAATGACATCAGATATTCGATTATTTTGTCATAATCAGATCAGTTGCACTGTTGATAACGTCAACAAAAAATCAAGTGAATTATCAACATTTTTAAACACATTCATATGATATAGCCTGCTATTAAATATATACTTTTAATAATGGGAATGCACAAAGATCAGTGAACTTATTACATTAATGTATTTATCATTTAATTATGCAACGCTTTTATAGAAAGAAATCCTGCAGTTATGTATAAACTTACAACTTGCATGCAATGTAATTATATTTTGTTTCTTTCTGTCTTGCAGGATTACTTGCAGATTACTTTTGTATTTTTTTAAGATCTCTACAATATAAAATTCATCAGCACTTTTAAGAGTCAACCTTCACAAGAGCTAGTGAGTCGCAGCGATCTTGCCGTAATACCTATTTCTTAATTCTTACCATGAAATTTGTATTGCAGTATTTAAAAATTGTACATTGTTAAGGCTGTCACAAGTGATGCTCTTGAAAGTGACTAAAGAAATCTAGCATCACTGACAGGCTCTGAAGAGACCATCTAAATGATCTTTTAAAATATATGCTGTTTAAAATGTTTCTGTTGATATGGGTAAAATAGTTTTTGTCCAGTACTTGGCTAATATTATGTGCTGCAATATTATATACATAATGCTTCAATGTGTATATTATATAATGTACTGACTGCTGCTTTGTAAATTTAAATCAGGAATGGGCAATTCTGGCCATTTTGAGGTGGAGAGTTTACCTCCAAGCCTAATCGAGCACACCTAACATTTTTAACCAAAGTCTTCAGGTTTACTTATAGACAGTTATAGACAGGTGGGTTTGAGGTTGGAGCTAAATATGCAGGACAGTGGATGCTGAGGACCAGAGTCGCCCACCACTGCTTAAATCATGCTGTGTAACCTGACTGTACTTTAAACTTAATTTGAATTTTTGTTTTACTTTTAGACAAGGCCTGGAAGACACCTGACACTGGAATGTTCTTCTTCCTCTGGTTGAGAAAAAGCTACACAACATCAGTGACCACATCATCTGTTCATCAATACTGTAGGGTACAAGTGGGCAAAGTGTTTAGAAGAAGAAGAACGTGATGGAACATGAACATGATAGAGGAAAGAGCCAGAAACCAGCTGTGATAATGAATCGTTGTTTTCCAACACAATATCAAATCTGTTTTCTGTATCATAGTTGACTGGATGGGATTATGTGGCACTCGTTTGTGTGGCTTCAGCAGCTGTGAATGGATTAATATGATGTTAATGTATTTTTGAAGACACATTTTTATTTATCTTGAATCTTATTTGACTTTATGCTACTTTATCAACTGTATACTGTATCCTCCAATAAAGTGTTGAGTGATAAAGTATGGTGAATATTGTGTATGGTGTTTGGTACAGTAAATACACATTTTACAAGTTTATTTAGGTTATCTAATTAATTACCAAGATTATTTTACTTGAGACGAAAACATTTTTGATCTGGTTATATTATATCTGGTACAGTAATGCAACAAAAAGTTGTATAAACTTGCATGCTGTGACAAGTATGCCAGTTTTCAGTGAAATAGAGGGGAGGATTACAAACACTTCAAGATTAACTGAAGATGATCCATATTGATAATTCTGGTACATCTACTACTGCAGTAAAAATTAAAGAATCCACATTACTGATGTCAGGAACATGGAGACAGGGTGAAGATGAAATGTCTCTTTTGTTATTTTACTTAACGGTGCATTGTCCTATATTTAATAGTAATAGTGAAGTGTAAATATATAAATAGTTTTTGTTTACACTGAAACTGGGATAATGGCAAGTTGTTGCAGGTTCATCCATTATATGTATTAGTGTCTATCCATAAAATAAAATAAATATTAATAATAATTATTTTACAACATTTCTTTGAAATATTTCTGTATTTCATCAGATGGTCTCACAATACCCATCAAGAATTAATGCAAGCATGATGTTAGAATAGAAAAGACCAAATACTCTGATATTTAAATGTAACTCAAAGTTTGTTGTCCATGATGAGGAGAATAGATCTGTGTAAGTTGTTCTGCCCGTCCCTCTCCAGGGACCCAGTAGTGGACATATTTAGTGGCCAAAACATATTTTTTAAATGGCTGTAACTCAAAGTCTGGTTAGCGTATCACAGAGAAAATCAACAGGACAACTGCTTATGCTATGTTTACTAAATAATGTTGGGCACAGTTTTCAGACATATATGGAAAGCTGGCATAAAGGTTTTCTCAAAATGCTCACAGTAAAATATAAAATTTTAGCCTGCCCCTCATATATGTCATAAAGATTTGCACAATGAATATATTTAGATATCCAGTTGTCCATTAAAGATGTAATTTACTTAACATTTATTGTCTCATTATTAAACGTTTTAAACTACATTACCCATTTATCTTTGTCATTGTATAAATGCAATGGTAAATATGGCGCTGTAGTTCATTAAAGTGTGCAGTAATGCTTAGGGTTAGGGTTGGGTTCTCGGTAAAGGGGTAATTTCTCACAACATAGCGACACTTTATAGTTTACTTAATGTATAACATAACACTAATACATACTTTGTAACATGAAATGCCGTTTTATATGGGTTAAAAGATAGTCCACAGCGAGTCCTGCGATAAAGTCACAGCCAATGACAATCCAGCTGAACAGATGCGTCAGACTTACCTGTCCATTTATGGTAAATGATGACAGATCTCATCCGGTTCCAACTGAAGGGATAGATTCCTATAGCTAAATATTTGTTTATTCTAATTAAATAATAAAACTCACATTTTAAAACGAAAGTCTCATTTGTGTGGTTAAACTGATGCATAAATATATTTGAAAGAGAAACCTCTTTTTCTATGCAATGGCCTACAAGCTACAACAGCAAGGGCAGTTTTGCAGTTTTTGTAACTAGAGATAATTGCATCTACTAAAGTCCTTCGAACATTTATAGTGTGTGTTTATGCATATTTAGGTATGTATATAAATATAGGTATACATTTTAAACTTCTTTATGCCATCCTTGACCATGTGAATTCTTGGAATTAAAATAAATGTAACAAAAGCACAATGAATGCACACAATTTTGTAAGCATATTCCAATATTTAATGTCAAACAGTTTAAAGACAAATGTAGTGCCCAAACTCAAGCACAACAGTATAAAGATCAGTTAATATATATATATATATATATATATATATATATATATATATATATATATATATATATATATATATATATATAATACACAAATGCAGTCGTGAAACATAACTTTAAAAAATATTACCATGATGAAGTACAAACCAAGAGATAAGGTGCAACTTTGTTATCTGAACATATATTTGTTTATTCCCTTTAAAAAATAAATAGGCAAAAAATGAAGAACATTTTAAATTCTCAACTTCAATACTATATATTTGTGATATGTTTTCACTTTTACTGTAACCAAATGAAAGGCCAATTAAAATAGTTAATGATTATTATAAATGTTAACCATTTTAAGTAAGAAAGGCTTCTATAAAATACATTCATGTTACAGTTACATTAACAAGGCAGTGATAATGATACCAACCATAGATGTAGTTATTAATGATACCATAGAGGTAGATATGGTGGCCATGTACTATAGTGACCACTGTAATAAAAGGTTTAATGAATAAATATTGATTTCCAAAGGTATTCACTCTCACTATCTTCATTTGTTCGAACAAACAACAAATGCAGAAATATACATTGGACTATAGCATCATGAAGTCGCTGCATGACTAGAACTAGTGGATGGCAATGGATATGTCCTTCACTAAAACTCCTGATGAGCACTGATGCTTTTTTGATAAAGGCATAGGCAGACATCAAGTACAGTTTATGAATAATGGTTCTGCATATATCGAAGATATCGAAGACTCCACCACAGATTCCATGTGAAGACTTTGAGAAACTGTGTCTAAAAAAAGGGTGCACTTCACTGGACATATCCTATGCATACCTGTACAACAACACCCAAAAACACTTATGAAGTGGACACCACCAGGAGGACGCAGGAGACAGGGAAGACCAAGGAAGACATGAGACAGATGTTTCACAAAGACCTGAATGCCGGTGTTCAATGAGAAGATCGAATATGTAGGCCACAGATCGGATATGTTGGAGGACACATGTTGCCCAATGTGCCCAGGGCAGGACATGATGATGGTGTTGTAAGTTTATACTTAACTGCAGGATTTCTTTCTGTAAAAGCGTTGCATAATTAAATGGACGTTATCAACAGTGCAACTGATCTGATTATGACAAAATAATCGAATATCTGATGTCATGTGAGCATTTTCACTCTTGCAAACAGAGGTAGGTTATGAGGTGTGAAGAGACATGTAACATTACATGAACAGACAGAGCCCAATTTGTAATAATTTTAAAGAATAAAATGGACTTAATATAAACTTTCTGACAGTGTGTGGGACATCAGAATACTTTCCAAGAAAGGGCACAACAATAAATATGAACAGGAATTGAGGCAGTAGCCAATGGCAGGAGTCATTGTAAAAGCTGCAGGATTATGTACGAGTATATATACACATATGTACGAGCATCATATGAATTTGACTACTTGTTAAATCTTGTGAATTATTGAGACTTTGAGAATATGTTCTTACTGATTGAGTCATGGGATTTGTAAGAATAAGTTTAAGTAACAACAAATGCTGAATAAAATGTTTGATAAAGGGTTCAAACCAACACATAAATACACACCATTGCAAATATTTGCTGTTGCAGCTTTTGGTCTTCTCCGTTACTTCTCCACAAACAAGAACTGACTGAGTCCGAAAGGCCTTTTTGGTATTTTCAGGTGAATAAAAAAGAAAGAGAACAAAAAGTCATGATATATAATATATAGCATTATATACAGGAAAAGTACTATATTACAATATTTGGATTTTACATTAAAATGCATTTAAAGCATGGTAATTGTAGTTAGGCTACTGTCTATTTACAACAAACATCACATTAAAACTACCAATACTCCCACATGAAAGAATACTATAGTATATTATAGTAAAACAACTCTAGTAAATACCATAGTGTTTTTGAACCATTCTATAGTAAAGAAAATACTAGATTAAATAAATTAACAAAGTGTAGTATAATACACTACAATATACTACAATTTACTGTAGTATATTTACTATAGTATGGTTCAAAAACACTATAGTATTAACTAGAGTCATTTTACTATAATATTATAGTATTTTTTCATGCGGGCTGTGGTAAAAGAATGGTAAGCCTGAAAATATGAATAACTGTTTAAAGGTCTATATCATGTCACGTGACAGTGTGCAATATCACCCTATTAGCAAAGTGTGTTGATTTAGAAAACAAAGTAATGCAGCGACTGAACATAATCTGATCAATAATGACAAGCAGAAAATACTTTATATCAAACAAACATTAGGACATCATATTTGACTACTCACCCATATGTGGCACACGTGACCTGATGCCAAACATCCCGATGCGTTCTGAACTTCTGAATAGGCTTGTTTGAGATGCGCCTCGCCTCGCCTGAAATGATGGCGAGACTAGGCGGCTGCAGTGAAGGGAGGAGTGAAAAAAGTGCAGGCAAGACGGACAGATCTGTCTTCTCGTAGTGGATCCGACACCTGCGAGATCAAAGGCGGATATCGCGGGATTCACACTCATGCTCTGCGTTGCTGATAAACTGGATGTAATTTAAGTTCTGTTGCTTTTATATGAAAATAAATATTATGAACAAGACACTCAAAGTTTTGTTATTTATTTCCATTCGAAAGACGTGTTTATAATCATTTTTACTTTAATTACATACATGTTTTTATATATTTGTATAAATATGACAACAATCACATAACCCACTGAGAGGTCGCACTGTCGCACAGTTTGGGAATATTCACACATAATTTATAGACATTAAAACATGATATCAGAGATTTAAAATCAAACATTTAAAAAAGAATCACATGTCCCGTTTGTTTAAACCAATGAGCATTAAGCTGTGTCGTCAGTAAGTCGTTTCCCATCATGCTTTTGCTCAGCGCAGTCGGTAGAGAGCAACTGCGCCGACTGCAGAATCCGACACTTCCGCCTTTCGCTCGCGAGAGTTCTTTGACATACGTCAGCATGACATCAGAGGAAGGCGGACCGCCCTCAGACACATTTCTAACCGGCATGCATCTCGCGCTGATCACGGTGATCGGTTCTGCGCAGATTTTGCTCATCTCAAACAAGCCTAATGAGACTTCTTCAGCGCGATTTCATACCGATTGAATTCGCGTCTTTTGTTGACGCCAAATGTTTCCCATTGAAAGCAATGGAGTTCCCATTTCGTCCAAAGTGTGACGCCGAGGGGTACCATGGAGACGGTGATTGCTTTTGGGTCTTTTATTCACACAAATCAATCGTTAGGCCTCGGGACAGTAGGAATAGTCGAATAGTCTTTTTACAACAAAGTGTGTCTGTTGTCTGTTATATTCTGTGTTTTATATCATTTAGCACGCAAATGGGCAGGTCGGGGTTGGGTTGGGCTGTTTCAAACGAATATCTTAATAGAAATAAATTTATGTAAAAAAAGTGTGCTGGCTGATTAAATTGAGAATCACACTCCAACATGTCATAATGGAAAAACACGTGCCCAACACGTCTGTATATGATGCCCTAGGCTTCTAATTGGAATCAGTGGAGTGCCCCTGAACGGGTACCCTGTGCGTTAAAAAGTGACGTCGAGGGGTCCTGACCAAGCGGCAATATGTGACGAGTTGGGAGTGAGACTGTGTTGACTAAACAGTTGTGCCACTTTTCCATGAAGTATTTCTGTGCAAATGCCTGTTGTATTTAATCAATGCAACGCTATCCATGCACTATATAGATAACATTGTGCATATTCAAATTAAGTATTATTTTTGGCATTCTTTTTGGTGTAAACATGCTATGTACATGCATTTTATGTAAATTGTCTTATTTTAGATATTCACAAAGGTAAGTTAGTGGCAGAGTTATTTTAGTATCATTGTGATACTATTGTATTTCGTATTCATTGTTCATGTTATATTTTCTGATTTAATTTTAAATTTGCTTAAAGTTTTAATAATTGTGTTGTGTGCTTTTATCAATTTTATTCGTTCTTGATTTTTTAAATATATATATATATATATATATATATATATATATATATATATATATATATATATTTTTTTTTTTGTATTATTGTACATCAAATTAAAATAAAATAAACTTGGGAGCTATAGCTAAAATAAAATAAGTTTAATTTTCATGTATATTTTTATGGTTTTAGTTTTAGTTAATAATAACCCTGGTTATTAGTAATGCGGAAAGTAGGCATAAACAGTAAAAGTTGTGCTAAAATCTTCTATTGATCATGGCAGCAGTAATTAAAGGTAGGGTTGGTCTTTTTTTTTTAATAAACATTTTTGGTTATACTTGATGAAACTCTCTTCACATACTGATAGCAATCAATAATATAATTTGTCTAAATATTAAAACATGTACATATATTTTCTTAGGACAAAAGAATGCTCATCCAAGCATTGCATTCGATACAGTGTCCTACACTCTCTGGAAAGAAGGTACAAATGCAAAAAGATACCTTATTTACCCCTAAATAGTACATAATAGTAGGGGAGATTGGGGAGTGTTGTAAAACGGGGTCAGTTGTAACACTGTAAGTTTGACAGTTCAGAAAAGAGCTGTGCTAACATAATCAATATCATACACTCCCATCTTCTTTTGAGCTCACAGGAGAAATTGCATGTGACTGTGAGCTAATTTGTTGAATTTATGACCAAAACACTGATTTTCAGGTAAGAAAGTCAAATTTTTCATCAAGATTATGTTTTGCCTGACAATCATTGAATTGTAGGTACAATTATTTAACTTACATAACCCAAAGAAGCTATTTATCTGGTTTATTTTAATGCATATTTTCATATGTATTTATGCTAACTTCTGACCCACATGCTAAAACATTTAGCTAAGTTATGACTGTTAGGGGTGGGGATATTTGGAACAGTTTATTAAAAATGTCACAACCAACCTCTATGAGGATTCCGATGAGTCCTGTTATCAATTACATCTTCTGTTGAGGCAGTCATGTGAGTTTTTTAGTTGTGTATCAAGGGATTTATTCAGTAAATGTGTTTTCCATTCATAGTTTATGCACATGTCTTATTACCAGCTAAAAATGATCTGCCTCAATTGAACTCACACATTATTAGAATTTATGCGCATCTTGATGTTTCTATCCAGCGTTTTTAATTTTTTTTATGCAATATCTCAAAATTCACATAAAAATACGTGGATCTTGGACACTATGTGAACCCTTATGTGACAGGAGTACACTTACTCTTCTTTAATGATGTTTATGTAAAAATTGGATAGTGTGCGTGTTATTTCAGCAAATTACCTCTCCAATGTTATTTATCCCCAACAAGTGTTACAACTCACCCCAGTAGTGGGGTAGGTTTTAACAATGGAACTCTTTGTGTTTGACATTAACTCACATAATCTGTGATTGTGCAGTATATGTCCAAGGGAGTTATATTTGTAGCAGACCATGTATCAAAATTTGAGACATCTAGATCAAACAACCACTGAGTTACTGATGCTCAAACAAAAAGTGTGACAACCATCCCCGGTCTCCCCTACCTTAAAGGTACATATCAGTACTTCAAAAGCTTTAGGTTTCGAACCTTATACTGCCCCAGTGACAGTTTTGTACCTTTATTCTGAGAGTGTACCTGCCTGTCAACATATGTATTCCCATACCTCCACGCAACCCTACTTGTGCAGACATCACACGTTCCATGAGGTTGTAGACAGTCACCATGCGGTGGATTTTTGTGATTCTATGTCAACAATATTAATGGCGAAATCAATCTGAAGCAGTCAGGATTCACAAGTTAGGGCTCTCTAAGTTGTTTACGTTCATTATTATTGTAATGTTATGTGCTTTGAGTTATGAGGTAAAACTCTGTCTCTTGTAACGCTTCGCAGACACTCTGTCTGTGTTCATGTGTTTTGGAGGTGGCTTGGTTTTGTAGAGCGGGAAGGGAGGCTGGGATCTCATGCTTTCAAAGCCAACTTGCTAAAGCCTCTCTGAAATTGCCTACTCTTCCTTTAATCAAAGATCACAAATTATAGAAGAACATTATAATCAGAGAAATTCATTTATTTTTAAAGTCCTATTCGGATGGTTACTCACAGGGTTGTAAGGTATTTTCAACATTTACAGGGGCTAGTCTGTGATTTTATTACTGTCCGAATCCAGAATGTCAGTGTTTTTCTCCCACCACCCACATACAAATCCCCAGCCGAATTACCTGTTTACTGTGACAAACACCAAGGTTGTGTGTTGATTTAATTTCTGTCCGAATCCACATCTCTGATTTTACACGAAGAGATCACTAAACAATTCACTTTTTAAATCCTTTTTGACCACTACCGTGCACCACACAACCATGCAATAAATATCTAGTCTACACTTTTATTACTGAAATGCTGGAAAGTATTTACAAGAACAATATTTCATCACCGCTCAGAGGAGAAAAGCACGTAAACATTTAAAATGGCAGCAACCATTAAATATATAAACCAAGCAGCTTTATGTTTACCTCATGTATATATAAGAGGCTGTATGAGGCTGTGCTAATTTCCACTATTTTAAAATGACATCCACCATTTTGAGATAAAAAAGGCGTACAAGATATAAACCCCTTTTAACTATTGTGCGTCTGCCTTCCTATTATTAAACAGGAGATTTAAATAATTAAACAATAAATAGGATAGTATTTTCCTATTATTACATACATATGAACTTATTCTATGTGACGTTTTATTCACAGCAGACAGTCATGCGACTGACCACATGAGCAGCGTGTTCCCGGGTTCATACACTTAAAAAAAATATGATTCTAGCTGTTTGCTCAGTTTATTTAAATAAAATAAGCTGAAACAACAAATATCTGTAGTTTTTTACTTGATTGCCATTTTACTCAATTGTATTACATTAAATGAAATAAAATTGGTAAAATATTAAGTTAACCTAAACCATTTGTGTTGGGACTACATGAATCATTTATGTTGCGTTGACTGAACTGATGGCAGTGTATTTCTAGTTCCCAGCATGCTTTGCATAGGGATGGATCAGGAGAGTAAATGTTGAAATGAAGTGTTTTTTAGTAAAGGGAAAGACCTGTTAAAGTTTGATGTTATATTTGACTGTTATATTTTACATGTAAAAGTGTTATGTTGTGTAAATTTTTGAGGTTACCAATATCGTGAAGTGTAGACCATGGTGCGGTTCTCAATGAGCTGTAACTGTGCGAATGCCAGTGGTGATTTTTTTTTTTACTTGATCATTACTTGCATGCTATAAATGTTATAAATTTGCAAGTGATCAAGTGTTGTGTTGATTATCAGTTTTTATAGAAATAAAGGAAAAAATTAATTTGACAAAGTTCCCACAGTCATCAGTTTTACCCCTCTTTATCCTACTTTATCTATTTGGAATTACATTTAAAAAAAAATTGTTGTCTTGACTAAATTAATTTAAGTTAATACATCAAGATTACAACAAATTATTTCAAACCAATTCGATTTTGTTGGAAAACATTTTTTTTTTGAGTGTAGGATCACAAAAGCCACTCCTCCACCGTGAATAAATTGCCATGAGTTTTATTAAGGTGTCATTGTAATTTATTTTTACAGATGTCCACATGAGAAACAATTACCGTCTGAATATGGCTATAGTAGATCAAGTTCCGATGTGCTAAACTGGGAATTTTTTTTTTTTTTTTTTGGCCTATGTCTGAAGTGTACATCAACATCTTAAGTTTTTCATACTTCAAGAGTAATCTGCACTTTCGATGTGCCTTAAGAACAAACATTATTACAGTTCACGCCATCTGCAGCTCAATAACAGATTCTCCAGTGGCTTTTCATTTTGCCTCCTACATAGTCTGAATGTTCCTTGATAAGAAGGTTCTGTGTTGATTGAGTCTTTACCTCTGCAGGATTTCAGACCTTTACGCCTGACTCAAGGTTTAAACGAGTTCACTCAGTTTACGCTGACACACCTGCACTCCTACATCAAGTATTTGCGAGCCGTTGATGAACAACTGCAGTGTTTTAATGAATTTATACCCTTCTACATTACACAAAGATGTTTATGAGGGTAAATCTCACAAAACCTGTCTACTGTAGGTCACCCCTAAATCCAAAATTAGATTTTGCTTAAAGGGTCATACACTGAAAAAGATTTTCATTCATCCAATTAAAAAAATTTAGGTAATGGTTCACATCTATATTTTATAACTTGAGCCAATGAAAAATAAATAACTTGCCCTAAACAATATTTTCTATGTCTTTGTAAACTAATTTATATAATTTGGCACAAAGTATATTATCTTGTTGAAGAAAGTAAATTAATTTAAATTAGATTTTTGATCTAAACAAAAAGATATAGATTTAATTAAACAGTTGTTTTTCATTTAAGAAATATGTATTAGAATTTATTTGCTTTATCCAATCAAAAAGATATAGATTTAATTAAACAATTAATTCTCTTTTTTTTTTAAATACTAGTTTATAGAAATTATTTAAACAAATAAAAAGAAACAGATTTAATAACACATGGTTTCCCATTAAGGAACATTTAATCTCATTAAAATGAATCAAAAACACAATTTTCAAGACATCTATATTTATTAACTTTTCCTTCCACACATCCACAATTTCAGTATTTAAGGGTCAGATATTTAGGCAAACATTGCCCTTAGAAAACAGCCTTAAATTGGGAACAATGCAGTGCATTAGAACTGCAGCTGCAGAAAGCATCTCATGATCTCTATCCTCATTGTACAGGGAGTGCAGAATTATTAGGCAAATGAGTATTTTGACCACATCATCCTCGTTATGCATGTTGTCTTACTCCAAGCTGTATAGACTGGAAAGCCTACTACCAATTAAGCATATTAGGTGATGTGCATCTCTGTAATGAGAAGGGGTGTGGTCTAATGACATCAACACCCTATATCAGGTGTGCATAATTATTAGGCAACTTCCTTTCCTTTGGCAAAATGGGTCAAAAGAAGGACTTGACAGGCTCAGAAAAGTCAAAAATAGTGAGATATATTGCAGAGGGATGCAGCAGTCTTAAAATAGCCAAGCTTCTGAAGCGTGATCATCGAACAATCAAGCGTTTCATTCAAAATAGTCAACAGGGTCGCAAGAAGCGTGTGGAAAAACCAAGGTGCAAAATAACTGCCCATGAACTGAGAAAAGTCAAGCGTGCAGCTGCCAAGATGCCACCAGTTTGGCCATATTTCAGAGCTGCAACATCACTGGAGTGCCCAAAAGCACAAGGTGTGCAATACTCAGAGACATGGCCAAGGTAAGAAAGGCAGAAAGTCCACCACCACTGAACAAGACACACAAGCTGAAACGTCAAGACTCGGCCAAGAAATATCTCAAGACTGATTTTTCTAAGGTTTTATGGACTGATGAAATGAGAGTGAGTCTTGATGGGCCAGATGGATGGGCCCGTGGCTGGATTGGTAAAGGGCAGAGAGCTCCAGTCCGACTCAGACGCCAGCAAGGTGGAGGTGGAGTACTGGTTTGGGCTGGTATCATCAAAGATGAGCTTGTGGGGCCTTTTCGGGTTGAGGATGGAGTCAAGCTCAACTCCCAGTCCTACTGCCAGTTTCTGGAAGACACCTTCTTCAAGCAGTGGTACAGGAAGAAGTCTGCATCCTTCAAGAAAAACATGATTTTCATGCAGGACAATGATCCATCACACGTCCAAGTACTCCACAGCGTGGCTGGCAAGAAAGGGTATAAAAGAAGAAAATCTAATGATATGGCCTCCTTGTTCACCTGATCTGAACCCCATTGAGAACCTGTGGTCCATCATCAAATGTGCGATTTACAAGGAGGGAAAACAGTACACCTCTCTGAACAGTGTCTGGGAGGCTGTGGTTGCTGCTGCACGCAATGTTGATGGTGAACAGATCAAAACACTGACAGAATCCATGGATGGCAGGCTTTTGAGTGTCCTTGCAAAGAAAGGTGGCTATATTGGTCACTGATTTGTTTTTGTTTGGTTTTTGAATGTCAGAAATGTATATTTGTGAATGTTGAGATGTTATATTGGTTTCACTGGTAAAAATAAATAATTGAAATGGGTATAAATTTGTTTTTTGTTAAGTTGCCTAATAATTATGCACAGTAATAGTCACCTGCACACACAGATATCCAAAAAAAAAAAAACTAAAACTAAAAACTACTTCCTAATAAACTACAAAAATATTCAGCTTTGATATTAATGAGTTTTGTGTTCATTGAGAACATGGTGGTTGTTCAATAATAAAATTAATCCTCAAAAATACAACTTGCCTAATAATTCTGCACTCCCTGTATTGTAGGATGCTACAAATGTTATCCAACTGTAAGAACAAATATTGTTAAAGTCAGGAATTAGAACGTCCCAGATTGCTCAGAACCTCTTGTCCTCGAAGTATGATGCCAATTTCTATGGGTACAGCTTGTGCATCTCTGATGACTAAGATGGCTATGGTTTCCTGTTCGAGAATTTGTTCAGCCCCTTCCTTCTCCGAAACCTGGAAAATAATATAGGAGGGGGGTCTTAATACAATTATTATAAAAATTCTCATGGATACAAACATGCATACATAAAGGGCTTGCAAAATTTCAAAATCCCTAGTAGCCCTTTGGGTAAGCACTTTGAGATTTTGGTAGCCCAAAAGGAATTTAATTAGCCAGCTCAAAAAAAATAAAAAATAAAAAGACCTTTTCTTTTTTTTACTGGGAAAATTGGACTGGAGTCAAAATAATCAAAAACACAAACATCTGAATTTGGTTCTAACTGAACTTTCTATGAACTTCTATCCTGACCTGTCTTTTTTTGGATAATCAGAACTGAAATAATGGTGTAAATTCATGTGCCTCTTCACATTTTCATAGACACTCTCTGACAGCGTTGCATCATGTGCACCTGCAAAATATCATTGCCTATGATTTCCGATAAAATGTTGTCAACTAACTAGTGATATCATCACAAGAACTTTTGAGGAATATGCAACGTAGTTTAGACAATATTTTTTGTCATATGTATTATAACAGTTCACCCAAAAATGAATATTTGTTTTTCTGCTTACCCCCAGGACATCCAAAATGTAGGTGTGTTTGTTTCTTCAGTAGAAAACAAGTTAAGATTTTTAACTTCAACCGTTGCAGTCTGTCAGTCGTATAATGCATGTCAATGGAGTGTAATTGAGTGTAAAAAAAACAAAACATGCACAAACAATTTCATTTTAAACCCTGCGGCTCATGACGACAGATTGATGTCTTAAGACACCAAACTATTGGCTTGTGTGAGAAGTATTTATATATTTTTTTACCTCAAATACAAACACTATGTACACCAGCGTTCACTGCACGATGACTTCCGGTAAGTGAGGTCAAATGTACACGAGAGAGATACAGGCGAGACATCACTTCCGCTGCTTGTATGCCATTGAGATACACCATATCCTGTATTTTGACCTCACCCAGCGGAAGAGATGGCACACTCGCGGCTGTGGACATAGTGTTGTATTTGAGGTATACACAAACTGATCGTTTCGTGTCTTAAGACATCAATGTGTCGTCATGAGCCGCAGGGTTTAAAATTAAGTTGTTTGTGTATGTTTTTTTTTTACACTCATAGAATTACACTCCATTGACATGCATTATACGACTGGCACAGAACAACGGTTGGAGTTAAAAATCTTCATTTGTATTCTACTGAAGAAACAAATGCACCTACATCTTGGATGCCCTGGGGGTAAGCAGAAAAACATAAATTTTCATTTTTGGGTTAACTATCACCATCTTAAAATTAAATGTCTCAGATGTGGTTAATGTTCAAACAGCAACAATAAAAACTAAATAAAATTAAAAAAGTACAATCATAAATAAACCACCTCTTTAATTCACACAAATTTACCAGCGAATCAGACTTTCAAAAGGAACTGCATTTTTTTTTTTAGAAATTAGCCTTCAGACTGTTTTCAGACATACTGTACATCTGAAAATAGTCTGATGGCTAATTTTTAAGTGGACAGCCTTAGCTAGCATTTACAGATCTCTAAAGTAACCTTGCCTTACCAGGACATCTTGGATAAGATGTTACAGTTCAATCTCCCTCTTTGTAGCGGTGTCAGTATCCTGCAAAGATAGTAAAAATGTATACAACTGGTTCAGTCGTGTGGGTGTGTGAAATGTTTTATATATATCTTGCTTGACATTAATTTTGCTCCGCAGCCACTGTGGCTAACGTTACTGGTTTTCCAAAGTTACTAGCCACAGCATTTTCACTGGCCACAATTTTGTTGTTGCCATATGTAAATGACCACTGTACACAACCGAAACAAGTCTTCATGAAATGTATAACATGACAGGTCATCAAATAATCAATTGAATTCGTATTTTTCCTAAGCTTCAAAACACTAACGTACTGGAGGTTCATTCGACAGAGGGAATACAAAATGGCGCTGACTCGATATAAGTTATGTTCAGCGCTTAACGTTCACATTTTTATCATTGTAAAATTGTATGACTGTTTACTAATGTTCCCTACAATCGGTAAGGCATTTATTAACGTCGACATGGTAACTTACGTTAACTAACGGTAATGTAAACTAACGTTGAGCTACCTGTCACCAACATTTTCAAACGAAGAGAAAGTCAGTAGAGCTACATAATGTCTGGCATACAATTAACAGACTACTAAATACAGCAGCACATAATAAATTACTGTAAAACTTACCAGAGTTTATTCGCGATGCAACTTGATTTTCTCTGGTGCAGGTCTGCAGGAAAGTGAAGGGATCTACCATCGTGGATTTGAAAAGCGCGGTCTGATGACTGGTCGAGATCTGTATTTAATGCGCATGCGCGGGCTTGCGTGTAACCTTGAAACTTTACATTCGTCAAAACAAATATTTCTTAGTTGAGCTCTTAATGAAAAATATTTAGATTTAACAATGTTTTGAAAGAAAAATATATTACTTGAAGAATAAAACAAATAATGGTGAATTGAATTGAACGACAAATTATTAATTGGATGAGGGACTGCTTGAAAACCTTTTACAGTGTATAATGGTACATGCTCTTTTACAAGTTGATTGTACGGAAATTTGTGTTGGCAGTGCCTGTACACAACCATCCTATAATGATACAAATCCATCAATCTCCTAATATGTTTTCCCCTGTCTCAAATTGAGCCGTCTGACGTGTGACGTCACACGATTGGACGCCCCTCCCACGATTGTTAATTGACAGCAGCGTTTCAACACAGACCCGCCCTGAGCGAGCTGCCTGTCATCATAGTCTGCCATTGTTGATATGCTGGAGCAGGATGGCGTCTAAGCGATTGTGGTGTTCTGTTCTTAGGTGTAATAACGAACACAGCAGTCATTTTGATGTTCCTAAATCCCAACCGCTGAAGACGCAGTGGCTGAGTTTTGTTTTCGAAGGGAATATTCCCCCCGATCAACGCCAATGCTTTCATGTTTGTGCGAATCATTTCTCACCAGACTGCTTTATAAACAAGGGTTAGTATAAAGCAGGTTTTGCTAAGAAGCTGCTCCTGAAAAACGGATCGGTGCTAACTATTCATGTTTCTGCTGCACCTTCAGAAGGAGTGTAACGTTTCGAGCCTTAACGTTCAAGCCTTAATTGTCGAACTTCGTTGGGGCTGTCATCTTGTTCCGGGTACGACTCTGGTTCAAATTGATACGGTTGCACAGATGTGTCCTCAGAGACACCCGTTGCCATTCTTTCTCCAAAATATACCCTCAACTGTTGTCAAGGCAACACTCCACGTGTGTTGTGTCAAAACGGCCCACAGAACAGAGGGGCGGGGTGAGCAAAGCTCATTATCATTTAAAGTCACATGCTTACCAAAACTGTGAGATTCAACACACTACTAATGCAACTCAACTTCGTCGGGAAAGTGCCCCTATTATGCTATTTTAAAGATTTACATGCATCTAAGGTAAGAGCCTGGGAACGGTTTGTTTGAAGATAGTCTTTCGAAACCCCTCCTATCCATAAGCCTGCTCTGCTCTGATTGGTCAGAATAACCAATCTGAGTTCCAAAATCATATCTAAATTTCAGACTATATCAGCACTTGATACACAAAGGCCTTGTTCTGCCTTCCGTATTCAACTTGCACAGAAAGTGTATGGCCTCAGGCAGTTCAAAACACTTACGCTCCGACATCGTCACGCCAGTTACGTTTTTTTCTGTAAATTGAATACAGAAGGCGGTCCACTGGAAACTAGATATTTTACATTATAACGTGTTAAATATGGATGTTTTTCTTACAAAAAATCCATTGATTTGCTTCAGAAGGCCTTTATTAACACCCAGAGCCATGTGGATTACTTTTATAATGGATAGTAGCACTTTTTTGGGCTTCAAATTTAGCCATTTACTGCCATTATAATGCTTGGATTAGCCAGTACATTTTGTGTACTCCAATTGTGTTCGTCTGGAAGACGAATGTCATATACACCTAGGATGGTTTGAGGGTGAGTAAATCATGGGGTAATGTATAACTATCCATTTAAGAATCACAAGTAGACATACCCGCATTTTAATCCGTCTCTTTTGTCCACTTTCAACCACTTTTGTCCTGATTTCTTTGAGGGTAGGGTCTATGGGCAGGTAAATGTATGTTTTTTATCTAATGGACAAAATAAGATCTCGCAATTGGATGCAACCGGAGATGATGGAAAAACATACGTTGAGCATTAGCTTTCGTTTCTGCTCTGATAGCCGCAAGACCACGCAGAACGCTGTGAATGCGTGTTAGAAATCAGGAAGGATGAGAGAACATTGTGCTTGGTACGTTTTTCGTCTTTAAACCAAACTTGGGTCTTCAGTCGACAAAGTTTAAATCCCATCTGGCAAGCACAAGTCAGTAGGCGGAAAGTAGGTGATCTTTTGTGGTTGTTCGAAAGCATTCAACCACATGAACGTTTACACTACGAAAGCAATCCGGTCTAATGCGTTTCTGACTCCCTCTGAAAGTGGTTCAAAGTGGACAAGCTCCAAATGTTTTAGACCCTGTTTACACTTGTATTTAGCGTTGTCCACTTAAACTTAATACCAGGTGCTAATGACACATACAGGAACAATGCCATTGGTTTTTCCATATAAATTCCAGTGCAATTCCATACTCATTCTTTTTTTTTGCAGGCCTTTTACATTCACAAACAGCTATGTTACACACTGCATGAAAGGTAATCTTCGAAAAACCATGATAGGTGCACTTTAAATGAGAAATACTGTGGTGTGTACATTCCCAGTAGAAAACTCAAGACCACAATTGAGGCGTTTCAGGGAGTTCAGAAACAGTGCTTACTGATTTGAGAATAACTCCCTTTAGGGTGACTTTGTGCTTCATAACTTTGCAGACCTTTTTTTAATGCTCAAACAGCAACTTTACACACTAAAGAAATGTGTCCTCTTTAACAAAGAAAACTTGCACTGTGAAGAAATAAGCAGTCAAATATAATGCATTACTATAACCTGGACATTTTTTTTTAAGATGTACCAATATGTGTGTAACTCTACTGCCCACTTATAAACACATACGCGCCTCCCTTGAGCAGAATCATGTGGTTTTACTGGACAGAACTCCAGACACAGGAACATCTGCTCTGCTTCTCAGACTGGGGCCAAATCTCCAACCTGACCAGACTGCACACAGCAGGTCGACATGAGTAATGCACACACAGGAGGTCAGCTATTGCATAACACACACACACAAGGCCAGACAATTGCATACACATACACTATCACAGACTTACACACACACAAACTCACACAGTGACTGCAGTGTTCATAACTTGATGTGCTTTTTTATATTCTAAAATCCTGCCACATTTCACTTCACAAACTACAGCTCAACTACAGCCAAGCTACCCTTTTAAAACGACATGTTATTATAAAGTATAACTGAGTAGCTAACTGGATTTCAATAGGTAGGAGGCAATACTAGTAATAATAATATTAATATTATTCTTAAAATATTAGTTAATACAATTGCTACCATGAACTAGCAATGAACAATAATACAGCATTTATTACATTTGGTTCATGTTAATCCACGCATATGCAGAAGTTTAACATTTGTAAGTTGACAAATTGAACTTTATTGTAAAGTGTTAATTAGTTAACTGGGTATTATAATTGAATACAGTTGTTGCAATTAATTAAATGTTGTTTATCAATACAAATGCAGAGGACTCCACATAAATAAGTTAAATGATATTTGGATTTTCCGATTCACTGAAATGAATCAGATTTCTCAGTGCTAGGTGCAAGGGGATGGAAATTTTATGCAAACACTTTTAATTACATTCTTCATACATACTTAAGTATAAAGTAGTATGTAGTAAAAAAAGAAAAAAGTGATTCTTTGCACTACTCATTGGACAAAGTTACTGGAAAAGCTAGTTTGTTGCTTTCTGAAAATGTGGCTAAGTTAGTAATATCTCTATTCTGTATTTTACCATAGTTCCTTCCAGCACTGCACACAACATAGACGGTAATATTTACAACAATGTGGTGACGATAAAGAATTGTATGTGCACACATGTACACACATCATTTGCAGGATATTATAACCTACAAAATAGCAATTTCAGCTTCAATTTTTCCCCCTGTATATCGTCCTGTCCTGTCTCTTCATAACCCCAACCTCACTCTTTTCTGAGTCGCTCTTTGTCTGACAGGGTGCGATGTCATTATCTGAAGGATAGAGAAATGTTCCGGTGTGCTGTCAATTGCTGTCTCTTCCCCATCACCACGGTGCTTTTCTCTCACATTCTGGGTCGCCGTCTTCTTTCTTGCTGTCTTTTTCCCTTCCTCCTTTTCCCTTATCAATATTTCAGAAGGAGAATGGACTATTTTGCCATTGCTTGTTTTGGTGGAGAGGAAAATTGCCCGACTATTTGTTAAACCTTTTTGAAGCTTTTGAAGGCGTTACTGATTTTCCGCAGTAATAAAGCATTGACTTGTATCCAATTGCAGTGGCATTTTCGGCTGGATTTGTTTATATCTGGATTGCTTTATATCTTTCGTTTAAATTTAGTTTTGAATTTAGGTTTTGCATTTTGTAAATCAATATATATCTAAAGGACTGTTGAGTTAAAAAAAAAAATTAAATGCAACTTTCAAAATGTAATATTTATATTTCTGATGATTGTATTAATGATTAATGTAGTTATATATGCCTATATTTCAATAAAATAACTCTCGCAATAGCTTTAGAATATTATTGTATATGGCAATGTACAGTGTGGCAAAAAAGTAATTAGTCAGCCACCAATTGTGCAAGTTCTCCCACTTAAAAAGATGAGAGAGGCCTGTAATTTTCATCATAGGTACACTTCAACTATGAGAGACAGAATGAGAAAAAAAATCCAGAAAATCACATTGTCTGATTTTTAAAGAATTTATTTGCAAATTATGGTGGAAATTAAGTATTTGGTCAATAACAAAAGTTCATCTCAATACTTTGTTATATACCCTTTACTGACAATGACAGAGGTCAAACGTTTTCTGTAAGTCTCCAAGGTTTTTACACACTGTTGCTGGTAATTTGGCCCATTCCTCCATGCAGATCTCCTCTAGAGCAGTGATGTTTTGGGGCTGTTGCTGGGCAACACAGATTTTCAACTCCCTCCAAAAATTTTCTACGGGGTTGATATCTGGAGACTGGCTAGGCCACTCCAGGACCTTGAAATGCTTCTTACGAAGCCACTCCTTCGTTGCCCAGGTGGTGTGTTTGGGATCATTGTCATGCTGAAAATGGTAAATGGTAAATGGACTGCATTTATAGAGCGCTTTTAACAGACCCATGGCCATCCAAAGCGCTTTACATCTTGCCTCACTTTCACCCATTCACTCATTCATTCATACACCGACGGTGGTGTCAGCCATGCAAGGCGCCATCCAGCTTGTCGGGAGCAGCTGGGGTTAGGTGTCTTGCTCATGGACACCTTGAGACTTGGTCAGGTGGAACCAGGGATTGAACCTTCCAGTTTGTAGACAACCTACATGAACCACTGAGCCACTGCGCCACAGAAAGACCCAGCCATGTTTCACCTTCAATGCCCTTGCTGATGGAAAAAGGTTTTTACTCAAAATCTCACGATATATGGCCCCATTCATTCTTTCCTTTACACGGATCAGTCATCCTGGTCCCTTTGCAGAAAAACAGCCCCAAAGCATGATGTTTCCACCCCATGCTTCACAGTAGGTATGGTGTTCTTTGGATGCAACTCAGCATTCTTTCTCCTCCAAACACGACAAGTTGAGTTTTTACCAAAAAGTTATATTTTGGTTTCATCTGACCTAATGACATTCTCCCAATCCTCTTCTGGATCATCGAAATGCTGATCCTTTGACAGCTCTTTGGTCTTGGCCATAGTGGAGTTTGGAGTCTGACTGTTTGAAGTTGTGGACAGGTGTCTATTATACTGATAACGAGTTCAAACAGGTACCATTAATACAGGCAATGAGTGGAGGACAGAGGAGCCTCTTAAAGAAGAAGTTACAGGTCTGTAAGAGCCAGAAATATTGCTTTTTTGTAGGTGACCAAATACTTAATTTCCACCATAATTTGCAAATATATTCTTTAAAAATCAGACAATGTGATTTTCTGGAATTTTTAGTTGAAGTGTACCTATGATGGAAATTACAGGCCTCTCTCATCTTTTTAAGTGGAAGAACTTGGACAATTGGTGGCTGACTAAATATTTTTTTTGCCCCACTGTATTTAGTCTTGGCAAACTATTTATTATTGCTGTTGTAGCTGCAGATCAAGTATGCACTTGCTAGTGCTAATATATACACAGACACGCCTCTGTGAGCATGCAAGATATGCTTCTGCTGCTGCATGTGTAACGGACGTAGGCCAGTAAGAGCTGTGTGCTTAAACCTCACTCTCGTTAGTGACTGACGCTTGCGGTTGCAGCCTTTAACATCCTTGTTAGTGAGCATGCCTCCCACGCTGGAGCCCCTGGTTTGAATCCTGCTCAGAGCGGGTTGAGTAGGACCCGTTTAGGGAGTGAGGTTTAGGGGGGTGAGTATAATAGACGTAGGCCAGTAAGAGCTGTGCGTGTAAACCCTGGCCTCAAGAGGCACGCTAGCGGCTGTGGTCTTTAACATCCATTGTTGTGCCTCCCATGGCAGAGACCCCGGTTAGAATACCGCTAGGACAGGGTCAAGTAGGACCGGTTACACATGGTGCCATGACCTGGATGGGAGTGTGGTTTGGGAGGTGAGTATAATGGACGTAGGCCAGTAAGAGCTATCTGCTTAAACCTCACTCCCCTGGCCTCAAGAGGCGCGCTAGCGGCTGTGGTCTTGATAGCGCACCTACCTCCCATACCAGAGACCCCAGTTAGAATCCCACTCAGACCAGGTCGAGTACCATTTACACATGGTGCTGTGACCCGGATGGGAGTGAGGTTTAGGGATGTGAGTGTAACAGACATAGGCCAGTAAGAGCTGCGCGTGTAAACCTCACTCCCCTGGCCTCAAGAGGCACTCGCGACTGACGCTAATGGCTGCGGTCTTTGGCGTCCTTGTTAGCACGCAAGATTGAGACCCGGTTAGAATCCCGCTCAGAGCAGAGTGGAGTAGGACCGGTTGCACATGGATAGAAATAGTATATAAATCCTGTAGCAGATTTAGGCAGGTGGAGATGGAGGGTTTCAGTAGAACTGAGCCAGACTTTTTAATGTTGAGCAAACAATTTCATTGGCTGCAGATTCAGCAGAGGCCAGTTAGCTTATGTCATGTAGTAATGATGAAAAGGACTTATCAGCCTGCACCCTCTAGAGTTTCATGACTGAACTAGATATACATATAAATACATTTAATTACATGATGCTTCTGCCTGCCACATAATTATTATTACTCATTTTAAATATTAATCAGCTTTACTGCAATGCACTTTAAATGGAAGTCTACTGGGCAAATCATTCCAAAGCATCCAAGGGGTTTAAAAGCAGAAATGTGCAGCTTGAATGCTATTATTAATTTTTAATGTTTAGGTTTGGTGGCAATACTTTCGAAAGCATTTTCCAGGTGTAATCCCCTTTAGACTTCAAATATACAGTGCATTACTGTAAACACAGTTTTTGTAGACATTTTTTTTTCTGTGAAATACTTAACATGACTCAAAACCTTCCTTCAAAATGGTTCAAGGTAAATAATCAGTCAGCACTACTGAAATGTCTGTGAATAAATGTAATGAACATGTTTCCAGCTTCTTTTGTTGAAGTAATGAATGACACAGATCCTCCAGTGAGAGATATATTTAGAGTACTCACGCTTCACTTCATTCTATTTGTCATTTATAAAGAACTTTCATGACCCAATACAGTCACACGGATCAAAGGGAAGGCGTGTGATACGTCAGAACTGCGATCTCACATCCAGCTCTCGTGTGAATTCACCAGTTGAATTTTAATGTGAAAATCATACAGCGATTCTTTCCTCCCCTCTTTAACATTTTCATTTCCAGCAGGGCCCAAAGAGACCCCCCTCATCCCCCATGAAAATGCATTCAGTTATTTGTTTGAGGGTATTTGTTAAAGGCATGCATAAAATATGAAGAAAAAAAATCTATTCTGTGATGCAAGGCCTCCCACCAAACTGCAACATTGGCATTTCCATTTAAATTTTTAAAATCCCAAACACTATTTGTGAAAAATGCAAATGCTGTATTAATATTCCACATGAAAGAGGAGCATTAGTCATGGATTATATAATTCAAATGAAAATGTTTTGTATTAGGTAACATTTGCAATAGAGAATAATGGACAAGGCAAGGCGAGGAAAAGAAAAAAAACCTCGAGCACAGCAGTTTTGCGAGAGAGAAGCGAATGCTGCACATCACTACCATGATGACACCTTACAGAAACCACTGACATTGAAAAACAACGAGGGGAAAAAAACTCACCCAGGTCCATGTAAAAACGGCATCCCCCTCCCCTCCATCCCCTCTCTCTCTCCTCTCCCCTCTCCCCCTTGAAGTCAGTTCAGCATTGTAGCGGAGCACAGCCCAGGACAGGGGCATCGCTGATGACACAGTAAAAACTGATTCATAATTAAGTCAGACCAGCCAAGCTTTAAGCTCCCATTATGAGGGCCGAGAATACATGTCCATTAAGAGCCACTTTACGCTGCACTGGGGAGGCGCCGCTGCTCTTAATGATGAAGTTAGCTATAATTTAGACTTGTGTATCATGGTCTTTCTTTCTCCCAAATGCAAGCATAATGATTTTATGGATGGAGTTGGAGATCATAGTCTCATAGCCGTGTGTCAACACTTTTTGTACTGTCCAGCCTCATTCGTATTTATTGTTGTGAATAGATTAAATATTGCACTGGAATTAATTGCATAATATGCAGATTAATTAAACCAAATGAATCGCATATTGCTATATGATCCAACAATGAGGAAAACATTGTGACAGACAAAAGCATCAAATAAACAGTTGCTTTAGAATTCAAAGCTATCGCACATGAGCAAAAGTGCTGTAGTTATGCAAAACAAACCGTTTGCTTGTGTGGTATTTCTTTTTTATTCAATGAACAAGAAGTTAATATTGATCAACTAAGGTCACATTAGCAGGATTTTGCACACGGAAATTCGTAGAACAGTGGTAAATTTGACAGCACTTTGTATTTTAGACATAACATCGCCAGTTGTTTTGCCTTAAAACAGATCCATTAAGTCAAAACAGAATTCATTGTTGCGCATCTCCAAGCAACACAAAATGAATCAATTCAGGAAATGATTCAATGACTCATGATATAGTACAATTGCTACCTCCGAAATCACATACTACACTCACCTAAAGGATTATTAGGAACACCTGTTCAATTTCTCATTAATGCATTTATCTAATCAACCAATCACATGGCAGTTGCTTCAATGCATTTAGGGGTGTGGTCCTGGTCAAGACAATCTCCTGAACTCCAAACTAAATGTCAGAATGGGAAAGAAAGGTGATTTAAACTATTTTGAGCGTGGCATGGTTGTTGGTGCCAGACGGGGCGGTCTGAGTATTTCACAATCTGCTCAGTTACTGAGATTTTCACACACAACCATTTCAAGGGTTTACAAAGAATGGCGTGAAAAGGGAAAAACATCCAGTATAACATCCAGAAAATGCTTTGTTGATGCTAGAGGTCAGAGGAGAATGGGCCAACTGATTCAAGCTGATAGAAGAGCAACTTTGACTGAAATAACCACTCGTTACAACCGGGGTATGCAGCAAAGCATTTGTGAAGCCACAACACCCACAACCTTGAGGCGGATGGGCTACAACAGCAGAAGACCCCACCGGATACCAGTCATCTCCACTACAAATAGGAAAAAGAGGCTACAATTTGCACAAGCTCACCTAAATTGAACAGTTGAAGACTGGAAATGTTTTGCCTGGTCTGATGAGTCTCGATTTCTGTTGAGACATTCAGATGGTAGAGTCAGAATTTGGCGTAAACAGAATGAGAACTTGGATCCATCATGCCTTGTTACCACTGTGCAGGCTGCTGGTGGTGGTGGTGTAATGGTGTGGGGGATGTTTTCTTGGCACACTTTAGGCCCCTTAGAGCCAATTGGGCATCGCTTAAATGCCACGGCCTACCTGAGCATTGTTTCTTACCATCCCTTTATGACCACCATGTACCCATCCTCTGATGGCTACTTCCAGCAGGATAATGCACCATGTCACAAAGCTTGAATCATTTCAAATTGGTTTCTTGAACATGATAATGAGTTCACTGTACTAAAATGGCCCCCACAGTCACCAGATCTCAACCCAATAGAGCATCTTTGGGATGTGGTGGAACGGGAGCTTCGTGCCCTGGATGTGCATCCCACAAATCTCCATCAACTGCAAGATGCAATCCTATCAATATGGGCCATCATTTCTAAAGAATGCTTTCAGCACCTTGTTGAATCAATGCCACTTAGAATTAAGGTAGTTCTGAAGGCGAAAGGGGGTCAAACACAGTATTAGTATGGTGTTCCTAATAATCCTTTAGGTGAGTGTATATAGTGTACTACATCGTTTTTTGTTTTTTTTTTACTCTGCAACTGTTGTATGAAAAAAGTATGTTCTATATAGTATGGATGTGTGTAGTATGAATGAAACACTGACGTACTACATACACCATGTTGTCATGGCATCAGTTGTGCTTCACGTTCATTCACAAATCCTCTCCTGTGGCCTCATGGGATAGTCAAATTTCCATTGAATGCACACTGCAGTATCTTGCTGGAAGTAGTAAGCCGCCAACTGTTTTACAAATACTATGAATTCGGAGATACCACTCAGGAGGATTGAGTCACGATTTTCAAATATTTGATAAGGTGATGTAATTAGGGTGGCATGGTCCGAGTCCAAGTGCAAGTGTTCCTGGAGCCCCCCGTAGTGTTGGTCTGCTTTCACACTCAGCTTGATTCTGTTGAACCCTGGTGTGCGGTTTTATCCACATGTACCAGATGTGGTCCGGATCTGGGCCAGCACTATGTTGCTGTTTGGGTTCCTGCCCTGATTGCACTGGCTATGTTCGAATACACTGCAGGCTTGCTCTCGCTTGTAAATCATCAACACTATGATTCCTTACATGTGTTTTATTGAACTAAAGACATCGTAATCGGCTAAAACGCATGCGTGGGTTACTTTCTTCCTGAACAAGTGCGCACCCGAGTCCATGTTGTTTCCACATTCACTTGAATCCTGGCACAGTTCAAGTGCAACCAAACTCACACCACCTCTTCCACGGTTAGGTTAACCCTAACCCTAACCCACAACTGCACGTGCCACAGCATGCTGCGGGCCAGAATCAGCCCGGTTCACACATGCTGATGCCGAGTCGGGGCAGCCGAGCTCAGGCCGATTACTACATGCTATTTGGGGTTAGTCTTAAGGTTTAGTACCTCATTGCGCACCTGGGTCCACATGACAGCTTTGACATTAGCAAATTCTCATGCAAAGCATGCTCCATTTCGAACTATAACAGTGTAAAAATGCCCTGAGACAACAGAGGAAGAACACACGATTCACACGCACACTATAGACTTGCGTCGCATATAACGGTTACGGTAACACTTATATGTCAAATAAGAGTCATATGTTTCAGCATGTTTTATATGGCTTGAGTTAAGATGTCATGCTTATAATACAGATCGAAAGCGTGAATGGTCTCTCTCCTTCTCTCTCTGTTTATGTGTGTGTAGCATGCGTGCGTGGAAGGGGGATGTGGAAGGGGGATGCGATTTTCGAATAATAATCAAATAATTCCCAGCGATCATCGAATATTATTTTTGTTTGAAATGCCAATACTAGTTGGCTCACATACTGTTTCTCGTGTGCTATATAGTATGGAAGTAGGCATATTCACACACAGCGAGGCACTTGTTCATTCCAGAATTAATCTGTTTTTAAGTGAATCATTTGAGTGAGTGAGTGAGTGAGTGAGTGAGTGAGTGAGTGAGTGAGTGAGTGAGTGAGTGAGTGAGTGAGTGAGTGAGTGAGTGACTCACTCACTCACTCACTCAGCCATAAAGATCTTCTTTTCTTTCTTTTATTTAAACTTATCTCATTTATGGCAATAATGGTCCAGGATTTCCTCTGATGCCCTCTTCAAAAAATATGCATTACATAGCATGAGCGACCGTGAGAGAGAATATATGTTGAATGAAGTAGCTGTAGTAGAAGGATGTAGTTGGTCAAAGGTTGATGACTAAGCACTTTTTCTGCAAAAAGTGCATGTTGAAGACAGAGAGTCAGTGACAGAGAAAAACGTAAGCTTTAACATGGTAAAATACAGCTTGGGTTGGAACTCAGCCCAGTGTACTTATTAATACTTACTTCTTTGGGGTCGGAAGTGGATGGGAAGTCTGACATGATGATGTCACCCGCTGAGAAATATGACCTACATGCACACAAACACGCGTGCGATGCTCTCCCACATCACAAACCGTCGGATGGGATGTCATGTCACTTATCTTAAGCAGTGCAGAGATGTGTCAGGAGATGATAACACCGAGCCTGACTGTAAAACGCTGACTGCTTGGATTCGTGAACGATCGGCGGGGACCAAACATCTAGAATCACAGCATGAATGCCTTTCAAGTTCTGTAAAAAAAAAAAAAAAGAAAAAGAAAATGTTTGGGAAGTGAAAACTGAGCTTTGTGCCAAGTTCCTGATTCGCTGCATCAACTCTTACAACTCGGAGCGCTTGACAAATTACTCTCAAAGTATTGCGCTCGCAGCCTCAACTAATTACATTTAATTATTTAGTACTTCCCATTTTAACTTTAGGTTCTTACTTAACTTTCTCACTTCAGAGTATTAATTTTCAATTTTCATTGTGAATGAACATGTACAAAGTGCACCGTTTTTTTTTTAATGAATTCTGGATTATAACGTGCACTCTCCTCCCTTCCGATGGGGCTTAGGGAGCGCACGCAATCTCTTGATAATGTTGATGAGAGCAGGGACGTCGTTAGGCCTATTTTAGGGGGCTAGCTACCTAAAATGTTCCTAAGCCCCTAAATGATAATAGGAACAACATAATTCGATTTATCAATAACCGTATCCTCATTCATATTTAGACGCAACAAAATCCAGGTACAAAAAATAGCCGAGAAGTCGGAAGTTTAAATGAAGATTAAATGTCCTTAGTTTTCGTCTTTGTCAGTGTATTTCATAGAGCAAATAACGTTCAGCTGCATTTCCTTTCCCTGCGTCTCTCACTCACGAGTCTCTCTCACATACACGCGCGCCCCACACACACACACACACACACACACACACACACACACACAGCCCCTCCTGCACACCGCCCGCCGTCTCCATGAGAACGAGTGTTCGACGTTCGACGTAGAAAGCAAGTTCGCGAAAGGTTGGTATCTCGTGAACACCTTTACACAATCACAAAATAAAAAGTGGTATAAAAATATTTTTAATTCTGAATATAGTTTTGTCAGTGTGTTAATGTCGACCCGAGAAGCGATGGCTACTTTAGAAAGTTAATTAGTCGCAAATTTGAGGTAAAATGCACTTAATTGTAGCTCTAGATGTGAGTGCAAAGATTTTGCAAACACAAGTTACAAATACCCTGGGGGCTAAGCCCCCCCTGTCTTCCAATCCTAGTGACGTCCCTGGATGAGAGCATTATAGGTAATGACTTCAACAATAGCAACAGTCATACTCATTTTCATTTTCGTGATTGCGTTCAGTCTAACGTAAAGCCCTCCTTTCCTCTGTTTTCACGACGATTCAACTGAGAGCTTCCCTTAAGGGAGCTGCTTCTGATCTCATCCATACTGCATCATTCTGTCAACATGGACGTCTTGTTGCTGCCATTTACGCTGCGACTACACACTTTTCTTATCCTCTAGCCCTAAAATGTTTGTCTTTAGATGCATATGCGTTTTTGTTTGAACCCACAACTGTTTGTCAGCCCCCATTTACGAAGAGGGAACATCTATTTTAGGCTCTGCACCATAGACCAACCACCCACACGCTGCTAGTGAAGGAGAGAGAGGGAGAAGAAGGAGATAAAAAAATGAGAGAGAGAGAGAGAGAGAGAGAGAGAGAGAGAGAGAGAGCCTAGCACATGGGGAGAGAAACAGAATGAGAAGGTTTGTGTATGTGTGTCAACAGTTCATCAAGAGCAACAATGCTGTTGGCACAGCAACAGTTTATTTATCACAGCACATAAACACATAGGCTGATGCATTACAGATAGATGATACATTAGATACAGTATTTTCTCCAAACAGGAAAGGAACACGAAATGGAACTGTCCGTAGTTTTCAAACTCCTCTGAGCAGCACAAATGGGGACCATTCTCCATGCTCTTATCCAATGCAATTACAATGAGTGGAGACTGAAGCTTTCAAGCTTTAAAAAGGATGCAAAATCACCATGAAAGTAGGCCGACTTAATAAGAGTTTAGAAAAAATGTAAAATAAAAATGTTATGTATAATGAATCAAATAAGCTAATTTGTGACATTGAGTAGCCTATGTGACCTTCTTTGTACAAAAGGTCAGATTTTCTTGCTTCCATAAAGCACGTGATGCTTGGAGCACAAAAGAACAACATTTGAAGGCTTTTTTCCACATGCAATTACAGTGAACAATTGAAGCTTTCAGACCTAAAGTATCGTCGTAGGCAGTGCAGCATATTCCTAAATCTTTTGAAGTCGTGGTGTGAGAAACAGACCAACATTTATGCCATTTTCACAGTCATTTGTTGAACTGAATCACTTTTGATTCATGTATGAATCATACAGACCAGTTTGGGGAACAGAATGAATTGAGTCACTAAAAAGGAGAGATGTGTTGAATTTAAATATTTTCAGTAAATAATGATTTTGAGCTTTTTTGTGACTTTCTTTTTGGGTGAACTACCTCTTTAACAGTCCTCTTAAAAGCCCCATTGTAGTCAATAATTTTATCCCTTAAAGCTCATTTTTATCCCTTAAAGCTCCTTTGATCACCAAAATGACAAACAAACTAAAAATTCCTGTGAAAAAAAATACATTATAACAGGTGAAGTGATTAACACTAATTATCTCTTTATCATGGCACCTGTTAGTGGGTGGGATATATTAGGCAGCAAGTGAACATTTTGTCCTCAAAGTTGATGTGTTAGAAGCAGAAAACTGGGCAAGCGTAAGGATTTGAGCGAGTTTAACAAGTGCCAAATTGTGATGGCTAGACAACTGGGCTCCAAAACTGCAGCTCTTTCCAGGTGTTCCCGGTCTGCAGTGGTCAATATCTATTAAAAGTGGCCCAAGGAAGGAACAGTGGTAAACCGGCAAAAGGGTCATGGCTCATTGATGCACGTGGAGAGCGAAGGCTGGCCTGCGTGGTCCAATCAAACTGACAAGCTACTGTAGCTCAAATTGTTCAAGAAGTTAATGCTGGTTCTGATTTTAATAAAAAGATGTCAGAATACACAGTCCATGGCAGTTTGTTGTGTATGGGGCTGTGTAGCATGTGGGGCATGTGAGCATCAGAACTGGACCACGGAGCAATTCATTAGACCAGGTGGCCTGGTCTGATGAATAACATTTTCTTTACATCACATGGATGGCCGGGTGCGTGTTCTTCGCTTATCTGGAGAACACATGGCACCAGGAATAAGGCTAGCCGGCAGAGGCAGTGTGATGCTTTGGGCAATGTTCTGCTGGGAAACCTTGGGTCCAGCCATCCATGTGTATGTTACTTTGACACATACCACCTACCTAAGCATTGTTGCAGACCATGTACACCCTTTCATGGAAACGGTATTTCCTGGTGGCTGTGGCCTCTTTGAACAGGATAATGTGTTCTGCCACAAAGCAAAAATGGTTTAGGAATGGTTTGAAGAGCCTCAACGAGTTTGAGGTGTTGATTCGCCTCTAAATTCCCCAGATGTCAATCCAATTGGCATACAGCTGATTTTGGCATACAGCTCATGAAAACCCAAAATTCCTATCTCAAAAAATTAGCATATCATGAAAAGGTTCTCTAAACGAGCTATTAACCTAATCATCTGAATCAACTAATTAACTCTAAACACCTGCAAAGATTCCTGAGGCTTTTAAAAACTCCCAGCCTGGTTCATTACTCAAAACCGCAATCATGGGTAAGACTGCCGACCTGACTGCTGTCAGAAGGCCATCATTGACACCCTCAAGCGAGAAATTTCTGAGCAGATAGGCTGTTCCCAGAGTGCTGTATCAAGGTACCTCAGTGGGAAGTCTGTGGGAAGGAAAAGTGTGGCAAAAACGCTGCACAACGAGAAGAGGTGACTGGACCCTGAGGAAGATTGTGGAGAAGGACCGATTCCAGACCTTGGGGGACCTGCGGAAGCAGTGGACTGAGTCTGGAGTAGAAACATCCAGAGCCACCGTGCACAGGCGTGTGCAGGAAATGGGCTACAGGTGCCATTCCCCAGGTCAAGCCACTTTTGAACCAGAAACACCGGCAGAAGCGCCTGACCTGGGCTACAGAGAAGCAGCACTGGACTGTCGCTCAAATTTTGCATGTCATTTGGAAATAAAGGTGCCAGAGTCTGGAGGAAGACTAGGGAGAAGGAAATGCCAAAATGCCTGAAGTCAGTGTCAAGTACCCACAGTCAGTGATGGTCTGGGGTGCCATGTCAGCTGCTGGTGTTGGTCCACTGTGTTTTATCAAGGGCAGGGTCAATGCAGCTAGCTATCTGGAGATTTTGGAGCACTTCATGCTTCCATCTGCTGAAAAGCTTTATGGAGATGAAGATTTCGTTTTTCAGCACGACCTGGCACCTGCTCACAGTGCCAAAACCACTGGTAAATGGTTTACTGACCATGGTATTACTGTGCTCAATTGGCCTGCCAACTCTCCTGACCTGAACCCCATAGAGAATCTGTGGGATATTGTGAAGAGAAAGTTGAGAGACGCAAGACCCAACACTCTGGATGAGCTTAAGGCCGCTATCGAAGCATCCTGGGCCTCCATAACACCTCAGCAGTGCCACAGGCGGATTGCCTCCATGCCACGCCGCATTGAAGCAGTCATTTCTGCAAAAGGATTCCCGACCAAGTATTGAGTGCATAACTGAACATAAATATTTGAAGGTTGACTTTTTTTGTATTAAAAACACTTTTCTTTATTGGTCGGATGAAATATGCTAATTTTTTGAGAAACAATAAAAGACCTGAAATATTTCAGTTGGTGTGCAATGAATCTAAAATATATGAAAGTTTAATTTTTATCATTACATTATGGAAAATAATGAACTTTTATCACAATATGCAAATGTTTTGAGAAGGACCTGTATATGTTTGTTTCAGAAAAGTGGAATTCAGTGAATTCAGAAGTGGAATAATGAATTATACTATAAGTCGATGTATCACAATGGTAATGCATTTTATGTATCGCTCTCTACAACGTCAGACACATAACAGTAATTAATATGATTAGCCCTTTGGCTTGACTAAGTTATTAAACAGCTAATAATGTGTTGCTAATGTTACGCAAACCATGTCACCATTCAGGGCCGTGCACAGGGGGGTGTTACGCTAAAAATCCGCCAATCCGCTCCATGTCGTCCCATTAACAGGTAAATTACTAACCACAATCCACATTACAGACAGTGATTTATCCGAGGAATTAGTAATCTGGTAGTTTTTTTTTGTATTTCTGTCAGTAATGTTTTGCTCTGGTCTTCTAATAGTGCTAACAACTTGTACAAAATATTCACGTTCTGGAAGATAATTGTTTTATCAAATGATTGTACTTGTTCTGATCTAATATAAATAACACAACATTTGCTCTTATCAGCACACTTTGTATACTTAAAACAATGACTTCAGAAAAAAGAAGACCAATGGACTCAAAAAGGGAGGCTAAAGCCCATTCAACGTTGCAAATATGGATTCAAGTCTCCAGCATATCAGTGGGTAAATCATCATATAGAATATTTAGACAGTTTGTCACACTTTAACTCCTATATTTGCCATTATAATACATTTTCTGAGTTAATACTAGTATCTATAACATCATGATATTTTATTAAGACCATGCCAATACAAATATAAAAAAGGTAATATACTATAAATGTTCTACATTAGTTGTATCATAGGGTACAATGGGGCTAAAGGCACACTCTTAGAAAAATGTTAAAACAAGGTAATACTTGTTTAAAAAATCTTGTTTGTAAAGTTTGTACTATGTACTATGTTTATTTTGATAAATAAAACAATGAATTATTGTTCAATATTAAAATATGTTAATATAAAAATACTTCAAAAATACAGAAACTATTGTTTTAAAGTAAAGATTCTGAAAGCATTGAATGAGATCCCATAATAATTTAATAAAGCTTTACAGTAGGCAAAAAATATGTTTTATTATATGATGATTATTATCATATTTTAAAATCTGATGGTTTCATTGTAAATATGGTGATTATCTCTAAGGTGGACAACCCAACTTAATATATTATATTACAGTCTGAGTCTGAGCATGTCATGTCAACACATGTAAAAGTCAGCCGCTGTTTATGATCATGTTAATATGATGCCTTTTGCCCCAAACACCATACTTTTACATATTCTTCAGTTATTGCAAAACTGTTGCTTTATTTATATTGAACAAAACTGACAATCATTAACAAGACATTTGTCTCAAAATATATTTTACAACATTTTAAATAGCATTAAAAATAAGATAATCAAATTTGTGCAGAATCAACCTTTTAGAAGCATAATTACAAAAACATAAATTTATTTAGCACTAAAGCCTAACAATTCTATTTACAATATGACTGTAAAAGGTTTGTTATTCATTCTCTATATTAAGATGATACTCAACCCCGTTATAGTGCCCCTTTTTTTTTTGGTTTGGGCCACTGCCCCTCTAAATGTCTGCACACGGCCCTGTCCCCATTCACCATCTCAGTCTGCCTTCTCAAAATCAGCATCCTTTGGTCAACTCAGATTGACAGTGTATACATCATATAAATAAATCACCCGCATAAATCTTGAGACTCCTCTGCTTCAGAGCATTGTTAATGATATGCTAAATCCGCCTGCACATTGACAGGATTGGTTACAAGGTAGTTTGTGATGTAAAAAACACCAGCGATTTCAAACCGTGTTTTTGAGACTCTTTTTTTTAACTGCAGTTTTAAGGAGAAAATACTCAGCAATGGTGTTGACTGATGAATTTGCACATGGTTTAAGCACTATTTAGGGCATCTTAGCACCAGAAGGTAGACTATGACTATGTGTATGTGTGCTTGTTCTTATCCTCACATCGCACTGTAACCACCAGGAAAATGACACATGCTGAACTCTGCAGTTGCAAAGAGGGCTTTTTTCCTCACTGTGCATTTCAGCACCATGGACAGCAGAGCACGCTCAGTCCTGACCATGATTACAGCCCTCACCGAGCCTCATTTTGTCCTCAAGTGCTTTCAGATTGCCTTCAACCTCTGTCTGTCCATCTATCTGACTGCTCTCTCACTCTGTCCGCTGTTCTGCAGAAAAAGAAGGAAATACTATTTTCTCTCTCAACGAGTTTATGCATAAAAGTTTGATTGACTAGGTACATAAAGTGCTTAGCAGCAGGACGGTTCTAGGATCAGGGGGTATTTGGGGCTTAGCCCAGACATCTGTGGGTGCATATGGGGTCATCCTTTGAATTATTGGAGTATGTTACACTTTCTTTTTTATTTTTTTTATGAAGTAAATCTTTTAGTATTACTGGAGCAAAAACTAAAAAAGATTTGTCTAATCCTCTCAGCATCAAACCCATCTGAAGGTCAAAAGTTGTGAATTTTTGCGTGTAGTGGGGTTCAGTAGTCTGAGACCACATTGGAAATCTAGGTTGTATATACAGTATATATGGGAATTAAAGTTTTAAGGTTTAGAAAATGTAACACTAATAAATAGTAAATACCCACTAGGTACATAGATAATGTACAAAATTCTTCGTTTTTCTTCTTCTTTTAGTTTAATCTGTAAAATGTTTATTGCTTAAAGGGATAGTTCACCCAAAAATGAAAATGACCTCATGATTTACTCACCCTCAAGCTATCTTAGGTGTATATGACTTTCTTCTTTCAGACGAATACAATTTTATCACTGTGCGTTTAGTGGGGTTCAGAAGTCAACCACATTAAAACTCTGGGTTGTACAGTGGGTACGGAAAGTATTCAGACCCCCTTAAATGTTTCACTCTTTGTTATATTGCAGCCATTTGCTAAAATCATTTAAGTAATTTTTTTCTCTCATTAATATACACACAGCACCCCATATTGACAGAAAAACACAGAATTGTTCTCACATGGTCCTAAGTATTCAGACCCTTTGCTCAGTATTTAGTAGAAGCACCCTTTTGATCTAATACAGCCATGAGTCTTTGTGGGAAAGATGCAACAAGTTTTTCATACCTGGATTTGGGGATCCTCTGCCATTCCTCCTATCAGATCCTTTCCAGTTCTGTCAGGTTGAATGGTAAATGTTGGTGGACAGCCATTTTCAGGTCTCTCCAGAGATGCTCAATTGGGTTTAAGTCAGGGCTCTGGCTGGGCCATTCAAGAACAGTCACGGAGTTGTTGTGAAGCCACTCCTTCATTATTTTAGCTGTGTGCTTAGGGTCATTGTCTTGTTGGAAGGTGAACCTTCGGCCCAGTCTGAGGTCTTGAGCACTCTGGAGAAAGTTTTCGTCCATGATATCCCTGTACTTGGCCGCATTCATCTTTCCCTCGATTGGAACCAGTCGTCCTGTCCCTGGAGTTGAAAAACACCCCCACAGCATGATGCTGCCACCACCATGCTTCACTGTTGGGACTGTATTGGACAGGTGATGAGCAGTGCCTGGTTTTCTCCACACATACCGACCAAAAGGCCAAAAGGTTCTATCTTGGTCTCATCAGACCAGAGAATCTTATTTCTCACCATCTTAGCAAACTCCATGCAGGCTTTCATGTGTCTTGCACTGAGGAGAGGCTTCCGTCGGGCCACTCTGTCATAAAGCCCCCACTGGTGGAGGGCTGCAGTGATGGTTGACTTTCAACGACTTTCTCCATCTCCCAACTGCATCTCTGGAGCTCAGTCACAGTGATCTTTGGGTTCTTCTTTACCTCCCCCGATAGCTCGGTTTGGCCGGCCACCAACTCTAGGAAGGGTTCTGGTCGCCCCAAACGTCTTCCATTTAAAGATAATGGAGGCCACTGGGCTCTTAGGATCCTTGATTGCAGCAGAATTTTTTTGTAACCTTGGCCAGATCTGTGCCTTGCCACAATTCTGTCTCTGATCTCTTCAGGTAGTTCCTTTGACCTCATGATTCTCATTTTCTCTGACATGCACTGTGAGCTGTAAGGTCTTATATAGACAGGTGTGTGGCTTTCCTAATCAAGTCCAATCAGTATAAACAAACACAACTGGACTCAAATGAAGGTGTAGAACCATCTCAAGGATGATCAGAAGAAATGGACAACACCTGAGTTAAGTATATGACTGTCACAGAAAAGGGTCTGAATACTTAGGACCATGTGATATTTCAGTTTTTCTTTTTTAATAAATCTGCAAAAATGTCAACAATTCTGTGTTTTTTCTGTCAATATAGGGTGCTGTGAGTTCATTAATGAGAAAAAAAAGAACTTAAATGATTTTAGCAAATGGCTGCAATATAACAAAGAGTGAAAAATTTAAGGGGGTCTGAATACTTTCCGTACCCACTTTTATATACTGTATATACAGTATATACGGGGATTAAAGTTTTAAGGATTAGAAAAATGTAACTAAGTAATATTACACAAAATTAATAAGTAATATTTCTGAGATTCTGCATTATTTCTAGATCACTAATTAAATCAGCAAATTTAATTTAGAAGATCATTTTGGCCTTTTTTAAAGGGGTACTTCAGCGCTGGGAAGATGAATCTGTATTTAAACTCGGTCATTAATGTAGTAGAAATATGAAATTATTTTAGAATTTGGTGCCTTCTAGACTGAGAAAACAGAAAATGTATTTTTGTCTCATGGGGATCAAAGACAACAATTAACAGAATGCACTTCGCTGCCCGAGGCTGCTCTAGGCGGCTTACTTGCCCACCGCGTTCATTTTCATGAAATCAGTTCAGTTAGAGACACTACAATTAAAAACTGAACCTGTCTGTTCAATATGAGTGAGTCGATTGAGTGTCACGGCACAAACGCAGCAGGATCGGATTACATTCATCACATGAGCTGAGGTAAGTGCGGGATTCACGGCTGCGGCTGCATTCACAGCACACGTTCAGTCTGGCGCATTTTCAGTCTTTGGAAGCTTAACTTTCATAGGAATTTATTTGAAAAGTTGAAACACTCACTTTGCTCTTCACCGCTCCGTTCACATGAATCCCCGCAGCTCCCCGAGCCGAGTGCTGTGAGTGCAATGTTTAATACATGTGGAAACAGCGCCTCCTGCTGGCTGTAGTCTTTAGCCTCTGAAAAACTCCTCCGATGATGCAAAATGACGATATTTGCGCCATCGGAGGAATTTTTCCAGAAATAAAATACATAATTCTCTTGTCTCAGGGTCATATGAGGGGGGAAAGTACGATAATTCGAATATACTCCTGGGTTTCTACTGATACAAAGCTTAATGCTAATCGCTGAAGTAACCCTTTAAGTGATGTGTTTTTATATTATAATTATAAAGCTTGGAAAAACCAGGACAAATTTTTTATATAACTCCATTGTATTTGTCTGGCTATCACCAGACCAAGCTCAATTTCAGATTGAACATTGGTCTGGTGAGTCTGCTATGCATTTTCTACAACACAAGAGGTATGATAAATTAGCATAATTCAAATGACTCTGTACGCAATTGGATGGTCCTTCAACCAATCAGACCACAAGAGGCGTGATCAACGGGCAACGACCCATCGCTTCTCTATCCGTCATTGTGTTGAACCCGCCAATAGCGCACCAGGTGGATAAGTCAGTCTTTGATTGATTCCCGCAAAAGTGTAACAGAATCAGTAGAAATGAATGTACAGGTTGCCAGACTGATTTGCAGGGTGAAATCAAATAGCTGGCAGATGAGGCTGGGTTTACCCAGTCTACCATTGTATTCGTCTGAAAAAAGAATGTCATATACACTGGGATGGCTTGAGGGTGAGTAAATTATGGGGTCATTTTTATTTTTGGGTGAACTATCCCTTTAAAAGCAGTTGACGAAGTCTAAAAACATTCATTTTTTTGTTGTTGTTTGTTTGCAAAACAGACTGCTGCCCCATTATTTAAATGTGCTGCCAGCTTCTTCTTCTTTTCTTCAGAATAAGCTGCATGCCAGATTTTATGCCAATAGTAAGGAGTCTGTTTTGCGAGATTGGGTATGAAGTGTGTAGCAGTATTGCAGCTCTAAATTGTTTTATTAGTGGCCAAAAAAAAAAAATGTTACTGGGAAAGACAGGGTCATAAAAAAACATTCACAAGCACACCCTGGTGCTGCCCATCTTCTGCTGTCTGTCTCTGGATGGTGAGTGACTGAATACAGCTCCATGATTCAATATGGAAAATTATTCAGGCCCATTGTTTTGATGTCTATTCATGTTATGCTGCCAATATTCTTTGCATGCTATGCATCATATGCACAGTGTACTGAATACATTAGAGAATCAAATATTCATTTCGGTGTTTGAATGTGTGTGGATGTTCATGCCACACATTTTAAATGTTTAATTTGTGTGCTAACTTTGCATTTTCATTGTTTGTGTGACCTCAGGTCCAGTGCATGTGAGCAATGTTGGGGAAGCTACTTGGCAAACTATTCCTGATTTAAAGTAGGTAAGCTACAGTCAAGCTACTGAACGAACGAACGAACGAACGAACGAACGAACGAAAGAAACAAATAATTCCATCCTTTATATAGACTTAACTATGGCAATTGGTATGCAGAATGCATTCTTTCTCTTCTAATTAGACACATTTTCTAAAGGTTCTGTCAAAACCATTAACATAGACATATTTTACCACATTGTTTTCAGATGTTAAAAGTATGAACCTTGACATCAAACTTTGAATTATTTATAATTTAATATATTCAATAAAGTATTATGATCTTTAAAATGATTGAGTAATTCATACTAAGAAAACAAAATACACTCACTGCAGTTCTGATTTTTTACACAAGCTCTACATTCTGTTCTCTATCTCGGCTACTCTGAGTTTCTCTACTCTTACAGAAGCTGACCTCTGAGATTTGACCTTAATCTAATTAATATTCATAAGCCATTTCATGACATCAGCATGTCCCCAACCTTTACACTTCAAAACTATTTCTTGGCCACATGTTAATATGAATTGAAGCGCATGGAATTGTATAAATCGGTCGAAGGCCGGGTTGCATAATTCCAGCAGTGTTCTGCCACTCAGACCTTCATTTAACCTTCACACGTCCTCATTTCAGATGCATTTTCTTTGATTTTTCTTTCATTTTTCCCTTGCGTTTTGCACACCTGTTTGGCAGAGGTGTGGCATCAAACTGAAGATTCACCCCGTCTCCTCAAGGCCACCTTTAACATGTGCCTCACCGTGAGGCAGAATCCTGTTTGTGGGCGGTCGGACCTGCGGAGATGGAATTCTCTATTGGAGATTGGTTTTGGAATTTGAATGGAACTGTGGGTCCCGCGGCTTGAATTGGCGAGATTGAAGTGAGATGGGTTTTAGAGGATGAGGTGGAGATGAGGTTGACCTTGACCTTTTTATCCCTCCCATCTCGACGGCACTTCCTTTTGTCCCGCCACCGCAAATGTACTTTTAACATTGAGCCTGAGAGTTAGTCTTTTTACATCTATATGTCTTTTCATCCTCGGTGTCCCTCTGCTTTCTCTCTCTCTCTCTCTCTCTCTCTGTTTCTTTCTCACTCGGTATGAATGTATGTGTGTGTGGTCCAGATAAACCCTACATTATGGGGACAAAATGTCCCCTTAAAGATGGCAATATCCGAAAACTTTGTCCTAGTGGGAACGTATTTTGGTCCCCATGAGAAAATAATCCTATAAATCATAATAAGAGATGTTTTTTTTTTAATGCAGAAAGTTTTCTGTGATGGGTAGGTTTAGGGTACAGAATATACAGTTTGGCAGCAGAAACATCATATATGGAACGTTTATAACGTGAAAACCTAACGTGTGTGTGTGTGTGTGGTCCAGGTAAACCCTATGTTATGAGGACAAAATGTCCCCACAAAGATGGCAATAGCCGAATATCTTGTCTGTGTGGGGACTGTTTTTTGGTCTTCACGAGAAAAACAGCTTATAAATCGTACTGTGATGTTTTTGAAAGTTTTGATGTTTGAAGTTTTCTGTGATGGGTAGGTTATAGGGGGATAGAATATACAGTTTGTACAATATAAAAATCATTGTCTAATGGAAAGTCCCAATAAAACATGAAAACACAATGTGCGTGTGTGTTTGCGTAAGTGCATGTGTGCGTACATGCATGCATGCGTGCGTGCGTGCGTGCGTGCGTGCGTGCGTGTGTGTGTGTGTGTGTGTGTGTGTGTGTGTGTGTGTGTGTGTGTGTGTGTGTGTGTGTGTGTGTGTGTGTGCGTGGACTGGTAATCCTACGGTATGGGGACAAAATGTCCCCACAAAGATGGCAATATCCAAATTTTTGTCCTTGTGGGGACATTTTTTGGTCCCCATGAGGAAAACATCTTATAAATCACACTAAGTGATTTTTTTGAAAAAGTAAAATGCAGCATGTCTCCTGTGATGGGTAGGTTTAGGGGCAGGGGCAGTGTAGGGGGATAGAAAATACGGTTTGTACAGTATAAAATGCATTACGCCTATGGAATGTCCCCATAAAACATGGAAACACAACATGTGTGTGTGTGTGTGTGTGTGTGTGTGTGTGTGTGTGTGTGTGTGTGTGTGTGTGTGTGTGTGTGTGTGTGTGTGTGTGTGTGTGTGTGTGTGTGTGTGTGTGTGTGTGTGTGTGTGTGTGTGTGTGTGTGTGTGTGTGTGTGTGTGTGTGTGTGTGCGTGGACTGGTAATCCTACGGTATGGGGACAAAATGTCCCCACAAAGATGGCAATATCCAAATTTTTGTCCTTGTGGGGACATTTTTTTGGTCCCCATGAGGAAAACATCTTATAAATCACACTAAGTGATTTTTTTTGAAAAAGTAAAAATGCAGCATGTCTCCTGTGATGGGTAGGTTTAGGGGCAGGGGCAGTGTAGGGGGATAGAAAATACGGTTTGTACAGTATAAAATGCATTACGCCTATGGAATGTCCCCATAAAACATGGAAACACAACATGTGTGTGTGTGTGTGTGTGTGTGTGTGTGTGTGTGTGTGTGTGTGTGTGTGTGTGTGTGTGTGTGTGTGTGTGTGTGTGTGTGTGTGTGTGTGTGTGTGTGTGTGTGTGTGTGTGTGTGTGTGTGTGTGTGTGTGTGTGTGTGTGTGTGCGTGTGTGCGTGTGTGTGTGTGTGTTGATGCATAAAGGGCCCTCTGTGCCCCTGGACTGACATTGTACATGAAGAAGTCGACCATTCAGAGTGAGTCAGATTTCCTGATTCATAGCCAAGACCATGTCGCCTTGAGACACTATTACACATGAGAGAGTGTGTGGGGGTGTGCGTGTAGTATGATGTAATAGAGTGCATGTGTTTCCATTCTTATGTTTTTTGCCCAACCCTTTAAAAAAGGCAAAGGTCCTGACTAAAAAGGCAACAGCACTTTACTGCACACCATGAAAAAGTATCTCTCATAATTTTATTCTGTTATGTACAGTATTATGTAAATGCATGGGCAATGGTGTGAAATAATAATGAACTGTAACTAGCCTAACACATTAGGCCACATATATCATTAGTTATATTTGAATGAGAAATACATTTGTAGCAGAAAAAAAAGAGGATGCAGTGCTTTAGTGTCAACAGCAAAAGTCAGAGTTATAGGCCAAAACATGCTATTGTTCAAAAGTTTGGGGTCAGGATGATTTAAAAAAAGAAATTAACATTTTATTCAACAAGAATGCATTACATTGATTAAAAACAAATGTACTTTGTTACAAAAGATTTCCATTTCAAATAAATGCTGTTCTTTTGAACGTCATATTCATCAAATTATCATAACAAATTTATCATGTTTTTCACAAATAAAAATGCAGCACAACTGTTTTCAACATTGATGTAATGAAGTTCGGAGATAAGGGAAGGGAGGAATTTTCTTGTGGTGCCCCCCTCAGCACTTGGTGCCCTACACGCAGCAGCGGCACTGATCACTGTCAGTTTTGAATTATGAATATTTAATTATCATATAATTTTTTTATAATCTAAGAATATCAAATGTTATATTTCATGTATAAGACTTATAAAATTCAGCTGTTTAAATCTAAAATGACAGCGATGATATTGTATTTGAATATTAAATTGTGATTGGATATAGTCACCTTTATTTACAGTATATAGTTCTTTATACAATACAGATTTTATTCAAAGCAGCCTTGCAGAGATAAACAGAAAAATAATGATTCAGTGATGCAAACCGAGTTAATTTTTGCTTTAAAGCAGCTCTAGAAAGAATATAGTGTCATTGTTCAGCTGAGGTCAGTTCAGTGTTGATTCAGTTCCATTCAATAACAAGATCATTAGAAAACAGCGATGTCATTGTCCAGCTCAGTTCAGTTCTCATCCAATAGCACAATGCACACATTAGAATGGAATTATCCACGTAACAACATCTTAGCGGTTCAAGGTGAATTCGTCGAAGAAAACTGTGGGAGAAGAAAGAGAATAAGAAAGTATGAGTGATTTTAATACAGCACTGCCTTGTGTACACTGTAATTTCACCTGAGGTGAAGTGGAACGCAAGTATTTGTTTTCGCAAGACAGCAAAGAAAGCCACTACAAGCCGATACAAGCATTCTAAAGATTCCACGTTCTCAAAGAAAGAAAAAAAAAAAAATCCACGGTTGATCGCCCAGAGAGCTCTTTCTGCTTTCTGCATGCATAAGGGGCCTACTCATCAAATTCTGGTGGAAGTGTTCAGTGAGATGGAGCCCAATTCTGCCAAGGTACATCAGTATACTAGATCTGTCAGGAGGCTGCATGCAGCAGACTTCTTGCATGACCTGCAGCTCACTCTATTGTCACATCCTGTATTGCCCTTCGGGTGAAGAACTCTGATTGGTCGAGCCGGGTATAGCAAGGCTGTCACATGCTCCTGTGTGGGGAGTGTGAATGAGCCTCGGGCTAAAAGAGAGGGTGTATGCAAACAGGTAGAACACAGACAACTCTGACCCGGGGGGAGGGCACATATACACGGGTTCACACATACATACATATGCATAGGGTTTAAGGACATGCGAGACAGAAAGTAAAACAGTGTATCGACTGTTTTCAAGGGATAGTTCATCCAAAAATCGAATTCTGTAATCATTTGCTCAACCTGTATGGTGACAGTTTTATGTGGAAAAATAGAGGATAAGCTAAATGTGTTAGATACTCTTAGGTTTGAAATCAATTACAAGTGGAGTCTAGCTTCAGTAGGTTTAAAGGGGTCCTATAATGCCCCTTTTTACAAGATGTAAAATAATGCCACATCCATACAAATCTTTTTTTCCTGTTCGTCTTAAGAAATATCTGTGTTCACATGAAACCACTGAAACCAACTCAAAACAATGTATTATACATTCCAGACCAGTATGTGGAGCTGTAATTCTGCAACAGAGATACACTAAAAATAGAGAAGAAGACTTGGAGCATGTGCGTGCTGTGTTTGACTAGGGTCGAGACCATAGACAGTAAAATAAATGGACACAGTGACCCCATATGCTTCGATGGGGGAAAGTGAAGTCAGTTAGAAGCGCTCACTTCCTGATATCTGAGCGTACTGCGCAGACTCAGACTGAGCTTGACGACGTAGATGTGACGTGAGCAACCTGTCTGACAGTTGTACGTCTTCTAGTAGTTGTGCAAAGTGAAATCTGAATCACATTGTTGAAATATTTTGCTTTCGGCTCTCTATGGGCTTCTCCCCACGCTTCTCCCTTGACTTTATCGGACTTTATGCCTCCACGTCCCCCCCAGATTGCCTCATAGACAGCAAAAGATTGCTTGCGAGCTTCTCATCCTGTCTCTACGGTAATTTCTCTACTATGCAATGAGAGTCGCGTGGTTATGACGCAATCGTAAGCCTATTTTTTTACAAAAACGGCTTCAACGTTTTTGTAAAAAACGATAGTGTAAGTTCAATGATAATGGAGCCTTTTAAACATTTTCGTGTTTCTTAAGAAATAAACAATGGACAAATGGAGTTTTTTTTAAACGCCTCAGATGTAAAGTTATTCACTGTCAAAGTGACGCCAAAATGAATGGGAGTCAATGGAATGCTAACAGCAGGTGATGGCTTGGTTAGCAATGGCTGTCCCTATGGAAGGTACGCTTTCTGGGTACTGGATTACCCCCTTGGTCGAGACGATTGGTGATCACATCATCATTTCACAAAATATATGGATTGGCTTTACACAGGAAAATGTAATGTCCTTTTCAGATGTTTTCACTCTGGGACAAAAAAAAAGCGGTTTCAGGCTCCCGGAACGGCGGATCCGTCTGAACGAAACGGCTATGCGATACAAAATTTGTGTACTGGGCCTAAGTCTCTGATGTCCCCAGAGTGTGTATGTGAAGCTCAAAATGTTTTAGCTCAAAAATACTCCACAGATCATTTTTTTATAGCATGTTGAAATTGTCACTTTTTGAGGGTGAGCAAAAAAACTGTTTTTGTGTGTGTCCCTTTAAATGCAAATGAGAAAAGGGCAGTGTTTCAAGAGCTCATGTTAGCAGCTCCAATTACCTCATGCAGACACGCACTGAAAATGTCTGAAGCTGTTCAGCCTTTTATGTTCAAACCGGAGTCGGACAATGATGGAGAGACTCAAGAAGAAGTGACAACGTAGAATGCAACAGGATGTTTCTGAATAGTGCCTTGATGCATTTATGTAGCTGATGTGAAGGCAACTATCTTCAAGTCATTGTTTAGCATATTCTGTCATGATAATCTATAAACCACTCATGTGGGAACTGTTGTAAAATGGCTACAGAGCCCCAGAATATATATGCTGCATGAAGATAAAGCAGGTATGGTTTAGTTTCACCATGCTTTTATGACATGCTTTTGCAATGTGTGTTACATACTGTATTGCAAAAAATATGAAAAGACAGACGTGGCAGCTCTACTACAACAACTCATCCTCTTCTCAACATGGCCTCATCCCCTTTGTTGTGTGTTCTCGGGGGAAGGGTTTATGTAAATTTTAGGGTTAGTGATGTAACTAACCGGTGAATATGCTCATTCCCTACCAGCCGTTTGTTGCAATTTCTTTAAAAGAAGATAGCTCCCTTTGCTTTGAACATTGAGCATCATAACTTTGCAGATGTTGTCTATGCTCAAACAGAAACATTACACACTAACTAAAGTTCATAATCAACATAATCAACCACTCCCCAAAACCAAAAGATTGCATAACATTTTCTGAATTTTCAGCATCATTACTCCAGTTTTTAGTGTTACATGATCCTTCAGAGATAATTCTAATATGCTGATTTGCTGCTCAAGAAACCGTTGAAAACAGTTGTGCTGCAAAATATTTTGAGGAAATACACTTTTTCAGGATTCAGCAAGACATGGAAAAAGAGTAAAATAGTTAGAGTGAAAGGCTTTTGTTTTCTTAATCACATTGTTCTCTCTCTCTCTCTCTCTCTCTCTCTCTCTCTCTCTCTCTCTCTCTCTCTCTCTCTCCCTCTTATCAGGATGACAAGTGCCATACCATTCTGTGAGATGTGCCAAGACAGAATGAGCATCTGTCAAAACACGTCGGTCCCAGCGGACGCTTCGCTGATGGACGCAGACATGCAGGAGAGAGAAAGATAGACAAAAAGGCGGACAAGGGATGGCTGAAAAGAGTGGTGGATGATTTGGTTGGGTGGGGTCTCGTACTCACCTGCTGCGCCCACCAGCATCCTTGAACCCTGTTTCACCTTCATCGCTGCGAGGGATGGACGCAAAGGTCTTCCACACTGTGTCTTCCTCTATTTGTCTGTCTATTTGGATTGTGCATGCTTACAAGCATACTAATGAACTCAACAATAGAGAATAGAGCAAAAAACAAGAAGAGAAATGGAAATGAATGCGTAAAAAAAACAACTTTGGTTTCTCTTTGCAGTCCAATGCATCTACTCAAGAGTAGAATTGCAAAGGACTATTAAATATTGCTCATTTAATTAACTCATTTTCACACCATGTTTTGCCTACTTCAAGCAATACTTTAATCCATTTCAACTGGTCCACTTGCTCACAAGCTAAACCAGTGGATTTCTTGCAGGTTGTTCTCAAGAGGCATAAATAATAAACACACTTCTGTACAATTAGAGAATGGAGCTGCTGAAAAAAAAAAAAAAAAAATATATATATATATATATAGGTCTTTCTCAAAAATTAGCATATTGTGATAAAAGTTCATTATTTTCCATAATGTAATGATAAAAATTAAACTTGGATGTTTAAACTCTATGGAGTTCAGGTCAGGAGAGTTGGCAGGCCAATTGAGCACAGTAATACCATAGTCAGTAAACCATTTACCAGTGGTTTTGGCGCTGTGAGCAGGTGCCAGGTCGTGCTGAAAAACGAAATCTTCATCTCCATAAAGCTTTTCAGCAGATGGAAGCATGAAGTGCTCCAAAATCTCCTGATAGCTAGCTGCACTGACCCTGCCCTTGATAAAACACAGTGGACCAACACCAGCTGCTGACATGGCATCACTGACTGTGGGTACTTGACACTGGACTTCAGGCATTTTGGCATTTCCTTCTCCCCAGTCTTCCTCCAGACTCTGGCACCTTGCTTTCCGAATGACATGCAAAATTTGCTTTCATCCAAAAAAGTACTTTGGACCACTGAGCAACAGTCCAGTGCTGCTTCTCTGTAGCCCAGGTCAGGCGCTTCTGCCGCTGTTTCTGGTTCAAAAGTGGCTTGACCTGGGGAATGCGGCACCTGTAGCCCATTTCCTGCACACGCCTGTGCACAGTGGCTCTGAATGTTTCTACTCTAGACTCAGTCCACTGCTTCCGCAGGTCCCCCAAGGTCTGGAATCGGTCCTTCTCCACAATCTTCCTCAGGGTCCAGTCACCTCTTCTCGTTGTGCAGCGTTTTTGCCACACTTTTTCCTTCCCACAGACTTCCCACTAAGGTGCCTTGATACAGCACTCTGGGAACAGCCTATTCTGTTCAGAAATTTCTTTCTGTGTGTTACCCTCTCGCTTGAGGGTGTCAATGATGGCCTTCTGGACAGCAGTCAGGTCGGCAGTCTTACCCATGATTGCGGTTTTGAGTAATGAACCGGGCTGGGAGTTTTTAAAAGCCTCAGGAATCTTTTGCAGGTGTTTAGAGTTAATTAGTTGATTCAGATGATTAGGTTAATAGCTCGTTTAGAGAACCTTTTCATGATATGCAAATTTTTTAGAGCTGTATGCCAAAATCATCAGTATTAAAACAATAAAAGACCTGAAATATTTCAGTTGGTGTAATGAATCTAAAATATATGAAAGTTTAATTTTTATCATTAAGAAATTTTATCACAATATACTAATTTTTTTGAGAAGGACCTGTATATATATATATACATAAATGCAGACTTGGTGAGCACAAGAGACTGCTTTAAAAAAAAAAGATATAAGAAAAAGAGAAAGAGAAAAAAGAAAGAGCTACTTTCACAACTATTTCTTTATTTATTCTCTTACATGGAAAATTATTTTCTTCTTTGTAAATGCTTTTAAATTCTTAATATATACAGTCCCTGACAAAAGTCGTGTCGCTTATCTATTTTGTAGAAACACCTGCTATTAACCTGATTTTTAATTTATCAATTGGTGTTGAAAATAGCTCATATGAAAAGCTAAAGCCCTCCCAAATGACGTTTAATGCACTTTAATAAATTAGTTTCACTGAAAAAAAGATTTATCATTTAATCAAGACAGAAAGGTCAAATTTTGGCAAGACAAAAGTTTTGTCGCCTATACAGAAATTGAACAAATTTACTGCAAATACAAAAATATGTCAGCAAATTAAGTAGTGGTGCTGTGAGATCCAAATTTAATATCTTGTATGACTTCCATGAGCTCGAAGGACTGCATCCATGCGGTTTGGCAAGGACAATTTATATTGATGAAGTCATCAGGAATAGCAAAGAAAGCAGTCTTGCATGCCTCCCAGAGTTCATCAATATTCTTTGGTTTCATCTTCCATGCTTCCTCTTTCACCCTACCCCACATATGCTCAATGATGTTCATGTCTGGTGACTGGGCTGGCCAATCCTGCAGCATCTTGATCTTCTTCGCCTTGAGGAACTTTGATGTGGAGATGGAAGAATGCGATGGAGCACCATCCTGCTGCAGAATTTGGCCTTTTATGGTTGGGAATATAAGAGGTAGCTAAGATGTCTTGGTATTTTAGACTATTGAATTTGCCTTCCACCCTGCAGATCTCTCGCACACCCCCATACTGGATGTAACCCCAGACCATGATTTTCCCCCACCAAACTTCACTGTTTTCTGGGTGAATCTCGGATCCATGCGGGCTCCAGTAGGTCTCCTGCAATGTTTGCGGCGACTGTGGTGTAATTCAACAGAAGATTCATCTGAAAAATCCTTCTGCCACTTTTCCAGCGTCAATCCTTTTAGCAGGCTGTGGGCTTTGGCAAATGCCACACGGTTTTTCAATTGTCTTTTGTTTAGTGCTGGCTTCTGGGCACTGATTCGACCATGGATTTGTGTAAGAAAAATATCCTTATATAACATGTTATAAAGTAAAATATCTAGCTCGGCCACACTGCCTTCCGTATTCAACTTACGAATCAAGACGAGGACATAGCGTAAGCATTTTGAACTGCAAGTGGCGTTACACTTTCTTTGTAGGTTGAATACCGAAGGCGCTCTGGTGAAAGCTAGATAGTTTTAAATATGGGTATTTTTCTTACACAAACCCATCGATTCACTTCAGAAGACTTGTATTAACCCCCCAGAGCCATGTGGAGTACATTTATGATGGATGGATGCATTTTTTGGTGGCCTCAAATTTTGGGCTGCCATTCACTGCCATTTTAACGCTTGGGTCAGATTGTATTGAAAGAATGTCATACACACCTAGGATGACTTGAAGGTGAGTAAATCATGGGGTCATTTTTGGGTGAACTAATCCTTTAAGCCTTGTCTTTGAAACAGGGTTGAAAAACTAAAGAGGAACATTTGTGTTTTTCCCCTCCAAATAGTTTTTGCACTTTAAATGACACTTAAAGGGGCAGGTTGGTAACAACATCAGCAGTTTAGTAAAGGTAAAGCTGCATGCTAGGATTTTCATAGTGTTTCCGCTGCATGTGCTGACTCTGTTCCTGATGGCCAAAGGCAACTCAGGGTAAATGCACAGTGGGAGATCTCCTAAAAAGACAAAGTTACATTACCAATGCAAACACCAAGTAAAGCACACCATGCTGGAAGCGTTAATTACGCCCCCAGACACTCCGCTGCACCGCAGCCTCACTAATGTTCACAGATTTATATGAGAACATGTCGTTTATTTGTAAAATGACCCTTTGAATCATTCATCCGTTCATTCGTTTTTTGTTATTTACAGATTGAGGGATAAATGTGCCGCCATCTGGAAGCAACAGGCGTCCCCTGATGTCGTGCCCTTGACAAGATCATGGCAAGAAAGTCTATAATCTAAAGTTGAGCACGGCTTTTGCAACCCACTGTTTACATTGGCGCTGATTGAGCTGATCGGAGCCGTCCCTGAGGCTGTGAGACTTATCATTCTCCACAGAGGCCCCAAAAACTGACAAAAGTCTTTCTTCCTCCACCCCACCCAAGCAAATTTCAGCCAGGTACACTAAATGTTCCCATCATCTCACACCTGCAATACAAAGACAAACAGGGGACTTTTTCTCTCTCTCTCTTGCTCTCTCTGCAGGTCTGCTAAATCCTGCTTCATTAGACGTGCAGCTGTTGAGTAGAAAGGCAGTAGAATGAGAGAGAGAACCCAGGAGAGGCTAGCAGACATGTGACAGATGAAGAGAGAGAGAGAGAGAGAGAGAGAGAGAGAGAGAGAGAGGGGGAGCAAGAGAAAAGGGAGGGAGGAAAACTAACAATGGCCTGTCATTCTGAGCGGCTGCCAAGCGATGCCCATAATTGATTGCTCGTCCCATTTTCAAAAGCTTTCTAGACACGGACACACGCACACACACACACACACACATGCTGTATGAACATAGACTATAGTAATAGAGGATGAATCAGTGCAAATCACAGACTCACACACCGTGAATTTGTGAAATGGAATATTTAGGTTTATAAAGGACAGTTCTGACTCTACATTCTGATTGGATGAACCGTGTTTGAGGCTGTTATGATGTGGATAAATGCACACCTGTGACTGCACATTCCATATCAAATCACCAAGTTGCATAGTTGCTTAGCAACCGTAAACACTGTTAATCTAAGTTCTAAATTCTTTTGCAGAAGAGCACTTTGATGTTAAAATGAAAATTGTATGACTTTTTGCTCTGTGAAACACAAAAGAAGCTATTTTGAACAAACACAATGAAAGTTAGTGGGTCCAAAACAACATGTTGGCCTTTTTACACAGAACACATGCAGGAAGTGGCAAATTGTGGCCCAAACAGCAAAAGCTAAAATATTTTCTCAAGATATAAATATATTATTTTTCTTCATGACGATTCAATCTTCACAACCAGGCAGAGGCAGACAGTAAGTATTTTTTACTCTGCTTAAGTACATTTTGAGTCTTTACTTTGTTTTTCTGTTTTTCTTTGGAAAACTTTTACTTCACAACATTACAAAGTACAATATTGTACGTTTTACTGCTCTACATTTCATATTAAATATTATTTAATACTTAATTACATCAAAATGTAGAACTTTCTTTTACTCAAGTAAAGGCAATTCAAACTTGAGTACAAGAAAGTACTAAAATTTGAATGTAATTAAGTATTAAAGGTAAAAAAAAAACTTTTATATATGAAATGTAGTGCTTTTATGATGTAATTTTTTATTTATATTAAAGTTGTAATGTAACAAAAAATGTGGCTAAAAAAGTACACAGTAAGACTTTTATTATGTATTTTTTATTTATATTAAAGTCATAATGTAACAAAAATTGTGGATTAAAAATGTGGTTGAGGACAAATAAAGTCTGTGGATTCACTGAAAGATTGTCATGAAGATTGTCATTTTTTTTTTATTAAACATGCAATGGATAAATCTTTCACGACAAGATCAATAACATGCATTTAAAAATAAATTAAATAGACTTAAGTTCAATTTCATGCTGAAATCCTTAGATTTTTTTATTAAACATTGACTCAAAATTTGCATTAACTTTATTGAACTCTATTGTCTTTTATTACAGTACATTTCTTATGTTATCAACAGGTCCATAAAATGTATGCATTTCTCAAAGTTACCTCAAACGCTCTCAGCCCCGTACGTTCTGAACTGACACTCATGTTTAGTGAACAGAGAAGACATGAATATGCTTTTCTATCTCTTTGGTTGTGAGGGGTCAGTGCCTGTTTGTTAGCGTGGAAGCTAGTTTGTGCTCTATTGGATGACTTAGCCTGAAGCTCTCTAAAGGGACGTCGAAATCTCCCAACCATACACCTGCTTTAATGCTGTCTGACATGCCGGGCCTCAAAGAACGAGCCTGCAGCTCAGGTAAGTCTCTGTTAGCCATCCGTATGCAAGCACACAAATACACATGCCGGGGAACGCATGCCAACGTACACGCACACACGCTTGTTTCCTCCCCCTCTCTTACTCTCGCTCCGACTTTCTCCTCTGGCTTTCCCTGTAGCTCTCTGGCAGTTTTGCGTCAGTGCTGGAACCGCAGGGACGGTTGACATTTCAGTCTGGCTATGTTTCCAGTCCCTGTGATCAGAGCCATGCTGCCTCTACGAACTTAAAGGTCACAGCTTGTTGTTTGTCAAAATTTTTAGAAAAAAAATAAATAAAGGTAAATCGTGAGCGTGTGCTGGCAAACAGTGCATCATATTCTCTTGATTTTAATGCACAATATGATTTGCTTCCAAAATAATTATACCCCAGTACATAAAAGCGGGCCAAAAGAGCTTCCCACATCGTAATGAGATTGAAACTCCAATGTTAAACACAGTTGTGTGGAGGAAAAAAACATTGCCTTCAGCTTTTAATTTGAACATTTAATTTCTCACTATGAAATGTTCTGCACCCATTGTTTAAAAGTATTTTACTCTGTGCCTTGTAGGTTATGATGTTTTAATCCGCTATGAAACTCTTTTTCTTACATATCAATTTGATCAGATCTCTCTTTTTCTTTAGTTGTAAAGTTTTAAAGCCTTTATATAAAACCTAAATAATAGATTGTCCGTATCACTTGCATTTCCAGGGATCATTAAGAATCGTATTACAGCTGTGCTGTTTTGCGCTGCACAAATGAAGATATGGCAGCACATATGGCAGATATAATAATTTACTGTGGTTCATCCAGAACTGTAGTTGATATATCTCGGATGATTTTATAGACGTTTTTTGATGTTCATCTGTTCTGAGTGTCCCAATCTGAGTGTGGTTTATTAAAAAGGCCACCGATGCCCAGATGATACAATTTGGCGAAAATATGTGTACTGAGATATGTCATGTTGTAGAGTTTGTGTTGATTTTTCTTTCTTTCTTTAATTTTTACTGTTTGCAAATTAAAGGCTATTTAAGGCAAAATATGTACGATTTTTGGATTAAAATCATTACGTTATTCCAGATGTTCCAAGAATGTTTAAATCCAGAGAAATAAGCAATTTTAACCAGGCCATGGACCGTGTCTGTGTGCGTCACCTATCAATGACATCATATCTGCCTATACCCTCGATTTCCGATTTCATGAAAACACCAAAGACGCTTTAATATATGTTTTATTAGACGAGGGAACAACAGTTTGGAGACATTTACAGACAGAGAACTAATTATTGTACAGTAATACAGCATTTCTTCACCATACAATATGTTTAAAATTAATTGCATGCCATTGATCAACACAAGCCATCCAGCATTTATTAATATGATATTCTAATATTGATCTAAGTTACTGCAGTGTGCAATAAGTGTCTCATAGCAGCAGCGGATGGCGCACACAGAGTAACGTTATAACATAATTTTTCAAAACACTCAAATGTATCTAATATGATAAAAAAGCCCTTCGTTACCCCACATACGCTTGACCGGAAGAAGCGGAGGTGGCGTCTGCGGCATAATAAAAGCTGTCACGCTTGTTTGTCATTATAAATGGCTTCAGCGACCTCGTTCAGCTCCCACAGCACTCGGCCCTGCTCCGCTTAATTCTACAGTAATGTTAAAGGGTTATTTCACCCAAAAATAAAAAATTAGCCCATGATTTACTCACCCTCAAGTAATAATAGGTGTATATGATTTATATTATATTAAGTTACACTCACCTAAATGATTATTAGGAACACCATACTAATACTGTGTTTGACCCCCTTTCGCCTTCAGAACTGCCTTAATTCTAAGTGGCATTGATTCAACAAGGTGCTGAAAGCATTCTTTAGAAATGTTGGCCCATATTGATAGGATAGCATCTTGCAGTTGATGGAGATTTTTGGGATGCACATCCAGGGAACGAAGCTCCCGTTCCACCACATCCCAAAGATGCTCTATTTTAGTACAGTGAACTCATTGTCATGTTCAAGAAACCAATTTGTAATGATTCAAGCTTTGTGACATGGTGCATTATCCTGCTGGAAGTAGCCATCAGAGGATGGGTACATGGTGGTCATAAAGGGATAGACATGGTCAGAAACAATGCTCAGGTAGGCTGTGGCATTTAAACAAAGCCCAATTGGCTCTAAGGGGCCTAAAGTGTGCCAAGAAAACATCCCCCACACCATTACACCACCACCACCAGCCTGCACAGTGGTAACAAGGCATGATGGATCCATGTTCTCATTCTGTTTACGCCAAATTCTGACTCTACCATCTGAATGTCTCAACAGAAATCGAGACTCATCAGGCCAGGCAACATTTTTCCAGTCTTCAACTGTCCAATTTTGGTGAGCTCGGGCAAATTGTATCCTCTTTTTCCTGTTTGTAGTGGAGATGAGTGGTACCCGGTGGGGTCTTCTGCTTTTGTAGCCCATCAGCCTCAAGGTTGTGCGTGTTGTGGCTTCACAAATGCTTTGCTGCATACCTCGGTTGCAATGAGTGGTTATTTCAGTCAAAGTTGCTCTTCTATCAGCTTGAATCAGTCGGCCCATGCTCCTCTGACCTCTAGCATCAACAAAGCATTTTCTGGATGTTATACTGGATGTTTTTCCCTTTTCACACCATACTTTGTAAACCCTAGAAATGGTTGTGCGTGAAAATCCCAGTAACTGAGCAGATTGTGAAATACTCAGACCAGCCCGTCTGGCACCAACAACCATGCTGTGCTCAAAATTGCTTAAATCACCTTTCTTTCCCATTCTGACATTCAGTTTGGAGTTCAGGAGATTGTCTTGACCAGGACCACACCCCTAAATGCATTGAAGCAACTGCCATGTGATTGGTTCATTAGATAAGTACATTAATGAGAAATTGAACAGGTGTTCCTAATAATCCTTTAGGTGAGTGTATATATAAAAAATTGTCCTGGCTAATCCAAGCATTATAATGGCAGTGAATTGTTGCCTTGTTTATGAAGTCCATAAAAGTGCATCTATCCATCACATTACTGCTCCACATGGCTCAGTGGGGTTGATATAGACCTACTGAAGCAAAGTGGCGCATTTGTGTAAGGAAAATGTCCATATTTAAAACGTTATAGACTAAAGTAAATAGCTTCCACCGGTAAGTGGTGCGCGAGTCGACTTACACTAAAAGAGTAACCCCCAACACTACGTTTTGTTTTGCTCTATCCTCTACGCTTCTGCGTTCGTTAATAAGCATGCGTCAAGGGTTCAAGGGTTACTCTTTCGCCATAAATCGATGCATATGGAAATCTGCCAGAAGTTGGTTATTTTAGTAATTTTAAGTCAGTTATGTTTCAAGCTGTAAGTCCCCCACAAGGTCAAATATTTTTGGTATTACTATCCTTTGTGTTTGGTCCTCATAATGTAGGGTTTACCAGGACAACACACACACACACACACACACACACAGACATACACACACACACACACACACACACACACACACACACACACACACACACACACACACACACACACACACACACACACACACACACACATGTTGTGTTTCCATGTTTTATGGGGACATTCCATAGGCGTAATGCATTTTATACTGTACAAACCGTATTTTCTATCCCCTACACTGCCCCTGCCCCTAAACCTACCCATCACAGGAGACATGCTGCATTATTACTTTTTCAAAAACATCACTTAGTGTGATTTATAAGATGTTTTCCTCATGGGGACCAAAAAAATGTCCCCACAAGGACAAAAATTTGATATTGTTATCTTTGTGGGGACATTTTGTCCCCATACCGTAGGGGATTACCAGTCCACACACACACACACACACACACACACACACACAGACATACACACACACACATACACACACACACACACACAACAGGCATGGAAGCTGATGGAAGAATTGAGCTGAACCACGCATTGGGCTGAACCCTGCTAACGTATTGCTTTTGGGAACAATGTTGGAGAATCAGCCTGTCAAACAGGTGTTCCATGCAACTCTCTTTCCCAAAGGACAACAGATATAAAACCTACAAGTCCTGGGTGTATGAAAGAGGGGGTATTGGTGAGGGGTCCATGCTTGTTTCAAGCACATGCACAGATTATCCCATCCTGTTCAGGACCGCACTCAATGAGTGGACGAGGAGAAATTGAGGCGGATGATATACGACACGTCATATTTTTAGTAGAGGAGAAGGACAGAGTGAACCTCCAGGGAGTGCTTGATGATCTCCTCCTAAAGACTGTGGCCCATTCGCTCGCTCTTCCCTCTCTTTCACATCGTAGCTTCATGCATCTGCTCTCTGCAAGAATAGAGGAAAAGAATACCATGCTGGAAAGAGGACTGTGCGTGTGTTCCTCTGACAAACTGTTGTCCGTAAACAACCTCAAAGATAAACGTCTTCCATCTCATCTCCAAACACACACTTGCACACAAAGATTTTCCCTGCCTGCTTGTTTGAAGAGAGCACTGCTTCATCCCCAAGTCTTCCAGCGGGACCTACTGGGGTGAGTTGGAGACAACAGAAGAGGCTTTGAAACCATTCCAGAAAAATCATCCCAGCAGAGCTTAAGAGGACACACACAGAAATGTCTCAGAGCTTTGTGGATGATGTGCAGTTTATTAATTTTTTTTTTTTGGGACTAGAAATCAATGTTTGATGTTCAAGTTTGAACCTCGTCTGAATAATGCCACTGTAAATGTGCATAGAGGTCTGATTAAATATGTGTAATTTTGCTCAAAGGAAGTGGTGTGGGGTTTTATGACTGACAAAAGAATATTGAATGATAATGATGTATTTTGACAAAGTCACACTACCGCAGACCTGTCCTATACCACTCCATAAGACCCAAGTCTCAGCCTCAGATGAAGGCAATACAATATCGCTATTCACTTTTATTATTCATGTCATTTTAATGCCTCTGGTTACCAGTGTCATTCGCTTCCAGTTACTTTTAGCTGTACAACATTACAAACTGTTTTTCTTACTACATTATTGTAATGTATTGTCTTAATTAATCATGCTATAGTTTGCAGCTTTGAAATGAGGTGTATACAGTGACTGTACAGTGATTTTTTCACTGTATAAATGTTGGAGAAGGCCAACAGCATAAGGGCTCCTCTCATTAACAAACTGACCAATCGGAATAGGTATTTAAATGACGCAACGTCATTTTCTGCGTCTAAAGGAAGTACATGAAATTCCCTCTTTACACACAATTTAACCAATCATTGTCAGAGCTGACCAAATAATCCAATCAGTTTTCAGTATCACGTCGCCGTCAAACCTTAAACCCGCTTGTTGTTTATGCTTGCCTTCACGTGCTATCGGAATTATCATAAATACTAGTTTCCTTGGACATGAAAGCCCTCTCAAGGCAACATTTGAACGAAATGAGCTTGTAATCAGGACTTCACAAGTGGGAAGTACATTTCCTATAGCACTTGAAGGCAGCATAAGGCAACAGCAACTTTTGAATTTAGACAAAAAATAGATGAGATACGCATGAAAGGATCTGAAAACGAGTGAAACAACATCAACATCACATTTTCCATAATGGATAACGAAGTTCATATTCGAAAAGGTGAGTAGATATTAGATATAATGTGGCTTTCCGTTCATGTATAAATGTTTATTATGATCGTATATGATGCTGCGTAATTTATTCCGTTGATTTTCTATATTGACAAGTGTCAGTGTTTGGAAGGACATGGCGTCATTCATTTCCAGAACTATTTTGGAATGTCAGTAGGGATATCATATGTGTATGTTCCCATAAATAACAACAACTGTATAATAATAAGCCATCTACATCCGTGTATTTGTTTGATTTAAAGGTGCACTGTGTAGATTTTAGCAGCATCTAGCGTGAGGTTGTGAATTGCAACCGCCCATCGCTCACACCTGCAAAATGGCGGTATGTAGATAGAAATGGCTCGTTCTAAAGTAATAATACATAACGGTTCATTATGTAAGGTCTTTATACTCTGCTGAAAACATAGTATATTATATTGCATTTCTGTCTATAGATCCTCATAAATACTACACTGCACATTTAATATTAATTTGCATATCATTCTCCCTTCAAAAATGTCCTTTTGCTGGCCGTAGTCAGGTTTTTTGATTGAATTATTAATTTGTATTTGATTCTGAGCATAACTGCCATTCCATTTTGATCCAGACCATCAAATGATGGTTAGGTCTGAGTCAAATGAAGAAAATTTCGTTATCTTATGCTCTCCTCACTACACCTTTTCCAAGGTATATACATTGGCAAACACAAATGCTCAAATTGCTGTGCTAACCATTATTACAGCATAAAGAATGGCTGTCGTTATTTATGGGGGTATGAGCCTTACATTTATTTGCACATTTATTAATGAATGCGTTTTTGCAACATCATTCTATGAGTAATGCAGCAACTATAGTCCCATATGGTACAGGAAAGTTAAATATTACATTTCACCCTCTGTGCAAAACATTCAGTAGCTAACAAATTCTAGTATGTACAGCCAAATTGCATTCCTTGTGTGGAGGAAAAATATTAAACATTCACATTTGCATTTTTGGCTGGAAAGACTGTACTTTTGAACAAAAGTTTCACTCTCCCTGGGTATCTCTAACCTGTGTTACAATGCGGCCAGAAATCTCAGAGTTTACAATCTGTCCAGAAAAATAAAGAGCGATAAAGCCTGGGGCTGGCCATCCGTGTTTATAACTGCATGTATTTCCTAATTATTAGCAGAGATAATCTAATCCATATGACACAGAAATCCCCAGATAGGCCATTTGTGTTTTGTTTTTGATTTTCTTTCTTTTCAACACATTCATATTCTTTATTGGTCACCCAATAAAAAAATGTAAAAAATAATTGGTTCTTCTGTTCAGTTGTGTTCAGGTCAAAGTTTCATGTGTAACTTTGGGTTTGTGTTGAGTTTCTGTTTGTACTTAAAATGTATTATTAATTAATTTACATTATTTTAAATGTTATATATTTAAAATGCAATATTTTGCAGAACATTTTATGTTTTTTAACTGCTCACACTTGCAAACACAACCATATTTGAGTCAGAACTTGGTGTCAGCTCGTGGATACTTAATCTGTGTGTCTATGCCTATAAGTCACAGTCTTATCTCATTGGTTCTTTCAAATCCAAATTTAGTTCAGTGTCGACACATGCATAAATCCAAGAACCTTAAATTAGGTGACATTTATTTGGAAGGAGAATATAAATCCTTTTTAATCCAATGCATTTAGGGGGGATTGACTAAGAATGTATTGTACCTCGCTGGTGTTGGTGAATCAGCCAGTGTACAACTGCTCTGGGTTTATTGAGAGCTTGTTATCTATTGGCTCAGAGTGGTTTGTTTCCCAGCAGCATACTTTCACCAGGGTATATGCTTCTGTTTGTGTGTGGTATGACACCTGGTGACTGTGTATCCGTGTGTGTGTATGTCTAAATTTACTGTTCACCAGATGAGCTTTGATCAGGAGATGGACCATAGAATTGAGGTGGGAGGTTTCTGTGTGTGTGTGTGTGCGCGGCTTATTGGGAATTTGAAGTGTGATTGACAGGGGAGAAGTCTATTAGCTGAGATTGTTAACTCCAGGGCACAGTAGAGGCTGTTATCGGCTGCAGACAGCCGTGAAAGGGCCCGGCTGATTCACAGGAAAGCCATTGTGCATTTCAAAGGTGTTGTCTGAGTGATTCGGGTCTGGGCTGACACCACAGAGAGGCATAGAGAGCGAAAACACAGGAGAGAATGTGCTGGAATCCACAATGATCAATGGACGTTTAGACATCCCCATATACCCCCTCTCCCTCCGGCACCCCGTCTATCCGAGGAACTAGTGTGACAGTCATGGATAGAAAGGCTAGGGTGAAAGGAGAGCTAAATGTTTAAAGTTAAGCTGGAGTGATTGAGGCGGTTTGTCTGGTTGCCTGCTCACACTGGTGTGTGGGTTGTGATTGGCATTACATTGGAGTCATCCTTCTCTAGGATGGCCGCTTGTGTCTGACTGCTGCTCACGGTAGTCCGTCCATTAGGTGTAGAAAGAAGGGATATGCACTGCACCTTAATGTAACTGGGATGTATTTTTGAATTTGTGTGAATGAGGTGCATTGGTGGTGAATTTGGTAATGATATCATCTTGAACAAATCATTCTTTTGAGTGATATTCTCATTGAATCTGGTTTGCAAAATTGGTCTTAAAGATTTGTTCACAAATCGGACCGAATGGATTGATCGGACATCAATCTGATGCACTTTGAGAGCAACTCCTTCTCAGTGACCAAACTGAACAGAAAAAAAACAATTAAAGTACTCAAACTTCTTTTTAGTTTGAAACGGTTAGTTCATCCGAAAAAGAAAAATTCTGTAAAATTCTTATTCACCCTCATGTCATTCCAATACAAACCCTTAAAGGGTTAGTTCACCCAAAAATGAAAATTAGCCCATGATTTACTCACCCTCAAGTCATCCTAGGTGTTAATGACATTCTTCTTTCAGACGAATAAAAGTTGAGTTCTATTTAAAAAGTCCTGGCTCTTCCAAGCTTTATAATGGATTTACTGTTGCTCTGTTTTTGAAGTTCATAAAGAGCATCGGTCCGTCAAATAATGTGCTCCACACAGCTCCAGGGGTTAATATAGTCCTTCTGAAGCAAATCATTGCGTTTGTGTAAGAAAAATATCCATATTTAAAACTTTTGAATTAAAGTTCCGCCGATCGCTCCGTGAAAAGTGCTGAAAGTGCCTTCGGAGTTCAAGATGCGTACGCAACGTCTGATGAGCATACCTGGTAGCGTAAGCCTTTGAACTGCAGAGGCACTTTCAACAACTTTTCATAAACTGAATACTGAAGGCGATCGGCAAACTTCTTAATAAAGTTTTAAATATGGATATTTTTCTTACACAAACGCATCAATTCACTACCAAAGGCATTTATTAACCTCACAGAGCCGTGTGGAGCACGTTATTTGACGGACAGATGCTCTTTTATCGACTTCAAAACCAGGACTTTTTATCAATCAATCAATCAACTTTATTTATATAGCGCTTTTACAATGACGATTGTTTCAAAGCAGCTTCACAGTGTTAAACAGGACAACATTGCAACAAAATTTTATTTGGCTAGTTTAATTTGGATAGTTTATAGAATTATATGACCAAATTAATAAATTCTATTTGTATATTAGGTTGAGTAACTTGGATCATAATTTGAGTGTCCCCAACTGAGCAAGCCAAGCCAAAGGCGACAGTGGCAAGGAACCAAAACTCCATCAGGCCATGATGGAGAAAAATAAACCTTGGGAGAAACCAGACTCAGTCGGGTGCCAGTTCTCCTCTGGCCTATTATTAACAGTGTATAATTATTACTCTGGCAACCTTGCAGGTCATAAATCATATTAGATAGGAATATTCAAAATTTTGGGTATCACGCAAGAGAAGGGTTCATTTAGGATGGCGTTGATTACACAAGAATATGAATACTTGAAAGATCGGAGATATTGCGCCGAGACGGGTTAATTGAGGATGACGTGCCGTGAGGCAAATTCGAGGAGACACTAATGGACACGGTCTCAGCAGACATTCCAGGATGAGCTGGTCATGTCCAGATGCAGGTCCACCATCCGATCCGACACGGCCTGGATCCGCCGACTGCAGTAAACCTCGGATAAACAGAGAGACTAACATTAGTGTGGATGCCACTTTTTATGATGTAACGAGTACATCAGGTGTTATGGGAAGTGTTCCCGGTTCCGCTGACCTAGTTAATGCAGCCTAACAATCAGTCATTTTTAATAGAACTCAACTTCGTCTGAAAGAAGAATGTCATATACACCTAGGATGACTTGAGGGTGAGTAAATCATGGGCTAATTTTCATTTTTCACAACTATGCAACTACCACTTTGACGTGAGATTTTATCCGTAATGTTTTTAATTTTGGGTGAACTATCTTCTTAAATGGTGCCTCGGTTCACATTCACAAAATAAAAATAATATATTTTGAATTAAGAATTATATAATATATAATTATATTATATATTGAATTATATAATTTCATTGAATTAGAATAAAAAGATTATAGTTATAGTTTTGGTCCTTGTTGTGAACGGCCACAACTAACTGATTCATTGACAGGTTTGTGTTATACTGAAATACAAAAGGCATTACATATTTATTTTAAATGAAGAAACTTTGCAGTCCTATGTTTTTAAGGCTACAGGTTTTTTTGTTGTGTTTTTTTTTTTTGATCATTTAATTTTTTTAGAAAATGTTTTGAATACATAGAACTGTCCGACAGTGACATTAAAATAATAAATGAGTGCTTTACACACTACTTGGTGTCAGATTTTGTCATATTCTGTTTTATTTTTGTACTGTTGATTATTATCTCATCCAAATGTTTCTGCCTCTCTTGCCTCCTCTGATAAATCAGCCCTGGATCCTTCCTGAACTTTTTCTGACCCTGAGAGATGCAAACGTCGGGCTTTAGATGGCAAAGAGTGAGGAAGGACGCATTTGGTCAAAGACAAGGTTAGCTATCTGAACGAGCAACACCATGTTTCCTGAACACAAACACACTTTCTTATTTGAAGCTGAAACATTTCTGCTATTAAAGGGTTAGTTCACCCAAAAAATGAAAATTCTGTCATTAATTACTCACCCTCATGTCGTTCCAAACCCGTAAGACCTTCGTTCATATTCGGAACACAAATTAAGATATTTTTGATGAAATCCGAGAGCTTTCGGACCCCACATAGACAGCAGCACAACAACCACTTTCAAGGACCAGAAAGGGAGCATTAAGACCCGTTCTGTAAATACGGGGTTGGCGTGAACTGTTCAAGTTGGTAAAAAGGGAACCATCCCCAGCCGACAGATCACCAAAGACACAATTCTAAATTCCACAAAAAGTATAATTTATTAAGATGGAAAAAGTAATTAAATTAAGGAGCAATGGCTTCAGGGTGCCCCGAGGCCAACAAAATAAACAAAATAAACAAATGAAACATGTATAAATTACCCAATCAGGGACAAAACTGAATTGCAAATAAACTTCCCAAAAAGGTTTTGGGATCTGTCTCTTCACGCCACAAGGCCAACGGCAGAATTGGCTTGACATCTTCGATCAGCGCCATCCTTTTAAAGCGGAGCATCATCAGATCCGCCAATCAGGCTACTCCAACGACAGCCAATTCCTGCACACATACAAATAAAAAACAACCCACACAAAACAGATTGCGAGGATCATAACACGTAGTAAAGTCTTTGTTAAAATAGTCCATGTGACTCCAGTGGTTAAATGTTATGAAGTAACGAGAATACTTTTTGTGCGGAAAAAACAATGTCTTCTCTTCCTTTTACTCTCTTACGCTATTCACGTTGTTGGGCTATTCACACATTGTAACGCTTACTAGTTCTACGGCACTACGCCGGCTCACTACTGGCTGAGCACATAAAGTCACATAAATTGGCGTTTGGTTGAAGACATGCTTTTTTTTGGGCGGTAAATAATACCACAAATACCAGTAAATTGACTAGCACTAAATCACCTTGCATGATTTTTTTTATACTCTCCTCCCATAAATTTTGCATCTGAAGGGGAAACTTCTACAAATGCATATGCAATATGGTCAGCCACAAAAATAACTCTGTCCACGCCTTTTCAGCTCAAATTTTTTCATTAAAAAAGAAATGACAAACCACAGACTGTAAAAAAAAAATTTGGATGTAGTGTCCGTGACATCTCCCATAGGATTCTGAAGAGCAGTTTTGAAGCCTCAAAGTTGACCATTGCCATCTTGGCAGTGCATCACTGCGTCACTCCCGGATAACTGAAAATGGCCAAAGAGGCGGGACATGGGTGGAGCTGAGGTGACGTCATGACTAACAGACAGCAGAAAACATTAGGGGCAGTGAGTAGTGAACACACACACACAATGCAAACCATGGACACACACCTGGAGCAGTGGGCAGCCATTTTGCTGTGGCATCAAAACTGCAACCTTTGGGTTACCTGTCTGACTCTAACCATTAGGCCGTGTTTGCCCACGACTTGCATCACCTTTTTATAATAGGCGCATTCTAGTTTCATCACTAAAATTTGAAGTGTATATGGCTTAATTTATTTTAATGGAACCACTGTAGGTTGTTGTCACATAGTGTTGCTCACTTGCAGTGTATACCAATTGATTTATAATTGGTATGTTCTAGTGCTTGCTTGCAGTGTAGTGTAGACATGTCAAAGTTCAATCTAATTTTATTGCATCATGTCTCACTGCTTGTAATGGGAACTGAACTCACTGAATATCTATTTTTCTGTGTGTGTTCCTCGCTTGCTTGCACATCATATGTGTGTGAATTTGCAGTACTTGCACTTGCAGTAGGCCTATAGAAAACTTTGCTGATTATAATGAGAAGATTTTTGGCTTTGTCAAGTTATGTTGGTTGTAATGAGAGCATTCTACTTTGGTTGCAGATATTGCATACTTGCAAAGCATAATTAGTACACTTGGTGTATTTTTGATAATACAGAGTGTCTCTTTAGAGCAAGAGAGAACATGCTTTATCATTTGAAATGTTTCTCTTTTTTTGTTCTCGTTTCAAAAAGCATTCAGCTACATGCTCCAGCGCTTCAAAAATCATTTCCGTGACACAGCAGAGGGATTGAGAGAGACATGCCACTATTTTTCCATGCTCTCCCTGCAGCACAGAGCATACTGTTCTCTAATCAGCTGCTCTCCCTGTGAGTTCGCCTCCACTGATGGCAGAATTGGCTCTCTGGAAGCGAACACTGCCTGCATTTTGTTGACTCTCAGCGGTGGAAAAAGCTTCATAAATTGAGATGCGTTCTCTCGCTCTCTCTCTCTTTGCCTCCTCCCCAAACACATAATCGCTGTAAACAAGCGCGCTGAGAGTGAGTGCATGTGTGATTTGGATGTTGTCATGGTTTATTTTCCCCGGTTAGAGACGCTGCCAGCATCATCGTCATCCTCCCTCGTTCTCTTCCTCTCCCCACACAACCGTTGTGGCAGCAATTTCTCCCGCTGTCACAGCGCAGAGGCGGCACCTCTCTCCTTCTCGCTGGCTGTCCGCCCGGTAATTTCTTTTCATGCAAGCTGCAAATGTTTCTGTTGCTCTGACAGTGGGTAGACAGTAGATTAAGAGAAAGGAATTGCAGAGTGTGGAGGATACAGCGGCCCATCCACCTTCAACGGGAACAGACTGACTGCACGCACAAGCGCAGATAAGACATCGGGCTGACTGGAGAGCACCGGGCCGCTGATCGCTGTGTGATTTCACCCTGCGAGTGCAACGGATGCTATCCCACAATCATAAAGCGAACTGAAAAGTGGAATGCTTTTATTAGACTCGATATACATTAGACTCGAGTATATCGTTTTTTTACAAAGCTGGTGTTGTAGTTTTACCCATACTCAATACTAAACCAAAATATCGTCTTGTGTAAAAGTCGCCCCAAAAGCTGTTTGGACTACGGCAGTGTTAAAAAATTGTGAATGCCTTTGCATCATTGCATGATATTATAAAATATAAAACAAAGTTGTGGTTGACCGATATTGTTTTACGTGATTGTTGATTATCTAGGAAGGGTGGGAGATAAAAAGGTGTTGCTCGATTAATTGTTAAAAGATTGCAATCTCGATTCAAGCACCCATGCAATCTCATTCTTATGTGACAATGGTCCGGCTATGATATAAACCATATCACCGGAACATTCAAATCTGCGTTTTGTGCTGCTGCTGTCCCAGAGAGAGCGGTTGTCATGTTAAGGTATGAAATGGCATCACAAAGAGTCTTTTCATCCACACAGTATCATTATTTCTGTGTTACAAATATTCATATTATCACAGAAGTCATTAAAAGTTTATAGTTCAGATATAAATCTGATGTCAACGGAAGCTGTCAAAATAAAGCAAATCACATTTTGAACGTAACTTGGCACACCAGGTCATGATTGAATCATTCATTTAAGAGATTTGTTCAAAAACGCTGATTCATCCAGTAATTAAACAAGTGAAATCTTTATGAGTGAGTCATTAAATCATTCATTAAAAAAGTAATTAAAACATTTTAAACAGACTGCAGCAATTAACATTTTTTCAGAATGTCTAGTAAATTACGTGATTCGTCTATTCAGACTTGTGGGAGAATCGTGATCTCTGTTTGAAACCACAAAATCATGATTCTCAATTCATCCAAATTATGCAGCTCTAACCACACGATTTAAAGGGATAATTCACCCAAAAATGAAAATGTTATGTTTATCTACTTACCCCCAGGGCATCCAAGATATATGTGTGTTTGTTTCTTCAGTAGAACACAAATGAAGATTTTTAACTCCAACTGTTGCTCGTATAATGCACGTCAGTGGGGTCTATTTCTATGAGAGCCACTATGAGAGTAAAAACACACAGACATACTAATCCATATTAAACCCTGTGGCTCTGGCGACACATTGATGTCTTAAGACACGAATTGTGTTATTTGTGTTATTTTTTTTACCTTACATCATATGAACCTCATCTAGGATTCCCAATGCATACTTCCGTCGGAGAAGGTCAAAACAGCGGTGCGATCATAGATATATATTTACATAGATTCCTCATTCGACCAACCTGCGCCATCCACGCAGGCACTAATGAAGCATCTATATATACCTATGATCGCGCCGCTGTTTTGACCTTCTCCGGCGGAAGTATGCATTTGGAATCCTGCATCCGGATGAGGTTCTTCTGATATAAGGTAAAAAAGTAACTCAAATACTGATCGGTTTCTCGCAGAAATTCATGAGTTCTTGGTTGTGACGTCGTTACTTTCTACATGCATTAAATTCTTTATCTTATCAGAAGATGGATGGATGGATGGATGGATGGAGCACAGCCTATTTAAAGTTTATAGGGAGGGTGGAAAGGGATATGTAAATGTTGTTTTCAGTGCAATAAACTCTGTCTAACCTAATAAGTGGTCCTTAGGGAGGGAATTTTGATATGACCCTTTTAAGATATACAAAGTAAATGTATAATTCAAAACAGTAAATTATCATGAGTCAGATTCTTGAGTTTTCCAATCGTGTTCCTATATTAAGTTGTTTTCAGTGCGCCCACTCCATCATAAAGATCCGTGCGGATGTACAGCATCAGCCTCCGGCTCATGTCCCGTGGGTCATTTCATTCAGCAACCACAAATAAACTTAGCACTCTTTCTGAATCTCAAATGAGGAATAGAAAAGAGGAGTTTGAGATATATTTAGTTTGATTATATAAAAAAAGTGCTCACTTTTTTCTTCTTCCTTCCTCTCTCTCTCTCTCTCTGAACAACGCTGTGGAAATCTCATCTCTGGTGTGATGTGTTCGCCATGTCCAGTTCTCTAAAGGCTGTAATCTGAAGAATTCACAAGAGACAGTACTGCATTTGTGTGCTCGTATTTACATGGGCATCTTCATAAAAACTCTGGAATATTCAATGACATTTCAAATCAAGCGTAGCCCTAAACATCCAATTTACTGTCACAATAACTCAGGGAGGCGCAAGGAACGAGTAGAGAGTGTAACTATGACAACATACGTATGTGTGGATGCATGGGGTGAGATCCAATATAGATGGCAGGATGCAAGGATTTGGCTGAAATGAACTTGTGGCGGGGAGGGAAATGAAAGTAGCGATGGGTGGAATGAGTAAACGTGTGGGTCCATTTCCTCGCATGGCAATGGATGGATCCCTAGATTAAAGCTTTATGTGGGAAAGAGGGGATGCAGGCCATGGCCTGGCAGAGACGATAAGAGAAGGCCTACCCTCACATCTCGGCAGATGCATTATTGATCAAGACTACCGGTAGCTGAGGGGTTCTCCCATACGGGTCTGGCCCCTCTGGTTGTGGGGCTGTGCAGAAGGCTGGAGACCTGCTGGAACTATCATAGGCATTTGATGTTATTACCTGCACTCGTCTGTTAAAGTGCACGTGGATTTCTGTCTGTGTCCAAATTCTGGAGTTTTGTAAATGTGAGATAATTCGATGATGTTTTTAAAAATGATTGTCATCAGTAGGAAATTACATTGTTTAGGGGTTGTTCTATTATAGCTCAGGAGAGTTCTTACTTGCACTACCAATTAAAAGTTGGGGTCAGTAAGATTTTAGTATATAGTACTTTTATTCAGCAAGGATGCATTAAATTGATCAAAAGTGACAGTGAGGACATTTATAATTTCTGTTTCAAATAAATGCAGTTATTTTCAACCTTCTATTCATCTAACAATCCTGATTTCTTTTAAATCATTGCTAATAATAAGAAATGTTACTTCAATGTTAATGTCCTTGTAGAACTCGTAATTACAACTCGTACTGCTACCACTTGACTGCTGTACCACCTAACCGTCACGTGTTGTCATGACGTGAACGCTGCTGAATGTGTCATTTGTCAAAATTTGTCATTTTGCTTTGTCAACACCATTGCTGAGTATTTTCTCCTTAAAACTGCATTGACAAAAAGTCTCAAAAGCGCGGTTTGAAATCACCAATGTCTTTCGTCACAAACTACTTGTAACCAATCACATCAACGCGCGGACGGGCTTTAGCATATCATTAACTATGCTGTGAAGCAGGAGAGTCTCGAGAAGCCAGGTTATCTCAGTATATTGTTCTGTTGATTTGAAAAATCAGATATATTTAGCAATATAGCAGGTGAGTTATATGTATGATGTATATGATAATGTTATGATGAACTATATACCTTTCTCCACTGACGATATGAGTTCAAAGCTTTTAAGGATGCTGATTTTTAGAAGGCAGACTGATATAGTGATGGTTTGTGTAACATTAGCAACACATTATTAACTGTTTGATAACTTAGTCAAGCCAAAGGGCTAATCATATTAATTTCTGTTAGTGCCTGATGTTGTAGGGTGCGACGCATAAAACGCATTACCATTCTGATACATCGACTTGTAGGCAATTCTGTGAGTGGTTGGAGATGGGGCTCATTTGCATATTCATGGGACTTTAAGTATTAAAATCTAAAAGTTTTTTTTCCCCATACTATATTATTGGTTTTACTGTATTTTTGATCAAATAAATGCAGCCTTGAGTATAAGAGACTTCTCTCAAACTTCTCTCAAAACAATTTTCTCTCAAAACAATTTTTAAAAATCTTGCAGACCACAAACCTTTGTACGGTGTAAATTTTAAAGTACCTACTTTGTCTCAGATGTTTCTCCTAAATGCTTTAGCTGAAATAAAATGAGACAATTGGGAGCAAGAATCAAAAGTAATCTAAAATAAATGTATAATTTAGCATTGTAAGAAATGGGGGAATGTGATGAGGAATGTGAGTTCATGTTGAGAATGAGATCTGTCTTTTTGTTTGCAGGTTTTAGTGTCTTGGCAAATCTGAGGACAGTTTCAGACATTGTTGAATGTTGAGATCTCTTTTAGGCTGTGTTCAGACTGCCTGTAAATGTGACCCAAAACCTTTTTTTTCTGTTTTTGTCACGACAATGTGAACAGCACAAACCACATAGAATCGGATCTTTTCTGATTTGGACCACTAAATCCGTCTTATCAGAATTCATGCGACTTTTACATCACTCTAGCACAACCATTCATCACAATTGTGCGCTCAAGGGAGTCACTTAAAAGATTTTACATCCAAAGCTATCAAGACAGTTGCGAAAGGTAGTCAGCGGAAGGATGTGTCAGAACTCATAAGTATTACAGCGACAGCTCTATACAAGCAAACCATGAGGGCTCGTATCATAAATGTTTAAAAACGTTATTGGCTTCTGTGGCAGATAACACTATAAATGTATGTGTAATCACTTTAATGTTATCCGTGTTATTTGTATGAAAGCGTGCTTCTTGACGTCTTTTTATCGATCTTTTACGCATACGGGTCAGTTCAGACCATGATCCCAGCAAGCAATAGCCTTCATTTCACCATCTCATAGACACGATATAGTCTGGCTATGAGTAACCCACTTCTAGCCAAAATAACCTTGAATTTGTTTACATGTAATTTCTGCCTAAATAACTTCCTAGATGTATTATATTCCTTCATGTAATCAAAGTCAACAGTGATTACAAGGTGTTTGGTTTCATTTCTTTGACATGTTCATGTTCTAGATGACTAGTCTATTCTTGGGCTATGGTTAGACGTCTATTACACTTTCACTGTCAGCCCAAAAATTTGACTTGTTTTAGCCTAGATGTCAGGGCTGTTTGGACGGCTATTAGACATCTCTTAAACACAAAATTTCTTGCTGGAATCTGTTCACACTGTAAACTGATATTGGCCCCATTTTAAACAACAATATGAACAGCTAAACAAAAAAAATCGGATCGAGCAATAAATCAGAATTGAGCACTAAGGCTCGCAGTGTGAACGTAGCCTAAAGGTGTCTGTTTTTCAAGGGAAACATCTCAGAAAAAGAGATTTACACTCAACATTTGGTCTCCATTTTGTCCAACTGCTGTTAAGGAAAAGTTGAGATATCTAATTCGTTCCTATGGGATGCAGTACAAGGTAAACCTAGATTTCAGATATGATAATTTTTGAATTCTGTACATAAAACAAAAAAGAAGATACTGAGCTTCCAGCAGAGAGACAAAAACTCCAAAAGAGTTCAAAAAAGCTCCAGGTACTGTCAAGCAACCTTGGATTTTAACTAGTGTAGAAAGTTATGAGGAGCTCAAAACAATCTTTTAAAAGTTATCATTTCTGTCCCATAAAGTGTGTGCACGTAAAAAGAAAGTAAAAAGTTTTAAAGGAGATTCGTAAAAGAGGACTAATCAGACTCAAGGTGTCCGTTTCTCTCTATTTTTACACTCCCTCCATCTCCCTCTCTCTCTCTCTCTCTCTCTCTCTCTCTCTCTCTCTCTCTCTCTCTCTCTCTCTCTCTCACTCTCACTATCAGTCTGGGAGAGTGTGGCACTTTTTTCCTGTGCCGAGGCTCTTGGCTTTCCCTAGATTAATTGAACAGACCCAGCTGTGCTTTAATTAGTGTTAAAAGATCAATGATTTTCAATACAGCGACGCCTGTTGTTAACCCCTTTCTGCCCGCCATGTTTTTTTTATTTCCCATGATCCCTCCATCTTGTCAGTTTGGTTCTCACTGTCAGCAACCTGTAGTTCTGAGCATATTTAAAGCTGTTGGCATGACTTTCAAATCCCATGGCCTTATAACATACAAACACGTGCATGATCGCAAGATGTTGCTTTGCTTCTCGCCAGGACAATTAATGTTCCTTTGGCGGCAGATCTAATGACAATTAAAAAGAGTTAATTATTTCTGCCACAATGATCAAGAGCATGTTAGGCATGAGGAAGAGTGAGCGTGCGCAAGGAGATTTCCTTTAACCAATGTAAAGCCTGAGGCATAGTTAACTCTCTGTAGGATTCTTTCAAAGCTCTATGATTAATATATAGTTTACAACAATGCATGACACCCTTCTAGGCCCTTTCTATCTTCTAAATTCTTGTCATTGATCTTATTGTGAATGATTCTGTAAGGGTTGGGCTGCATATGAAGGCGCAAAGACAAAGAAGAAAGGTTTCAATGTAGTTTAATAATATTCCACAGGGTGGTATTAAATCAAGACAGGCACGCAAACACAACCATACGTATACAAGAACGGACACTTAACATAAGAAAAGCAGGAACTTGAGTAGTGCAGATAACAAGGTGATAATCAAACAGCTGAACCAAACAAACTCTTAATGATGTGTGACCATGGAGACGGAAGACAGGCGGGAACTCAACCAAAGGAATACATGTGATGAATAACAAACTAAAAGTCCTTGAAAACAAAACTAAGAATGAACACAACTAAACCTAATCCTTTTGTATATGTTTTTTTGATGTTGTAAAAATGTTTTAGAAAAGACTTCTCTCTGGTGAAGTATGGTGGACTTCTTTAATCATTTCTTCCGCTTACATTAAGTCTTGAAATCCAATCGTCAAACGATGGATAGAACCAAGATGAAAAGCTTTTGTTTCTTCATGACTTTAAGGAATAGTTCATGCAAAAATGAAAATGATTATTTTTTACAGTCAAAAATGATTTCATAATTATATTGTAATTAAAACAGATAAAAGTATGTTTTGCAAGAAAATACCATTTAAGTCTTTCAACTTTACAATTTCACATTAATTTCAATCTGTTACTTGCCATTTCTTTTTAATTATTTGTGAAATTTACAAGCCGAGTGAAAATTGTTTCAAAGTTTTGTAGTGTAGAATACACAAGAATAAATTTAAGTCATACTTTACTGATTATTTTCCCCTCCAAATTTAAATATTTAGATTCACTAATAAAATGGTTGCATTTATAGGTACATTTTGTTCTGTTTCTCACACAAAGCTATCGTATAGCTTTGTGTGAGATAAACTTGGAATATTGTAATATGGACTACACTGTAAAAAAAAGTAAAAAAAAGTTGAGAAAACGTAAAAGTTTAAGGCAACCAGCTGCAGAACATTTTTGAGTTTTCTCAACTTATTTGTTTGAGTTATCTCAACTTTTTTCATGGTAAATGATTTAATACACTTTAAAAGCTTCATTTAATATACAAAACATAAGTTGGATTTTTTACAGTGTACTTTGTTTCTTTGTTACTTTTTTGGGGGATATTGACAGCCCCTGGTCAATGTTTACTTTTATTATGGGAAAACAGCATGCAAATTATTAAATCCTTTGAACAAAAGAGGGAAAGTCCATATTGGTTTGGAAAAACCAAAGACTAATGAGGCTGGGTAAACAACAACAATGTTTAATTTTGGATGAACTATCCCTTTAAAGCAGTCATGAACTGCATTGCTTTATAATGTTTCCTGGGGTGCACTTATAATGTTAGTATGATTTTTTTTTTACATCAAAAATCATCATTTAGAAATAAAAAGCAGTTTTCCTAACCTAATTTTAGCCCTCTGATTTGAACGCTTTGTTTGACGGGGCGTGATTGGATATCTTTCCATATGAAATAGCTAGTATTACATGTGGAACTTTTACTATTACAGCTCTCAAGGTTAACCAATTGTGAAAAGTGTTGATAGCATTATATTTAGATATATGGCATTGTATTTAGATCATGGCATTAAAGGTTGCAATGATGAGCATTGTAGTCGATTACATACATGTTGAGCGCATGAATGCAGTGATCTAACGAATGCTTTCATCAACTAACAGTGCAAAGATGTACGATGAAAGTACGATGAACGCTTCTTTGATTGCTTTCTATATATGATTGAATCACTGTAACAGATTATTTTCATCCTGCTAAAAGACACAATGTGAAGTTGACCATTTAGTAACTGGTTTGATTTTCTGACACAGACAAAGAACATCTGACTGTACATGAATCATTACATAACAGAAATCACTGGTCAAAGACCATGCGTTAGAATGAACACAGTTACTTGTGTTGCTGCATTACTGTCGAGTCCATATCGTAAATGTCTGTTTGCAAAGAATCCACAGTGAAATCTACTGCATAGAAATAAATAATGCTCAGCTGAGACATTCATTGTTGAAAATAAATAAAATAACCACATTCCTAGCGTTAGGATCCTTTGGAAGGTAATGGTATTTGTATTCCATCTTGTATTGCTCCTCTCTACTTATCATCTCACTAACACACCAGTGGGCGGGGCCAACGTTGCAATTATGAAGTAGGCGTTGATTTTCTTCAGCAGAGGCACATAAGCAGATAAGCACATTCCACAACAAGTCGTTCACTGGGCTCGGTTACAATAAAAGCTGCTTTTGGACTAACAAAAAGTTCTGTTCTGAAACATATAGGATATTCTTATAGTACGATGACCTCTTATATGTCAAAAGCTCAAGAAATTTAGATTTTTTAATTTATGCAACGCTATCTCACGACCAATTCATACATATTTTACGAGGTGGCTATTTAGGTACAAATTTATGCGACCTCACTCGTCTGAATTAAATGCGTTTTGCCTAAACCCCAGTGATGGGTAGGTTTAGGGGTGGGGTTGAGGTAGGTCATTCGTGTGAATTCATACGAATTTGCCAACTCGTCAAATATGTACGATTTAGTAAAAATCGTATGAATTCAGACGAGTGAGGTCGTACAAATTCATACGAATTAGCCATCTCGTAAAATATGTACGAATTGCCGTGAGATCGGGTTGGTTTATGACCCCTTTAAGGCAACACAGAATATCTCTCTCTCTAAGTTTAAAGTAAATGCAGCATTGACAGAATTTTTATGTACTTGAAACAATGTTTCACAATTATAACAATGAAATGCTAAATTTGCGATTATATGATCGGATTTCAAATGCTAGCTTAAACACTTCAAGTAGTTTTTTTTATTTTTTATTGTGTAGTTCCTGTGTGAATACCTGTCACACTTCTCTCTCTCTCTCCTGCATGTCTTCTGCTTGTTCACCTGACTTACGCCAAGGCCTGTCCTTCTACAACATAGTGCCGTTCTATGTGTAAGTAAGTAAGAGTGTGTGAGAGACAGAAGGGAATGTGACCCAATGTATTTTGTTGCGAGAGTCTGATGGATGTGTGGTGACACATTTACTTGAGTCCAGATCCATCACGGTAACTGGAGATGCTACAGACGCAGGGAAATTAAAAGTGGAGCCCTGAGTAGCAGGGGCCAATAGCTGAGGCTAAATATGGACTTGGCTAAATAATTACACCTGTGATGGTCAAAAACACCTTCAGATCATCTACAGACACTGAGAGTTTCTTAATGGGACTGACTTGTTGTATTGTCTGTGATTTCTAGAAAAGCTTAGGGATTGTTCAGGTAGCTTTCAGATATTTTAACATGATTACAAGTGAGCAATTCAAGTTGGAAGTAATGTGCTTTTGCAGATCCATACATTTTATGTTGAACAAGAATGTGCCCTCATGAGATTTTAAAAGCCATCATGATGTATGTCACACAACAGCAACTGGTTATTGACTGACCATGCACAAGAAAGAAGTTACCAAATATGATTTGTTTAAAGTAGATTGAATTTAAAGTAGAATTCATATTTCTTAGTACCTGAGACTCAAGCAGCCCTTGGATAAAACCAACTTTATCTGTTTTTGCTCACTTCGCAACACTTGGTTCAGGTTACAGAGAGGCCACTTGCAGTGTCAAAGGTTTCTAAAGCTGATGGATCAGCAAAAAAATGATTAATCAAATATTGAATAAATAGTGATATATAGGGTCCAAACTAGTCAGTTGCAGCAGTTTTAGATTATTTACAGTATATCTTTGCTGACACAGCTGCTTCAAGTTCAATTCAACTTAAGGCTATGACTGCAACTGCCAAAGAGCAATGTCACCAAAAATCATGTCATATTTCTGTATAAAAAGGTGTGTGCGGATGTATGTGTATATGGGAATAAATATACTCTTGTTTTGAAATAAAAAAGGAATATTACATTTTTTGCTCCTTTTGATTTAATAATTCATCCATAAAATAGTTTTATCCAAAGAACGCACAGAATAATAAATCAACAAAGTGGTAGAGGGAAAAGCTGCCTGCATTGTCGGGTCTTTATGTATATGCTTATATGAAATTATGCTGCCTGTGGGTTTATGAGAACACGTCAAAGCAATACACATCAATCCCAGTAATAATAGTTGAAACAGACTCTATGATATGCAAATACGTAAAATAATGCAAGAACGCTATGAATGGGAAATTATTACAATAATAATTTAGACCTTTTGGAGGGTCTTACAGTGTTTCTTTGGTGTGGTTCACAGTTTATAATATTATATTTCATAATGTTTATAATGTTTTTTGAAGATATTCATGTAGATTAAAGCAGATCACGAATTATTTTGTTTGACATTGCTGCGTGATATGTTTTACACATGAACAAGTAACTCCAAGAATGACGTCGCTAATAATTTATACTTGATTATATATGATTTATAGTTAGTCACATAACCTTTTAGCTGCACTTCATATCCAGTCGTTTACATGAGTGAGGGGTGCTGAGATCTGTCAATACTTTCCACATGTTGAACAGAAACATTTTCATTGTCTCAGCTCTAATGTGCTTGAACAGAATTGCAAAACAGCTCAATAGCACAGAATTGGCTTTTTATGTAATGTTATGACCGTAAATGATGGAGTCATAAACCCTGGGTGAATGCTTAAGTGTTTGAATTATTGTCATAATCATCATTACATCGCTGTGTGTAATGTGTATCGCTAGAGATGGCAGCACAAAATTTGAATTTGTTATCAGTGAAAGAAGCTCTATTCTTGGAGCCGGGACTTTATTCATGAAGAGAGCAACGTTCTGTCTCTGATCCTGGATCAGAGCTCCTCTCTTGCTTTCTCATTTTTTTCTCTCTGTTGCTCTCTCTCCAATCTCCCTTATTTTGCTCTTCGCCCAACTCTACGGGAAGCTTTCCTATCCAATTTTCTCCTTTCCGTCTCTTCTCTCTGAGTGCAGAGTTTAGATTCGGCGACAGAAAGCTTCATAAACAATTTCCTCCCCCTGCCGTCGGGCCATTTTGCCCCGGCAGTGTGTGAACGCCATTCCAATTTCCCGAATCCATACTTCACAGATATTTCTTCCTCCTTACTGCGCTTGTCTCGTAACCTTTCCATCCCTCTCTCACTCTTTCTCCAATCTTGTTACAGTACCTGTCTGGAGATTATTCTTGTCTCATTGCAGTGTAGTAACACTGGATAGTTATATCCCAACCAAGGCTGCTGGTGTTTTGGCAATTTACTCCTGTGTATCAGGAATCTCTACTGTTGCATGTAGATGTTCTCTGATCATCTGATCCCAAACCTAGCTTGTTTATGCTGTATATCCTGTCATAAGGATATTATCTGCTCTGAGAAATAATGTCTTTTTTTTTGTTTGTTTTTTTGTTTACTTACTGTGTTAGACCAGTGTAGCAGCCAATATGGTTATTAACCATTTTGTAGCTATTTTGAGACTATTGCTATTGGCTGATAAGCATGTCCACTTGGCCCTATAACCGATGTGTTTATCCGGCAACTTTGTCAGTTCTGAATTCTTCTTGATTAGTTTTTTAAATGTTGTATTATTTGTGTTTGCTATGCTTTGAATGAGGTATTTATCAGTATTGTATCTGCCATCGGCCACTGTGCATTCTGGATATCAATATCAGTATCGATTATTGACCAACCATTATTTTTTCAATAGTTGAAGACAACAGGCACTTTTTTCTCCATGACATTACAATTTCTCATAAAAAACACATTAATTACATAGGGAACAAGTTACATACACTCTTTTTAAAGGGGTGATGAATTGAGAAATCAACTTTCCCTTGAGCTTTTGATGTATATGAAAGGTCATGGTAATATAAGAATATCCTGTTAATATAAGAAAGTTTCAGAGCTGAAAACTTCCTTGTTAGTCAAAGAAAAGCTTTTATAGACACTAGGCCCAGAAAACAATAGAGTGCTTCATACTGATGTCATCGTGTGGCAAAACACCGCCTCAACAGAATAATAAGCACGTGTAATTCAGTAGCCCTGCCACCCGACTCATCGGATCATGCTAGCCAGCAGCAATAAACAAGTCGAAGAAGACAGCACGATATTGTGGAAGAACTCCGTCGCTGCATGAGCTTCCTTCGGATACTAATATTAGGAATGTGTAATACTTTCTTTTCGGCAATGCTGCAAATTTGCTTGACCAACTTGAACACAAACAGAATCTGTGTGGGAAACTTTTCCACCCACATGTGAAAATGGCAATCTTGCAGATTCCTATTGGAATGACAGGTTATCACCTGCAAAATTGCAAGTTTGCAACATAACAGAAACCCCTATAAATCCCCTATATTTATCTTGAGCCAAACACACAAAACTTGATTTCAACATTTATTCCCCTTATACAGTCTGACGTTACGCATGTTGGAACTCAAAATCTGCTGCAACTCATTCAGTTTAAGTTCAGCTTAATCATTATTGAGTTCACATAAGTTTTTTTCTATAATGAAGAATGAACTTACAGAAATATTGGCGTACTTTAATTTAGTTAATTTTACTGTCTGGTTTTACAGTGTGTAAGTACTTGTTATAATGGCAGCAATTATATTTCACAACACCTGAAAACAGTCCCCAGCACGCATTCTGTGCAAGCAGGTTGTCACGTTGGTTATGTTGAAGGATGTTGCATAATATCATTGCGCATGCTGCACCCATGGTACAGCAGCAAAGTTCCCTGATTATTACGCAGGAATGAGAGTGTAGTTCCTAGCCATATCGGTCTAGAAAATTGCAACTTTTCATCTTCTGTCAGTCTTAGTACACAATGTACTGTATACACATCACAACATGTAAATAGGAAATGTTGCCATTATTTTGTCACTTATTGAGCAGTAGGCTAGATGGAGGTGTTTACCTGCAGTCTTTGCTCTAAGTTCTAAGATAGACTAGCGGTGGTTGCATCAGACAGAGTAAGCTATGGCATGCACAGAGATTTTAAAAAATAAATAAATTGGTATGTATGGACTTATCTAACTCTGGGGGATACGGTGAATAAGCTAAAATCCCCGAAAGTTGCTGTGTTCCTTTAAGGGCGTTTCACACCTGGCTCGTTTGGAGCATTTGTTTCCGAACCTGATGTGTTTTCTCCCTTAGCTGGTTTGCTTAGGCATAAAAAAACATGGCATTCGCACTCGGATCCACAACAAAACAATCGCTCCGAGATTGCCTGAACGAGGAGGTCTCGGCCCGATTGAAAACAAACTCTGGGGTGGTTCGGTTGAGGCAAGTAATAGATCCAACACAACAGACCAACGAACCAAGTGGTATCATAACTCATAATGGGAAATGTGTTATGTAAAAAGCAGCAGTGACTGATTCTGTGAGTGAGTACATTAGTTATTGGAGTTGAAAACCAAAGAGCACCTCTTCATCTTAAAATATAATATTCATAAATATATCATCATAAATATATGTAATTGCTTCTCTGTGGATTGTAAGAATTCTGTCTCGATGTAGCCTTGTTTCCTGTTATAAATGACAAATGTATAAGGAAACCGGCCAATATTCAAATGTGACTTGCATTAACACATTTTGGTATCCTTTGAAATGTTGTCTCGTGAGAGTGAACTGAACCAAGAAGAAAATGCAACATTGTAACAAATGATGTCCCTGTTTCAGAACAAAGCAAACAAACTAGAGGTCTGAAAACGCCTTAATATCACTCAAGACATTAACTTACAATAAGCAAATTAATCAGACATTCTTGTACCTTCCAAATGTGTTTATGTGATAAAAAAAACCTTGAAAATGCTGCCTTTATTTTTATTTTTTTTTCAGTGTATAGATGCCCTGTGGACATCTGATCTCATAAACCTCACGTTTATACTGTATATCCTGTTGCAAAATAATAATCTGGTCTCCATCTCAGTCATTGTGATTTTCCTCATGGGAAAAATCCAATGAGATGCAATAATAACAAATGTAGAAAGTATAGAGCCTGAGGCGATGGGTCTCTGTTTGGGAGGAACATTTGCTCTCATTCCCTTGGTGGACGGGCCTGACTAAATCTCCCGTAACATTATGAGCCATGCATCATGGCAAGGTTGTGTTTATTAGATGCTGTGTATGACTGGATTGTTTCTGACCTCGACAGGAGACAAAAGGTGAGGGAAAAAACGGACACGCTGCTATAAACGGGAATTAGAATAAGACAAAGGAGGCGCCGTCGCTAGTTCTTCTGGGGGTGAATAAAGATGAATGGCGTTCGTGAACCGTGAGTCCAGATTGCAGGATCTTCAGAGGCGTCTGCCTGTTGCAAATTTGTGTCCTGATGAGGGCAGCTGGTACGTGTTTTTGTCTGGGGTATTATCGTGTAGCAGGACCATGTGCACTCATTCTCTCCATAGTGAAAGGAGAGAAAAAAGGACAGCCTCATCGCAGTGCCATAATGGTCAAGGCAGATTTTCTGTTAATAAAGCTGACTTGAGTGATGAAAACATGCTATGTCTGTCTTAATTTTAGATTCGATTTTTAGGAATAGCTCTCTCAGAAAGAAAACTATTTGACTTCATTTCCTCACCCTCATGTTGTTCCAAATATGTATGAGAAGTTGGGCAGCTAAAGACACCTCAGGTGAAGAGGGTAAAAAATATATCGCCATACTTCCCTAGTTGATTTATTACATTAAAGGCCCCCTGAAATCAAAACGTACGTTTGTATGTATGACTATGTTAGCCTTAAGGTAAGGAATAAGCCAGTGTGTTCCAAAACAATGACAAAATTTGTATTTAGGAGATATAAGCATTCAAAACTTAGTCTCTCACTTCCGTTAAAATGGATCACAGATTTTTATGACATCATCGCAGACTTCACCTTCTCATCACATCTTCTGTCCAATCAAATGCTGTCTAGAATCTGAAGCACCGCCTCCCCCTCCCTACACTTTAAATAGACGCTGAAGCTGCGGCTGAAGTCGGTCAGCTGTTCACACATTTACTATTTTCTACATGGTGAATGGCACACAGCGCACTATATATGCGATAGGAAATTATTCAAACAGTGTAAATATGCTTTCAGTTGAGGCGAATGAAGTCTGGTTTCACATTAGTTTCACACACACTGCCGCAGCACACACACACACACCAACGGCTCTGGTCTAGACTAGAGACACGAGAGCGGATCATATGCGTGAGTCGGCTCAGACAACAAAACATATTGGACCCATTTAAATTCTGCACAGAATGCTGTATTTCAAAGCGATATGGAGGAGATTATGATGATAAAGGGTTAGAGTTTAGGAGGAAACTATGGCTCTACCAAACAGACAGGCTCTAGTCAAACTGTGATATAGCGAAACGCTATTGGCTGTTTAAAAAAAGGGGAGGAGCTGCTAACAGCTGGAGCCGTTTCAGGGGAAATTACATCAACACATTGAATAATGCTGCACGTTTCAAGGCACTTCAGAGGACTTTTAAGAATTTAAACTTTTGTTTTATGAATTATGTTTGAATATGCAAATCAGGCATTATCTAATCAAATATGCACTAATTTGAGTAGATTTCCAGAACAGAAATCTGAACATTGGATAAAGTCAGATTAAAAATGTTTTTAGGAAAAAAAATGTTGCATAAAATCAGCAAATTATATATGACCAAACCCCTCAGTAAAAACCTTTAGACTATAGATAATAAAACTGTAATGGTTTGTACAGTAAGTGCTTCTGAAGTGGAGAATTCTGACTCAGTACATGATATTTCAAGATATAATTATATAAAGTGATATAAAGTGCAATAAAATATATTAGTGTATTGTGCATGCTTTCCTTTCACTAGTCTGAATAAACATGTTATGAAAAGCCAAATTCTCAAAATTAAAATGCAATAAATGCTAACCTTATGTCTTATAGGCCTGTATTCTGAAGTCATATGATACATTTGTGTGATGAATAGACTGAAAGTTAAGTTGTTCTTCATTCACTGAAAATACCTCACTGTTGTTTGGTATCATTGATGTTTTTGTATCCTGGCAGAATTGTGGTCGGGGAGAATATTTACAGCTAAAATGTATTTAAATTTCAGTCTTTTACTCACACAAAGCTATTATATGTCATCAGAAGACTGAATACAGTGTTTGGGTCATCTAAACTTATTTAACAGCGCTTTTTGGAGCTTGACAGTGTGTGTCCCCTCTCACTTTCATTGTATGGAAAACAGCTACCTAACATCACGTTTTGTGCTCCACGAAGAACCTTTTGGATCATCATTAGGGCGAGTAAATTATGATCGAATTTTCGTTTAGGATGAAATACTCCTTGAGTGCGAAAAAGTGTGAAAGTTCATAGTATTATTAGACTGCAATCTCCAGATATGAAAGTACTCCTGTAGCTTCTACATTCAGGACTATTTTTAGAAGCGTACCGTGGAGCAAAAATATATATATTATTGTGGTCTGGGCCCTTGTCTTTACCAACTCTGCATCGGAATGCATGTGTGTTAGCCAGAGGGCAGTAAATGAAGTATATTCCTAATGACAGCTTGCAGGACCTTCACACAGACACAAACTCTCTCTCTCTCTCTCTCTCTCTCTCTCTCTCTCTCTCTCTCTCTCTCTCTCTCTCTCTCTCTCTCTCTCTCTCTCTCTCTCTCTCTCTCTCTCTCTCTCTCTCTCTCTCTCTCTCTCTCTCTCTCTCTCTGTGTGTCTTTGGCCACACATAGATCAAACCTCAAATACACATTTTTTCTGCTCATGTTTCATGTCTGCAAAGGAGGTAAAAGTACAGATTATTTATTAAGGTATTCATTTATATGAATTATAATAATATTAAAAGTGTTTACTTTTATAATGAATTTGTGGTCTTTAAGGCCAGACCAATTTTTTGGGGTGTGTTCACACTTGGCATGTTTGGTTTGATTAAACGAACCCTGGTGCGATTGCTCTGTTAGTGCGGTTTATTTCAATAAGTGTGAACGCTGCCATCCGAATCCTGGTGCGCACCAAACAAGCGGACAGAGACCACTGAAAAGATGAGTCTTGATTCACTTCCAAACTAACTTGAATCGATGTTTTATAACAAGTTCCGGAGAAGCTCGTCAGATAATTGACACAGGTGGAGAGCACTCCGATAATCAACATAAGAGGTGTATATATATATACGCAGCAGTCTTACCTCTGTTTCATTGACAGTTGACAGCTTTCTGGGTTTGGGCCAAACTCAGAGCTCAAAGCCCGCCCCTGCACAGCACGCCAAATACACATTTAAACTTACTCTCCATAAAATATGTAAGTGCGAACTCGTGAAATTGAAATATGAACTCAACACGGACCAAAGACATGTAAACGAACCAAAACTGGATGATGAGACCTCTAAAATGCTCAAGCATATCTGTTTTTTCTTGTCACAGGCATCAAAACCGTGTCTCCTCGCAGCAGATATTCGCTTGTGTTTGTGACGGAGGGATTGACTTCTTAACACAAGCTCTTCACGAGTTCCCAGCTAGTCGAAATACCATTATATGTAGGCTATGCACATACAGCCCATCACACAGCATTGTTTTGGATGTTTGGAAAGTTTCGTCTCAAAATAGGCAATTTGTCATAAAAGCTGACCAATCAGGTTGTGAACATATCCCTATGTATTTAGGTCCGGTGTTAAAAATGCTAATCTGAATGCTAAGCGGACCAGGACTAAAAGGTCGGACCAAGCGAACCGAGCAAACTGAAGTAAAAGTGTGAACACACCCTTAGTCCTGGTTCGCTTCTCGTTCTTACTATCATTTTTAAGACCGAACCCAAGTTTACAAAAAAAAAGTGTTTTATGATGTATATTTTGGCAAACATGCTGAAACATGCTGTGTGCTGGGTACAAATGATGGTATGCTGAGAATTTATGAACAGCTTATTAAATGTGTGAGTCAAACCAGCACAAGGAATTCTTCCATTAAACACACAAATGAAGATCTGCTGCAAGGAGACTGCACTTCCGACGCCTGTACCAAACTGCAATAGGCAATATCGCGACTATCACAAGAAAAAACAGATGCGTTTGAGCATTGTTCTTTTAGTGGCACATCTTGTGACACCACGTCATGTTTTGGTTCGTTTAGATGTCTTTAGTCCGTGTTGCATTCATATTTCAGTCAAACCGCACCAGAGTTCATTTGGCACTTGTTTGGTGAACACCTACGTTTAGACGGCAGCGTTCACACATACTCAAATGAACTGCACTAACAGAGCAATCGCACCAGAGTTCGTTTAATTTGGACCAACCCTGCCAAGAGTAGTAATGAAGTACAGGTACAATTAATCTTTACATGGTATCAGATTTTTATGGCAGCTCTCCATACACACATCTAGTATTTTTAGGAATCTCCAGGGTACCTTTAGACAATGTATTTGTCCTGTTTGAACTTTGCTTCTTAATACATGAAACTCTCCATGCAGCTAAAAGGGTGAAATTTCAGTCATCATAACAGTCGATATATTTGAAATAACACGGTCATGTTCAGTCATAAGCACAATGATACAAGCGTCATTCAGTGGTGCCATAAAACCTTATGAGCGGTAAAATTCAAAGTAACTGGTGTGTTAATCGTCCTAAATGAACATCGATAAAGCATATAGCTAATTGCCCTTAAAATGGCAGAGCAAGATCGCAAATCCCTGCGTGCTTTTGTTTTTAGGCTGTCTAGCACCCCTCATAATCACTGTATTAGAGCTCTGTTGAGAGATGTCTGTCTGCGCCAGGTTATAAGATAGAGTGGCCTTTCTGCACGCTTTTCCATCAGCAGTGCTGAGGCGAGAATGAGTATTTTCAGAGGCTAATTAACTGGGGGCCGTCTTCATCACATGGCCATTATAGTGAGAGGCAGGGCCTAGAGGGGCGCCTGTCTCTCTCTACGCACTTAGCCCCGCTACTGCTTTAATTGTGCAGAAAATGTAATTTGTGTCTCAGTTCAAGTTCCCTCGGAGAGCGCTGTTCACTGTGGGAGACTCCAGTCACATGAATAGCTCTGCCATTCAACCATCCAGGGGTCAGGTGGTGGGAGTAGGCGGGTTGGACGTGTGTGAGTGTGTGTGCAGTGTCCTTGTGTAAACCAGTGCATGTTCACTGCACGTTGCCACGACAACCTGTCACTCACATGAGATTGCAGCAATAACAAACCACAACGATGAAGTCCTGCCCTCAGTAGCTTTCAGTACACATAATATTTTCAGGAACCGCCAGGAAACACGGTGAGCTTGAGCTTTGCTTTTTAATGCATGAAACTCCATGCAGCTAAACCAGTGCACGTTCACCTCACGTTGAAAAATCACATTGAGCGCGATTCGCTGCTAGCCACACTAAAAGCATAGCAATCATTAGCTGAATTGTTACTTCTTTCGTAATTAGTAATTACAGACACTGTGAGGAGATAATAGCCTGGATCCTGTGTCATTTTTTGTAAAAGACAGCACAATGGGTAACTGGATTTTTATAACAAATGCCACGTTTGCCGCAATCAGTCCCTCGTTGGCAGGAAAATACGTTGGACAGAGGGAAAAGAGGGCCGGGATGGGATGGAAGGGGAATTGCATTGTGCAGGACTGGTGTGAAACACAATACGTGGCGTAGTTTTAAAAGAGATGCCATGATCTTAGCTGGTTACCATCTAATAGGCTGTGACAGCAAGGCATTATGGGAGTTCAGAGGAGAGCAGGGGTTTAGGTGCTCAGAGAAAGAGAGAAAATTGGGAGGGGGATTGGTTAAAGGAGAGAAAAAGAAAAAAGCGTGAGGAGAAAAAGAGGGAGGCTGAAGGACGAAAAGATGAAAGAAGCGAGAGGAAGGAAAGGAACTAGAGAGACCGTCGCTGGAGAAATCCTCTACACTTGTCACTCTTTACCTGGATCTACTATTCCTGTGGTGGAAAAGTGCTGATAGGTGGTGTTCCAGTGAGCTTTTCAGCTCAGAAAAAAGTGCTTACTGGCTGGCTCTCGCTAGAACGAAGAAGGGCTTGAGGAACTCTTCCCTCGCTTCACGCTTTTGTCTGAAGACTTTGCAGCGGCCAGCATTTTCTATCTTCTCCTCCTATCTGCTCTCATTTTCATTCTCTTATTTATTCCTTTCACTCTCCTACCTCTCTGCTCACGTGCAATGGTTCTGTTCTATTTCTTCTGTCCATCTTTCTTTAAACCTTCACATTTTCTGTCCCATTTTATAGGACATATCATGGAAACAATATTTTCTTTGCTCTAAAAGAGTATCTGCTATATGTTAATGTGCACAAAGCAAACCTCTTTCCTCAATCTGCCCATGGCCTTTTGTTTAAACTAGGATGTAAAAATGGACAGGAGGACATTAACATATGACCATCCACATTTACATATCAACGCCTATTCAATATTCATCAATTTGGCCGGCAGTGATGGAAAAGACAATCATAACCCAGGTAATTTACATGTAGAAGTCCGAGGGTCAGCAAGGGCAGAAAGTGGTCATGCAAAAATAGTTTTAGGCTGGTTTGGTGCAAGAAACCTTGACTAATATTACCCATGAAGTATTACTCCAGTCATATGTTTCTGTATTAAACATACAGTGGTTTTGCTTCCTAACAGCCATAGTTATGCAGAACCGTTCAAATCTTGAGGTCAGTAAGATTTTTTTTTTTTTTTGAGCAAGGATGCATACAATTTTGGAATTTCTTGTTTCTGCTCACAATTCTGACTTTTTTTCTCACAATTGATAGTTTATATCTCACAAAAGACTTTTTGGGCCCCATTTTAACGATCTAAGTGCATGGTCAAAAGCGCATGGCGCAGGTGCACTTACTGTAGTTCCGAAACGGTGGGAAAAATGGTCGGCATGCCATGCGCATGGTTTTACGTAGTCTCTTAATGAGTCATGTGTCTTAATGCCGTAATGTGCAATAAACCAATCAGAGTCTCCCATTCCCTTTAAAAGCCAGTTGCGCTCGCACCATGGTGGATTCACTATGTACATGGCAGAATTTGCAAGCGGAAAGACCGAACACTTCTCCAGAGAGGAAACTTCTTATTTTTCATATTTAAAAATGTTTGTGTACTGCTGCACCCTGTGTGTGTAATAAGCAGAGTGTACGTGTGTTGTGCACCTGCCTATAGGTGCATATTACTAATGAGCCCTTTAAAGGTGCACTATGTAGTATTTTTGCAGTAAAATATCCAAAACCCACTAGGCCAGTGTTATATATGTTGTTCAGTTGAGTACCTACAATATCCCTAATGTTTCCAACTATCTAGAAAATTGCTATTTCAATTACGTCATATCTGCGTTACCCTCAGTTTCCGGTTTGATTTGTCAGAAACGCTTTACTCTTAGCGGTGTGCAACAAGTGTCACAGCAGCCACCGAGCGAACACACAGAGTAACGTCATATCATCATTTTCAACACACTCAAATGTATCTAATATGATAAACAGAGCTACGTTACCTCATACTCATGACCGGAAAAGCGTAAATAGCGTTGGCGCCCGTCATAATAAAAGTCCAGCTGCTCATCAGGCTCGTGTTGTTCATCTCATTAACAATCGCTCCAGCGGCCTTGCTCAGCTCCGCAACACTCGGTCCTGCTCTGCTTCATACTACAGTGATGTTAATAACCGCATCCATGAACTTGATTTCTGCCCGAGTCCTATCCCGATTCTTTTCCACCGGCTGAGAGGTGATGACCACATGTTCCAAGATGCTAAGCTCAAACTTGGCGTCATCAAACTACCCCTTTGTTTTGAACAGGTGCCCTCTAGCGGACGGAAAAGTTGCATAGTGCACCTTTAAATAACAAAGAAATACTGACTTTAGACCAGATTTTTGTTGGTCAATGGCGCAGTCTATTTCAGTTACCTCAAAATACCAACGCACCAAAAATGCACCTGAACACACCTTGTTTTCAGACCAGCACACCCATGGACGAACAGATGGGCACGAGTGCATTTGGGCTGAAAAAAGACTTGTTGGGCCTGGTGCTGCATTGCGCCGGGTGTATTATAGGGCCCTATATCTCCCAATTCTGACTTTATAACACACAATTGCGAGTTATATAAAGTCAGAATTATGAGAAATAAGTATTTTTTTCCCCTCAGAGTTGGACTTTATAAACTGTTTTCAACATTGATAATAACAATAAGAAATGTTTCTGCTGAACATGTATCTTTGCCATTATAGGAATAAATTACATTTTAAAATGTATTAAAATAGAAAATGATGATTTAAAATTGTTATTATATTTTGCAATATTACTGTTTTTACTGTAGTTTTTACTGCCTTTGTACCTAGTCTTCATGAAGTTGTTTTGTTGATTGAAGCTCTCAATTTTCACAAGCTGCTTACCAGTTTATTGTGCGATATGCATCAGGCAGTCAGTGAAAGGACTGTAGGCGGTCCGTAGGTGTTCCGTCTGAGGCTGAGACTTTATCACTGATATTGCAAGTTTATTTATAAAGACTGATCTGTTTGTACTAGAATTATGATGTGGCCTGTTCCTTTTGTTGTACTTTTAAGTCTCCTTTTCTAGCAAACATCTTATTGGCATTCAAGGTTGGACAAAACACATTCCTATGATAGAAAATTATTTTAGTTCATTCATAGATTTTTGTGTAAACAATGTTATCTTGCTTTCTCTTTTCCTCTCCTCTTTGTGCTTTTTAGGTCTCGTTCACTTTCGACCCGGTTATAAGCCAAAGTCTCGATCTGGGTGTCCATTACTAATCGATTTAAAGTAGAGAGTGCAACGGGAAATAATAGCTCATCCATGAGGAGAAAGAACAAGGGAATTATCCCATCGCAAGGTTTGTCTTCCCATTCAGAAACCCCTATGGCTTTGTAATCAGTCTTTATAAACCACCTTAATCTTTTAATTCACTTGTATCACTCCACCGGCTGGCCTTCTTTTATTTCTGGCGGGCACTTTGTAGCCGTTAATCCTCTAAACTGCGGGAGATTTCCTCCCCGTTTCCGAACCACCACCCTGACACGTTACAAGACGGGACCCACATGAAAATTAAGCACAAAATGAATTGTGGTTTTCAATATCGCTGTGTCATTCAGAGGCAGACATCTTAGAGCAGAGAACTTGGTTTGTTTCAGTTTTGGTGAATGTGGACAGCACCCTAAGAAAGGATTGCATGGGGCGAACTGTTCATTAATGATGCCTGTTAAATGAGGGTTGAAGATCTCTTTGTATGGTAATGGAGTCTGATCAGTTGCTTCTTTGTGATTGCAATAAAAAAGGATTACAATAATTCCATGGTTAAGGACACAAAGTACATAAACAGACACACAGCAGCCTTCTGTGAACCGTTTGAAGTTGAGCTAAGAATCAGGATGCTAAAGTAGTAAACATCTTATTATGTTAGATACCATTTTTGCCATTTGCCACTAGCTTTCTTTTGCCTTTAAATAATAGAGAAAAGTTTAAACTTCTTCTGACATCTGAAATAAATTGCATGTACAAGATCCAAATTACATTGTTTAACCTCAGAATTATTGGCCCGCACTTCTCTCCTGTGGCCCGCCGCACCATGATGTATGGCTTCAGTTTACTCTCCGCAAATCCCAGGGTGCACTGCAGCCCCCCGGGTGGGCGGAGGGCGCGGCTGCTCAGATGGAGTGGCCTTTTTATGTTTTATAAGCCCCCCTGCACTCCTCTTTAATTTAGAAATATGAAAGTATGTGGAAAAGAGGATTATTAGCTACTACTAATCTCCATGTTTGCTCTTGTACCTTCCGTCCTCCAAATCTCCACTGGTGGGAGAACAGAGAGAGAGAAGGAGAAGAGAGGCTGAAGTGAGGAATTCAGACGCAAACAAAATGGAAGAAAGTAGACAGATAGATCTGACCCTTTCTGTCTATCTATCTATCTATCTATAGATAGATAAATAGACAGACAGACAGATTGAAATTGAAGGATGGATATATGGATTGATAGAATGATGGATCGTCTGATGGATGGATGCTTATTTTGATTGTAAATTAAAGGGGACCTATTATGCAAAATTCACTTTTACATAGTGTTTGAACATAAGTGTGTTACGGCAGTGTGTGTACACATCCACCCTGTAATGGTAAAAATCCACCCACTCCAATGTTTTAAATCCCCATAAATCATAAGCAGTGTTTCAGAACTAGCCGTTTGCAGATTCTAGCTTTTGTGACATTGCATAGACCCCGCCCTGATTGAGCTGTACACAGTCGGCCATGTTTATCGCCTCACCAGATCATTTAACAGCAGCATTCAAGTAAGAAACCTATTCCATTAAAGCTACTTAGTTTTTCAATCAGTGATTTTCTGTTTTTCTTTTGTTGTTTGATTCATATTGACAGCATACGTATATTAGCAGTAGGCACTGTATATTACGCTGCTTTAATACACAGATCTAATATACACATGCACTTGTTTACATTCACAGACATAACGGACTGTGTTTATGTGAACTTTGCGTTGTTTTGACATAACCTTGTGTGTATTTGACCGTTTAAGATGTGAACGACAACTTAGTTTAATACTCACGGGACACGCCGACTGACATCCAGCTTTCTGTGCGCGAGCTTCGGATGTGTGCGCTCAGAAAACCATATATCAGAAGTTTAGACTGACGTGGTGTTAAAATGTGAGCATTACTGCAATAGAGATGATCATCAAAACCAATTGTTTTTGGCAGAGTATCAGAGGCACGAGCTGTAAAGGCTCTGTCCTCTTCTGGAATGCGGGGTTGGAAGCAGCAGCTCATTTGCATTTAAAGATACATGCACGAAAACAGCATGTTTTTCCTTCCACTCGAAATTGGGCATTTACAACATGGTATAATAAATGATCTGTGGGGTGTTTTGAGCTGAAACTTCACAGACACATTCTGGGGACTCCTGAGACTTCTTACATCTTGTCAAAATGGCATAATAGTTCCCCTTTAAGATATATATATATATATATCCGTCCGTCCGTCCATCCATCCAGCCAGCCAGCCAGCCAGCCATCGATCTGTCTGTCCATCTATCCATCTATCCATCCAGTCATCTATTTTTCAGTCCATCTATCTGTTGGACCATCCACCTACCAGTCCATCCATCCATCTATTTATATACATTTATAGATATATAAAATAAATGTATATATATATATATAGATGGATGGATGGACTGATAGGTGGATGGTCCAACAGATAGATGGACTGAAAAATAGATGACTGGATGGACAGATAGATAGATGGACAGACAGATCGATGGCTGGCTGGATGAATGGACGGACGGATAGATAGATGGATAGATAGATACTTTTTGCGACAGACAGATAGATGGACAGAGAGACAGACAGATAGATGAGTTCAGTTTGAGAGAGGTGTCACAGAGAGCGCTAGCGGGGGGAGATCCACTCTTTCATTGAGGCAGCTGTGCAGTCTGTATTTAAAGGGGAGGAGACGTGCTGACAGAAACACTGCCCTCTCTCCACTCACCCTTTTGTGAGGAGATTGCAGCGGTCATCATAATCACACACGGACAAAAGACGAGAGCTGCGGTGACCGTGTGATGGAACACTCTCGGCCTGACAGGCTTTTCACCTTTTCATCCATCTATCAACACGCCACTGTCATTTGTTTCAGGTCCAAATCATAACAGAGGCACTGCAAGGCTTTTCGGTATATATTTATATAGATATTAGTCACACGCTCAGTTTTTTTTTTTTTTTGCCGTTTCTTGCAGAAACTTGTTAAAGACACCCACACATGACAGAGACACGCTTCGCACAAATCAATGGTGTGCGTAATGAATGCCGGCGATGAGCAAAAAAATTGCCCCATTTAGAACACGATGCACCGGCGAACGTGCGCTTACCTGTGTCTGCGGATTCAGCACATCACCATGGCAATTACAGCCTCGGTTTCCTCTCCAAGGCTGGGTGACCAAAGAAAGAGGGCCGTTTATTAGCCCCAGCGGGTGGCCAACTTTGGAATGCACACTCTGTTTATTCCCGGTTTCTGTTCCCGCTGACAGCCGCGCCGCCAAACTCTTCCAGGGCAGGACCCAGCCTTAGCGCTTTTTATGAATTCAAATACCTAGAAAGAGCCATCTGGATGGGAAGATATTAATGACACACACAGATCCCAGCATGCATCCCAGTTCTAATCAGGCGGCGCTTGCTCCGCAGCTCTGTTTTCCAGGGAATAAGGGGGTGTGCGGGTAAGTTTGGGGGGGCCGCCTGTACGCAAAGCACGATTGATGCTTTGTGTGGCATGTGAATACAAATGAAGGATTTGTCAAACTGCAATATTTGGGTCCCCATAGATTAGCATACGGCAGTTGGGTAATTATACTCACACTTGATTGAATGGAGTCAAAACAGGGGGATGAGTAAACTTCTGACAGCTTTTGATTTCAATGGAAATGGGGGCAACTAGATAGATGCATATTACACGCACGCACATTTTCAAACAAATGGCCTCCATTTTGTTTGCTATGACAGATGTGTCCCTTTTACTAGATAGATTGATACTTAGATGGATGCATAGAAGAAAATGTGAAATGCTTTGTTCATTTCAAGTGTAGACCTTCTGCGGCGTGAATGATTTTGTTTAACAACAAAAAGACATTTACAGCTGATGGAATTACATTTACCTTTATTGAGTCATATGTTATTGTAATAATATTCAGAATGGTGGTGGTACTTCAGGTTGTTTCTGGTTACACTTGTAAGCTGTCCTTCGGTACCTGCTGTTTTAGTAAAGCCCAGAGGGGTGTCATATAAATAGACTGAATTAAATCACACTGAGATTTGAGAAGCATGTAATTTGTATTTTTTAATAGGTTTGAGTGGTTGACGCAGGACTTCGGCGTCTTCTGGTGAATGAGAACTGGAAGGTTAAGCAGGAATTTAAATAAGAACATACAGTAATTTAGTTCTATTTGATTAACGTTGTATTCCCCAAAAAAAACAAATACATTTTTTTTTTCATCATCTTATTTTAATTCATGTTTCTTTTGATTACTATTCCAGCAGAATTAAACCCAGCATGATCTAAATCCCTGAGGAATTTAATATTTTATTATCAAACAGACGTGCACGCAGAAACTCTTTCACATCAGTGGATTTTATCATGTTTCCTTTGTTCAAATGATTTCACTTTAATTTATTTCAGTAATCATCAGAGGCGCTTTCTTTTATTTTTTTTACTTTATATTTTGTTTTTGGATTTCCAGTGTAGTATCCTTCATTCTTTTTTTCCAAAACAAATTTATTCCAAACATAAAAACACTGCAGCTTTTAATCAAAAGAAAATTGCAACAAAATTAATTTGCCAGATTAATCCAAGTAATGAGGGGAAAGCCTGAAAGCATGTTCCTTCTGACTTGCTGTCTCTATCTGTGACCTGTAGAATGTTTTGGATTGAATTTCCCAGGACTTTATCCCAAGGTTTATTATTATTATTGTACCCCAAAAGTTGGTGGGACAAAATGTATACCAGTGGGGCGGTTTAATAGTTGCTACACCCCTGTATTTCAGTACCATGCAAGACCGTAACCATGTCTTGAACATTGGAGGGGACCAATTTTTTTATTTCAATAAAGCATAAACGGAATTCTAGGTCTATTTTGGGACTATTTGCATTAATATTTGCATTAATTTGCATCAAATATATTGTTAGTCTCAAGATTCTTCCCATAAGTGAATAAATACATAGATCTGCTGTTTACATTTGAATTCTTTAATGGTGTGGAGGTAAAATTTTTGTAAACAGTGTCGAAGGTTACAGCTTCTAGTCCGCCCTCATATTGTTTTTTTCTTTATTAAAATCATAGACGTTTAATGATTATACATTAAGAGCATGGACAAGTTTGTGTGTAATTTGTTTTGTGGTTTCACCGGAAAGGATAGCATCTCCACAACGGCATTAAGTGATAGATTGATGCGCTCGTCTGTGTGAAGACTGTGAACAAGCCAAAAGAAAACGTAAACCCCGCCTTTTTTTTATTTGATTGGTCATCTTAATCATTTTGACATTGACGAACGCCGTTAGACCTAAGGCAGATGGACTAAAAATGTAACTTTTAAACCTTTTTATCATCCTAACATACAGAGCGCTGCGTAATGAAGTAATTGAGGGGCTTGCTACGGCCCTGGTACCATGTAATACAAAAAGTAAAGTCGCATTATGAAGCATTGACTTTTTTTAACTATCATTTGAGACCTGAGCCTAGGCATGAGCAGGAACTATTAGCCCAGGCTGACTTGAGCTGCACTCAATTGCATCAGCGATGCTTCTGTGACAGACTGTTCTATTCCCCAGGATCCTCGGAGGCGGCTGGCGCTCTCATTCTGAAGCCCGTCCGATGTTCTTTCTTTCTCTATGTAGTTGGCAGGGCCATTTTGAGAAGCTACTGTGCATGGCGGCCTTTAGCAGAGAATGTAATTTCAGGCTCCAACGGGGGAATAAGAAAAAAAGAGGGAGAGAAGAATGATAATACTGTGGAAGGTCAAATATTGATCATGCTATAGAGAGCAGCTTTAGGCAGGCTCACCATGAGAACTTTCAACAGTCTTTCACTCTCTCTCTCTCTCTCTCTCTCCCCACTCAGAGATTCGTCCTTCATCTCGGGAGAGAGTGAATGAGGGAGGAAAAAGTGTGATAGAGAAAGAAAGATATAGCAAGAGAACATTTGGGTCGAGTGAATGAATGCCGTGCGCCTCCTCTGCTGATTTGAGTGAGTGTAGGGAAAGAGAGTGCTCTTCAATTCCGCGCCTGTCCAATAGTGTTTACGCCAGGTGGGAATATCCAGGCTGTGTCCTTGTAAGACAAGAGGCCCCAGCGGATTCAGATGAGGTGGTTCACTGTCGTTGCGTACATCGGCTCGCCGCATATTTCCCGGTGCTTTATCCTGGCCAGAGAGAGGCTTGAGACCAGAAGAAATGTCCTCGACAATCAGCAGAAACCCCCTCAACCTTGGGCTCTCTGCCGACCTGAGCCCTCGTCTCTATGAGAGTAACTGAAAGAGACACACAGACAGGGGCTGTTAGCAAGTCTTATTTACGTACTTGGAAATATCAGGCAGTGTTAAAACAGTCCATTCCAGAAACATCTGGCCAACTGACACAGGCCTTTTACAAATTCTGTCTTGAATGTTTTTTTGCCCACAGTTTTAGGAATTTGGTCCATAGAAAGGATTTCTGTTGGTTACCAAATCCTTTTTTTTTTTGGTGATGTCTATTTGTCACTTCAGCATTTATTTATAGTAAATGACCTGAAATATTTTTCGAGTGGTGATGTCTGCTTTTCACTTCAGCATTTATATACAGTATATGACCTGAAATAATGTATATACATTGACATACTGGTGTCTGTTCATCTATGGGCACTTTTGCTCCGGTAAATTTTTGAAATGTATTAATGCCTCCTATAGGGTTTTTATTTAATATAATAAATAACTTTGTAAATACAGCCATCACAGGTGGGGTTAACCCTTGAACAGTCATGGAAATTACATTTCCATTGCATATCAATTTACTGTTTATTCAGTGATGAAATGATGGCCATGGAAATTACATTACATTTTTTGCTGCTTTTTAGTTTGTTCACAAGTGCTATTAAAGGTGCTCTAAGCGATGTAACTAATTTTTTAGGCCAAAACTTTTTTTGTCACATACAGCAAACATCTCACTATCCGCTAGCTGCCTGTCCCCTGAGCACTGTAAAAAAAATGCGGTCACTGTAGTCCGCATAAGCTCCACAAACTGCAACCAAAATGCACTGCTGCAGTCTGGACTACGAAGCAAAATAGTGCTCCAGCCAATAGCCGACAAGAATGATTTCCACCCCCAAATCATTCTTGTCGGCTATTGGCTGGAGCACTGTTTGTTATGCTTCGTGGTCCAGACTGCACCAGTGTGTTTTGGTGACATCGCTTAGAGCACCTTTAACTTTGATTTATTTGTATTTTTTCTTGATTTCATTGGTTTTTGATTGCTCTAAATTGTATTTAAGACATATAAGATGAATACACTGGTTTACTCAGTAGCTACACCGTTTCATTCCCATTTACAGTCTATATGCTTAAAGAACAGCTGACAAATCCTCATTATGCCGTCATACGAGATGACAGAAGTCTGAATGGCATTTATGTTAAGGTCACTCTATTTTGTTTACTCAACTGAGGTCTGTAAGAGCATTTGAGTCTGTTGATCTATTGTTCGCATTGGGAGAGTTAAGTAACTTAGCCTTTCTCCACAAGAACACTCACAGTTGCCGCAAAGCAGATTTCCAGTCACTTAACATTCGGCTCACTGAGCAGCAAAGAACAGTCATTTACAAAATGGTCAAAAGATGCTAAGAAGTAACCCTAGAAAACAGCAATTTAGCATAAATAGCTATGGTTTGTTTTAAGTAAATTTGTTTATGGTGTTCACTCACTGAAACGTATGTGATGTGTAGAGCGTAAGAGCGATTTAGAAAATCTTAATAACTTCAGAGGAGGAATGTTCATGAGGAGTGAATGCAGTTGAGGGCAATAGTATTTAAACATTAACATTCAATCACATTATGATATAATTTGAAAGTGTATTTAATACTAGGGATGAACTTGTTAGTGAAAGCCTGTTTAGTGAGTTTTGAGGGTTGTGATGGGATTTATTTAGTCCCAGTCCATCATTTCTACTCCATAAGAAAGAACCTTGCTGTGTCTGGTGGGATTATAATGAATCTGAACTTTTTATTCCAAATTAATCTCTTACTCACCATGTTAATCAAAGGTCAAGAGATGCCCTGTACTTTTTGTCTTCATCCTGTATATATTTAAACTCCAATTCGGTCATTATCACAAACTAGACTCCAAGGACTGAGATCTATCACCTCTGATAGATTCAGAGCAGAGGCTGGAGGACACAGGGCCTGTAAAACACCACCGCGGTGATCTGCTTGTAAAATATGCGGTGATTTCATGAACTGAGGAGCATCAGGTATGCAAGATATATGGTAGCGGCATAACAGCTTAGTATAAGATGGTGGGTTTCTTTTGAGCATGACACCTGAAAGAAAAGTGTATGACTGAATGTATAATAAAATCACTTTAGACTGGAGTGGGCCATTTTAGCCAAGCTGGAAAACCAAAGAACATGTCAAAAATGCAATGTCATGGAGTTTTTTCCAGCAAAGTCGGTGTGGATATTTAAAATAAATTAGAAAAATGGGTTTAAATCCGACTTTGGTATGAAAATAGTTTTATTTAAGAGGCATTGTAGAAAAATAAATGTTGAAGTGCCCCTATTGTGCTTTTTCGAATATGTGTATTGTAATATACTGTGTATACTGTTAGCTCTCTGCAAAGTTTTAAAGATCAAAGTTCACAACAAAAAAAGTTATTGTCTCCCAAAATATTTTTTTTTGTAGGGTTACCATCATGGTGACGAGTGGACCATGAGCTTAGTTTGAGAACAGATGTTGTCCTCATTCAGCAAGTGCTATGCTATGCTAAGGCCGCATGTCCACCAAAGCGTTTTTTTCACGTGGCGTGCTGACATATTCAATTGTTTTCAATGGGAGCGCCACGTTTTTAGAACGCTATGAGCGTAATGAGGCGTTGAGAGAGGATTTCACACTCAAGCGCTGAGATTTCTGCGTTTTTTACTGATGAGCGAGAGTTGAAGAATGTTCAACTTTGGGTAAAATGCAGCGCTCATCACTGTCACTTTTCACCCAGCCGTCCAATCATAGTAGACGAGGGGCGGGACAAATACAACACCGACCAACCGCCACATTCTGCCTGTACTATACAACGTCAACAGATGACAACAAGCAGTAATAACGGAACAAAATAATTGAAAACGAGCCAGAGCAAATACTTTACATTGTATCAGCAATTTTATATAGAATCAGTACAGAAACAAACTACCTGTGAAATGAGATATTAGTAACACTTTCGCGGATATTCCGTATCATCAGAGTCTCAACTGAAAAAAACGTAGCCCTGCCAAAACGCTCTTAAGCGCCCGCAGCAAGGTGTTTTCAACAGAGTGCCTAGCGGCCTAATGCTACCAAAGCATTGTGCTACCAATTAGCAAGGTAAAGCTAGTCAAGTTTCCACTATTAAAACTGTGAGATTACATGATATTCTTAAGTTAAATGTGAAATAGCTTACTCAAATATTTCACGTTCAGAGAAATTCAAATATATGATTACAAATCTGCAAGTTCTGCTTATTTGAGGCAACTGATTTTTTTGAGTTTTGACAACTTTTTCAGGTTTTCAGTGTACCATTGTTTTGCTTTGCATGCTGTCACCTTTTGAAAGCAACCTATTTATTACTTTCCTTCCTTTTGAAAACAAATAACTATGATTTCTTGTTGCATCTCTGCATCAATAGGAAGAGAATTACAGTAACATAAATGAAGTTCCAAGTTCCCAACCAAAGGGAACATTTATCATAAAAAAATATTTGAGGAAAATCAACATCAATTTATTAAGTTATGTGATGTTCTCAATTTTTTCAGTTTTATTGACAATTCAACATTTAAGATGACTTTGGGAAATGAGTGAATGCGTCTAGAAAAAAGATAACTGCAGAAGTGGAGGAAATGAGTGAAAAGTCTTAAGAATTGCCCTGTCTCAAAAACTTTTTCCCCTTGACAAAATGTCACTCAAACCAATCAATTAATCTTAACGTGATTTTTAGTAAACAAGGCATAGTATGTGAATAGTACCAGATTTTAACTTTGAAAAGTGTTAGTTAGTTAGTTAGTTAGTTAGTTAGTTAGTTAGTTAGTTAGTTAGTTAGTTAGTTAGTTAGTTAGTTAGTTAGTTAGAACAACTGTCGGATTTAACAGTGTACATACATCCTTAACAATGTAAACAAATTAGCATAATTCCAGCCTATGGTCTTCATTGGCTGCCTGTGTACAGCGTCAACTTTGGCCCTGTCCCAAATGTCACACTTCATGTGCACTTTCAATCTTGTGGACTTTCAAAGCGGCGTTATGTTGTGTAAGTGCGGATTTAGGGTGCCATTTGAGATAAGGCCTTTGACCTGCCTTCAAATGCTGTAGTTGTAGCTGAGCCAAGAGTTTGGTTCATGTTGTTGACATGTCGAGAAGACGCTGTTTTCTGCGCTGTGAATCCATGTTGCATTCATTTCAAAAGGATGAGGACTTGCCCTGGAATTGATATAGAAAAAATCAACACTATACTGTTCTTATCACTGTGTATCAAGTGCTGAGGAAGCCTCTGGAGCTGAAATTCAGATATGGTAATGAGTGTTTTGTTTTACTACATATGCTGTAAGCGGTAGACCGATCACAACAGACTGGGCCATCTGACCAATCAGAGCAGAGTAAGCTCTCAGAAAGCTGAGGTTTAGAGACACTGAATCTCCGAACAAACCGTTTTCAGACTCTTTGAGAAATGAGGTAATGTGCATGAGAAAAGTGTTTTTTGATCTTTGAGGCATGTCAATCTTCTGTAGGAGACCTCCAAAACAAAAGAACATTTGAACCTTTAAAATAGCAAAACAACACATTATATAGTATTATTGATATATTATTATAGTATTTCTTTTTAATTATTTAATTTTTATATTTTCACTATTCATAGTTTATGTTTAGTAATTGATGTGCTTTTGTAACATCACCCCACCCCCCTCCATTTTTCTATTAAGCTTAATTTTTTTTCAGCATCATTTTCTTTTTATTTTAACTAGTTGCCAAGGCAACATTTTCATTTTTTTCAATAGTTTTTTTTTTTCAGCTTTTTTTTCAATTAACGAACATGAATAGTAATAATTTTTGTTAACAATAACAACACTGGTTTGCAGCCTTTTATATATTTTTATTCATATTTCTAGTATGAATCAGCTGTTTGAATAAAAAAAGGCTTTGAACTATTCTCACATTAGAGTTTGCCTTGGAGCCATTCAAGTCAGAACATTTTTGTTTAAATAGTTAGGAAAATGCATGAAATCTTGATAAAAGCAGATATTTGAGTGACTCTGTACTAATTTCATTAAATATTCTGTGTACAGGTTGCACTTGTCCACTGTGGCGGTTCTCTGGCTTCCAAACATTGTGCGGCTATGAGTGGTGTTGTGCATCTCCCAGACACTGCAGTGCGGTGCGGTTAGCGGAAATAACGACAAATTGAAGTGTGCAAATAAAACGCTGTCTGCGAGCTCACAGTGGGCACTCGCCGACCAGTAAAGTGTAATTATGTACAACTCTTTAAGCAGTTCTCCTGGAAGATGGGTTTGCAGGAAAACAAGTCGCTGTATGAAGACGGAGAGCTTCTATTAGCGCATGAGTGTGTAAACGCACAATAGGCAAGTTTGAAAACTTAAATCTTACTTTGCCTGCCGACGGCGTGAACCGGAGGCTGACGAAAGTGTTTTATGCGGCATCGGCGGTTTATTCTGTCTGAATGAGTAATCGAACGTGCCCTGAGTGATTCACTTTGTAACGGAATTCATTATTCATGGTGAATAGCTCATTTGCTGGTAATTTCTAATGGCTTTATTTGGATGTGACTTTTGAAATTCTACTAAATGTTCCTCCGCCACTGCTTATTAGTGTAATGCATTTATGAGTTAGTAATTCTTGTTAATGTTTGTGTGCTTTGAAAATGCATGTGGCCATGCTAATGCTCATGCAAGTGGAGGAAAATGGTTCAATAACGATTTGTTTACTAAAAGTCATTGTGGGCCATTCCCATCTTATAAACCCCCCGCCCCACCCAACGTTAGAGTTACTGGACTAATTAAAAGCACCACTTTTGAGTGTGTCTTTGTGTGTGAGAGTTCTTCTGGCTGCAGTGGAGAGAGCTGGATAACCTTCTAACTGTGCTCGTTTAGAACCCGAGAGAAACGTTACATTTCCTCCTCCTGCACAGTGTGGAAAGGGAAAAGAGATCGAATCTGTTAATGTTTTTTTTTATATAAGTCGTCAAACTGCAGATAAAGATTCAAGCCACTGGCTAACCACTTTGACAGCTGCTACAGAGGATATTTTGGAATGCAGTCAGGAGCACTTCAGGAGAAGGAGGGAGAGAGAGCAAGAAACAAAGAAACTAAGCTTATGCTTAGACCTGAAACATTCTCTGTGTAAATAAGTGAACACAAATATGCAAATGCTCGTAGCAATTTAAATAATTCACGTGTCGTTGAATTGTGAAATGTGGCAGGCCGCGTACAGTGCGTACAAATGGTCACTGTGATTTTGCCAAGTAAGACATGTTCCTGGAACAGCATATTTTGTTGATCTTGGAACAACTGTTCGAAAATTGTCCTCCTAACCCTATCCCCACCCCTAAACCTAACCCTATCCCCACCCCTAAACCTAACCCTACCCATAACTTATCCCTGATAGAACTCAACCACCGATGTAGAAGCACCTTACCCTGGTTGTAAGCCTAAACTGTAAACGTGTCCACCAAATCTGATTGGTTGATTTCAATGGTGTCCCAGGATCAACATCTTTGTAAAGATGTATAAATACAGTAACAGGAGAATTCTGTCATTTATATTACAATGCCATTTTCACCACACATCAAAATCTGTGTGTTTTGATTCTTAAGTGTTTGATAGCATTTTATGGTGGACATTTTTAAGAACAAAATATCTGACCTCTTTGCACTGTAAAAAACAATTCAAATTTATACAGCACATTGTTTAACAGACCTAATTTCATAGCTACCTAAATGTAGGGTAAGAAAATACACACTGCAGCCGTCAGAACATTTCATGTATTACGAATTGGCAAATTGGGGCCTGTACCTTATAACTTATAACCATATTTCTTCACCATATATATTGTGAGCTAACCAAATTAACAGGTTTTTATTGTAACGTATTGTAACAACTGTTTTTTTAACCTATAAAATAATTTTTTTTTACAGTGTAGCAATTTTTTAGGGCACATATTGATGCTTATTTGTTAAATAAAGAAGCATTTTTTTTTATTATTATTATTGCTTTTCAGAGCCGGTGCCATAAACAACCCTGTCACTACTGCAACTATTAAACGAAATGCTACTGAGCAAACACAGATGGCAGAGCATTGAATAATATTACCCATTAGCAAAAAGGAAAATTTGCCTGACTCGTCAATATCCATGAAATAATTAAGCATGTTTTAGACCACCAGATATAAATATATTAGATACACGATTCCAGTGGATTTACCATGAATATAGACAAGTGATAACACCTACACCAAAAGTAATTAATTTAGTCTGCTTTACTCTAAAACACACACTCATTACTTACAACCAATAATGTAACATACTCATTTTGACCCATTTAAAAGTTAATTTTATGTTTAAAACAGACTGAACATACAGTGAAATAACTAACTGCAACCAATTATCTAGCCCTTTAAACATGAAAAAATGTTTCATCATACCTGTCGCCTATTCATTAGAGCTGCATTCTTCATAGCACATGGAGCTTGTGTGTCAAATGAGCGAATTTAAATGTGACCGTAAAACAGACTAAAACTTTGCTATCCTAAACTAATATTAACACTAGAAAGCCTATGCACTTGGAAAGTGTTTTTTCAATTTATTTAATCAAAATCTGTTTTTACAATCGTCTTGAATGAGGGGGCAGAATAGTCAGGGTGGCGAGGGGGCGACAACTCCTCCTTTTCCAGGTCAACAGCTGTTACAGAAGATATTACCTTGATGAATTTTAGCTAGCTACCTGAACAATAACATACTGTATCTGGTTTAATTGTGCAGACATTTGATGCTACTGAGCGCACATATTAACAGACCTTTCTTTCAATGTGTTAGCCAAACTTTTTTTTTTTCTGCCCTTACCTCCTCATGACCCCAGTCATTTAAAGACCTCAACTTTTTATATTAATAAAAGTACTGAAGCCATTTGAAGCATCCACCCAAGATTGTCTGTCCTTTATGGGGGTTTGAAATGTGCAGTGCTGAAATTTTTACAGTGCTGACCATGGCTTAGCATCCTCATAAAATATTTTATGCGTATGCTATTTTTTCATCTTTAATATTTAATATCGCATGTCCTATAAAAGGTAATATTTGTTGTAAAAATGTAACATTTTCAAATATAAACTTTACAATGTACGTCATCAAATTTTGGACCAGTCAGCGAAAAATAACCTGTTATTCCCAGCTGACTAGTTATGCAGCAACTGTCAGTAATATCATTCGTCTGTGACAGTTATTCAAGAGTTTGATTGATTATTTGAGGATTTGGGGCTACAACAACTGCAGGGTCCAAAGAAAAACACAATTTTAATGTAGAATGTAATGCAAAACTCACACGTCTACAAGATTTCTCTTCTGCATTGACGTTGCACGTCTACCTTCATTTCTTTCTTCATCTGTGATGCGGCAACCGCCAGTTGCAAAAGTTAGCACAGCGCTAGCGGTGTGGTCCATATAATGCAAATATTTATTCAAAAATCTGTTCTCATATTCTATTCAGAATTTAGTCAGAAAATGTGTGTGCGCACTTGAGTCGGTTCATTGTTTGTGAGTACACGTGTGTGTGTGTGTGTGTGTGTGTGTGTGTGTGTGTGTGTGTGTGTGTGTGTGTGTGTGTGTGTGTGTGTGTGTGTGTGTGTGTGTGTGTGTGTGTGTGTGTGTGTGTGTGTGTGTGTGTGTGTGTGTGTGTGTGTGTGTGTGTGTGTGTGTGTGTGTGTGTGTGTGAGTACACGTGTGTGTGTGTGTGTGTGTGTGTGTGTGTGCGTCTGTAAAAAAAAAAAGACAGGAGAGATTTTTAGAGTGTGTGTGAACCCACAGAACGCCTAATTAAATTCCTATTCAAATCCAGCAGTATTTCATGACAGCTTGTGATAAAAACCCCATTGTGTGTAATGATATGCTTTGTGAATGTGTGTGAGGAGAGATGGAACAGAAAGCTTTGGGGGAAAGTGGGAGGAGGGAAGCTCAGAGCTTCCTACAGTCGAAAGAGAAAATGGTAATACAAACATGAAAGTAGCCCTTGAACTACTTTTTCACCTCTGTTACAAACCCAGAATTTCTGAATCAGCAAGCGTCTTTTTCTCCAGGTGTCCATGATCCGCTTACTGTATATTGATTAGGGAATATGAGCAGGGAGCTCATCTAATTTGCCCTGGAGTTTTATAGAGTATGGTATGCTATAACAGACCGTTCAATGATTTATAATATAAAAGTCCCTTATCATTAAAACACCCTGTAAATTGACTTTTATAGCCAGTAAATGCAGCATCTCATTTATATGTATTAGATAGAATTATGGGTCCCTTCATTGCTCTGTCACTCTGGATTGGGTATGTTGAATATTTGTGATTATAAAATTAAGCAAAATAATGAATAATACAATAATTGTAATATGTTTTTTTTTTTTGACCATTAGATATAAAATAGGCCAATTAATTAAATAGTTTTACAAGCCTTTCTTGTCTCACACCTAGTATGAGAGCGTTGAGACATTTGCACCAGTGCCTGAAGTGGAAAAAATAAAGTGCCGGTACTCACCAAAGGGGGCGGGGCTTTGTTAGGGGCGTGGTTATGGGGGATTGTTTAGTCAATTCAAGAAGGTCCATATTTTAAAGCTCTTTTTAACTTGTAGCCTTAAAACTAACATAAAGTTCTTGTAATTGTAACTATAGCATTTGTTACAATAAGGGCTTATTTACAAATTGAGATCATTGACAGCTCCTCATTAACATTCAGGCCGATGTTAATTTTTTCTTTCTTTTTTCTAATCAAATAGCAACACAGTTAGAAACTCTCTTTTCATCTGTCATTTTATTAGCAGTTTTAGCTCATGTTCGACTTTCTCCGTAGTGTTTTACTACATTCTCAATACAATTCAAATGGGATGCACATTTTATCATAAGCGTCACGTAGGAACGGCTCATGCAAATCTTTGTTTATAGCCTACTCGACAGAGTGTGCGTCGAGAGTCTGAAACCCTATTTAGCTTGGCGTTGTGCCAAGTGGACAAGGCGCGGGCGCAGTCAGCGGACACTTGCGCTGCAGAGCCAGGCGAAAGTATAAACAAGGCACTACGCACCTACAGTAATTTGACACTTAATAAAAACAATTGGGCGTCCGTTATAAAGGCGAGAAGTAGCGGTACACAAGAAAAGGTGCAGGTAAGGATTAAAACAGATGTACAAATGAGCGTACCGGTACGCTAAAAGCACTTTCTGATGAATGTTATAAACACTGAGCACGTTTACATGCACACCAGTAAACTGTCAACGCAAGTAAACCGCGTTTACATGACTTTTTTAATAAACCGGGTTATTTCCTTGTAGTGACGTTAAAAATAATAATTTCAGTATCTGACTCGGAGCATTCCAAATGTTATGTCAGTTGTGATGTTAAATTAAGCTTGCAATGTGTCACCGGGAAATGTAGCTACGGCTCATATTGTTCTCTCATACAGTTACAGATGCAGCGTTTTGACTAAACCTCTTCTACTTCTGCTGCATGAGCTGAGAACACATTTTTATAATTTTCTGGGTCTTAGAGTTTGCATTTGTGTCTTTCTTCCATACAAAATGCTTGCTCTGTCTGGATGCGTTTGAATCCGCTCTAAGTATGCGTTTTTGTCACCTATCACACATGCGCACTTCAATAAGCCGGCAGAAAGCAGGTTAATGCATTTACATGCCGCGCAAAATCAGGGCAAGAGGCAAAAAAACTACCTGTTCCGGCCGGTTTATGACATTTTCTCCGTTAAAAGTAAACGGGTTACCACATTTACATGACCACTTGCATTGTCGGCTTATTAAGCACAATCGGCTTAAGCACGTGCATGTTAACGCACTCAGAGACAGCCAATTAAGCTTGAGCATTTAAAGGAGTCATGATCTGAGAATCAAATTTCCCTTGAGCATTTGACATATAAGAGGTCATTTTACTATTACAGTCCCTGACAAAAGTCTTGTCACTTGTGTACAAATTGAACTGAAGTGGACCTGAAATATATTTCTTATCAAGATTTTTTTACAAGAAATGGCTACAAGAAAACAGCTTTTGTAATAATGTTTCAGTGCAAAATGAAACTGTCAAAACATATTCTTATATTCACAGCTTGGTAAAGCCCATTGAGTCAATTTTTGCAAAGACATAAGTGTTGTCGCCTTGTCATATGAGCTTCACCTGTGACTAATAATGGATCAATTAGATCTCAGGTGTGTATAAAAAGGACCCCAGTACACTAGACCCTCACATCAACTGCAACTAGACCTCTGCAAACATGCCTAAGATTCACCCTGAGACTAAAGTTTTGATTATCAAGAGGCTGAAGACCAGATCCACTGCTGATGTGGCAGACATCTTCAAAGTGTCTCCGCGTCAAGTACAGAGGATAAAAAATTTTTTTGAAGAGACTCGAGACGTTTATGACAAACCCAGGTCAGGCAGACCCTGCAAGACAACTGCTCGAGAGGACCATTTGTTGGCTTGAAAATCCAAGGCCAGCCCATTTTCCACTGCATCAGAGCTCCACGAGACCTGGTCACCTGAAGTCCCTGTGTCAACCAGAACAGTTTGTCAGATTCTGTCTCGAAATGGCCTCCATGGTCGAATCAGTGCCCAGAAGCAAGCACTAAACAAAAGACAATTGAAAAACCGTGTGGCATTTGCCAAAGCCCACAGCCTGCTAAAAGGATGGACGCTGGAAAAGTGGCAGAAGGTGATTTTTCAGATTAATCTTCTGTTGAATTACACCACAGTGGCCACAAATATTGCAGGAGACCTACTGGAAAACCAAAAGTTTGGTGGGGGAAAATCATGGTCTGGGGTTACATCCAGTAGTAGAGATCTACAGGGTGGAAGGCAACTTCAATAGTCTAAAATACCAAGACATCTTAGCTACCTTTTATATTCCCAACCATAAAAGAGGCCAAATTCTGCAGCAGGATGGTGCTCCATCGCATTCTTCCATCTCCACATCAAAGTTCCTCAAGGTGAAGAAGATCAAGATGCTCCAGGATTGGCCAGCCCAGTCACCAGACATGAACATCATTGAGCATATGTGGGGTAGGATGAAAGAGGAAGCATGGAAGACGAAACCAAAGAATATTGATGAACTCTGGGAGGCATGCAAGACTGCTTTCTTTGCTATTCCTGATGACTTCATCAATAAATTGTATGAGTCCTTGCCAAACCGCATGGATGCAGTCCTTCAAGCTCATGGAAGTCATACAAGATATAACATTTGGATCTCACAGCACCACTACTTAATTTGCTGACATATTTTTGTATATGCAGTAAATTTGTTAAATTTCTGTATAGGCGACAAAACTTTTGTCTTGCCAAAATTTGACCTTTCTGTCTTGATTAAATGATAAATCTTTTTTCAGTGAAAAAAATTTATTTCAGTGCATTAAATGTCATTTGTGAGGGCTTTAGCTTTTAATTTCTTACATCTAACACCAATTGATGAATTCAAAGTCAGGTTAATAGCAGGTGTTACTACAAAATAGATAAGCGACACAACTTTTGTCAGGGACTGTAGAAAATGAAAGTTTCAGAACTGATCTATGGTGAAAGACCGCTTCTGAAGAAGAAAATCAATGCCTACATCATCGTTGTAACTTTGGCCCCACCCTCTGGTGTGTTAGTGAGATGACGAGTAGAGAAAAGCAATACATTATTACTAGAATAAAAATACCATTACCTTCCAAATGATCCTAATACTAGGAATGTGGTTATTTTTAACAATGTGAATATCTCAGCTAAGCATTATTTATTTGTATTCGGTGGATTCTTTGGTAAATCAGTCGCAATTTCGTAAAAATCATACTAACATAAGTGCACCCCAGGAAACGCTATAAAACAATGCAGTTCATGACCCCATTAAAGTTGCAGGTGACAACCCCAGCATGCGCTTATAATAAACAATGTAATTGTGTGCTGGTGTGGATGCTAATATAGTTGTAGTTATCTTTACTGTTATCGTTCTTGGTGCGAACATGCCTTTAGAGTTGGCAAGTATGATTCAGTGAATCACCTATGGATCAGTTAAAAACTCATTCAGTGAATCAATTTAGCCAAAACTTTGATTCACAGATTCAGTTGCATTATCATTGCATGTATAAGTCCATGTTTTTCACAAATTAAAAATATTTATATAGTTAAATATTGATATTTATTATATGAAATGTGTGCAAGTGAGAATTATTTCATATAATTGTTCTTCAACAAAAGATGGTGAGCATTTGGTCCTCCTTTCCTGCTATCCTGACCATGATTAGTCGCACTTGTTTTTTTCTCTGCTGTCTGTAGCCCATCAGAATAGTTGAATTGAGAAAAAAATAAGAAATTAAGAGACATATAAATATTTTATAGCTATATCGTCCAGCAACAGTTACCCTTTCTTCTCAAGCTCTCTTTAACTTGTTCTCTGTCTTTCCATCTCTTTCCTGTCTTTTTAGCTCGGACAGTCTCCTGTTTTCAGCTGGAGGCAGAGTTCTGTCTGTAAACCTCTGGAGACGCGCTCTCTCTATCTCTCTCGCTCTGTCTCTCTGACAACTGCTGCAGGGGTAAAGGCCCGTTGTGTTTCTTGGTGTTTGTTTTGGGAGGCTGCATGTTAAGTGACCTGTCCATCCAAAACACTCTCTCCATCTGATCTCTTTTTACATCTCAGTCAAACGCTCAGCTTGGACGGCAGTATTCATTTATATAGTTGCAACCTATATGTCACACTCGCATATGCCCAAACCTATAGCACGCTCACACACATGCACGCAGACCAGCACCAATAAAACAGCACACCTCTGGAAAGCAGTTTGTGTCACATTCTCTGTACACCCTAAGGGAGTTCATAGCAGTACAGTGGAGAGATAGAGATGTTCACTACACTGTAAACAACCAGCTAGATGTGTGAAGAAATAATGAATGGTGTTTGTGCAAGAGCTTGTTACCTTGAGGTATGTTGCTTGGGTGTTGCTGATGGTTTCTAGTAATCTTGGTGGTTCACTATATATTAGGGTGACCAAATGTCCTGTTTTCCCAGGACATGTCATGTTTTCAAGTTCTGTCCTGGCCCTAATATAACAATTTTCTATCCATACAGAGGGGGCATACTTTAAATGGAAATGAATAAGGAATCTTTGAGTAAACTTTGAGTATCATTTGAGTATCTCATTGCCGGACCGAGTGTCCAGGTTTTTGGTTATATATATATATATATATATATATATATATATATATATATATATATATATATATATATATATATATATACTCACCCAAAGGATTATTAGGAACACCTGTTCAATTTCTCATTAATGCAATTATCTAATCAACCAATCACAGTTGGCAGTTGCTTCAATGGATTTAGGGGTGTGGTCCTGGTCAAGACAATCTCCTGAACTCCAAACTGAATGTCAGAATGGGAAAGAAAGGTGATTTAAGCAATTTTGAGCGTGGCATGGTTGTTGGTGCCAGACGGGCCGGTCTGAGTATTTCACAATCTGCTCAGTTACTGGGATTTTCACGCACAACCCTTTCTAGGGTACAAAGAATGGTGTGGAAAGGGAAAAACATCCAGTATGCGGCAGTTCTGTGGGCGAAAATGCCTTGTTGATGCTAGAGGTCAGAGAAGAATGGGCCGACTGATTCAAGCTGATAGAAGAGCAACTTTGACTGCAATAACCACTCGTTACAACTAAGGGTATGCAGCAAAGCATTTGTGAAGCCACAACACACACAACCTTGAGGCGGATGGGCTACAACAGCAGAAGACCCCACCGGGTACCACTCATTTCCACTACAAATAGGAAAAAGAGGCTACAATTTGTACGAGCTCACCAAAATTGGACAGTTGAAGACTGGAAAAATGTTGCCAGATTTTGGCGTGAACAGAATGAGAACATGAATAAGAGAATAAGTGGTTTGTAGTAGGGCTAGGTAACAACAACAACAAAAAAATATATATATTTTAATCTATATTTTAACCGATTTTAATTGATTCTATTTTTAACACATTTGAATTGATTACCATTTTGATAGACCAATATTGATTCTTGAATCGTTTCAGTTCATTGTTTTCAGTTCAGACGAATAAACAAAACTTTATAGCGTTTCTCCAATCCAATAAATTGCAATTACCTTTGGTCTTTGTAACTTTTGCAATGAAACAAAGTTTCAGCTTTCAAATTATGTCAATTTTTATAACAAACCGTTTTGGGGCTCTTTAATGTGACATGACAGATCAGTTCAATCGATGCGCACACGAACTGATCATCTCTTCCGCTTTACTACCAGTTACAGCATGAAATAAACTTGAACATGTTATGTTAAAAAGATACAGTAAAACTTAGCAACACTCACATGTCTAGTACACTCACACTCAATCATGTATTTATTATAGTACTCAAGCTGTGTAATTATTATAAAAATATCCTTATGTTTAAGAAGTCCATACAAATCAGTTAATTGACATTTTTAATATCATAGTAATATGCCAAATGGGGTTCCCTAAAGTTTACAGCATTAGTTTAGTGATATATTCTTTTCCTTGAGAAAATTTGATCTGCACTTGATACACACCCTAATTAATCAATAATATTGATTTGAAATCGAATCACATCAAAAGCTTGTGAATTGGAATCGAATCGTGAAATTTGTGTCTATACCCAGCCCTAGTTTGGGTGTTTTGGTGGTTCAGTATATGGTTGTTATATTATATAATACAGTAATAATTGTCTGATCATTTATAAAAGGTAGAATTTATGTTCCCAAACCTTTAGAATGAGCAATAGTAGTGATGCTTCCCTTAGCAAGCACGACTAATAAGGCATAGGGTGGTGAAGGGCCCTGTTGTGTCCCCCCTGTGTGTTTGCGTTCCCCTAGCTAAATGATGTGGTCTGTGTGGCGATACAGTGAACCTTGACATGTGCTGTGGAACATTTATCCTCATTAGGGCTGGTCTTTAATGCAGCTGTGCTGTGTTACCATTGTATGACACTCCATCACGGTCTCTCCAGGCGCAGTGACATCCCTGTTACACCAGCCACACATAAAACCACCAATTTCAGCCTTTTTTGTACAATGATTGAGTTATACTAACAATTTATTTCTATGAAGTGCAAGAATTGGTGTGCTTTCATGAGAAACATATTACATATATAGTTGTACATCATATTACATCTATAAAAAGACAAATACAAAATAACAAAAGAGTTAGTGGCCTTGTGACTTTATTCAATCAAATATAGGGGAGACTAGGGCTAGTTGTCAGACTGGTAGATTGTCAGAAGTCTGGTTACACAAATGTATATATTTTTTTCTAATCAAATACATACAAACAAAAAATATAATATCATAATATTTTGCTTTAGCTGTTCTGTCATGACAGCTCTCATGGGTATGGCATGGTTCATGTATTTGGTACTGGCAGAATAGATCTGCAATTACAGGACGATTTTCTGTCAATACATACACAACACGTTGCTATGAGCAAGTAAGACATGTTGCTGCTGTACAATAAAGCGTACATGAATTACCCGTAGCATATCTACACAGGTGGAGCTGGGGAAGGAGAAGGGTTTCTGAGTGTGTGCTGCTAAGGCAAATACTATTTGAAAGTTGAGCATGCAAGCTCATTGATATGCCATGGTCAAGTGGTATTATAACAAAGTGGAAGCAATTGGGAACAACAGCAACTCAGCCACAAAGTGGTAGGCCACTTAAAATCACAGAGCGGGGTCAGCACATTTTAAAGTGCTCAGAAGTCTCCAACTTTCTGCAGAGTCAATAGCTACAGACCTCCAAACTTTGTGTGGTCTTAAGATTAGCTCAAGAACAGTGTGTAGAGAGCTTAATGGAATGGGTTTCTGTGGCCGAGCAGCTGCATCCAAGTGCATAACCAAGTGCAATGCATAACCAAGTGCAATGCAAAGCGTCAGATGCAGTGGTGTAAAGCATATTGCCACTGGACTCTAAAGCAGTGGAGACGTGTTCTCTGGAGTAACGAATCATGCTTGTCTGTCTGGCAATTCGATGGACGAGTCTGAGTATGGTGGTTGCCAGGTGAATGATACTTGCCTGACTGCATTGTGTCAAGTGTAAAGTTTGGTGGATGGGGGATTATGGTGTGGGGTTGTTTTTCAGGTGTTGGGCTTGGCCCCTTAGTTCCAGTGAAATTAACTCTTAATGCTTCAGCATACCAAGACATTTTGGACAATTTCATGCTCCCAACTTTGTGGGAACAGTTTAGGTATGGCCCCTTCCTTTTCCAACATGACTGCACACCAGTGCACAAAGCAAGGTCCATAAAGACATGGATGAGCGAGTTTGCTGTGGAGGAACTTGACTGGCCTGCACAGAGTCCTGACCTCAACCCAATAGAACACCTTTGGGATGAATTTGAGCGGAGACTGCAAGCCAGGCCTTCTCGTCCAACATCAGTGCCTGACCTCACAAATATGCTTCTAGAAGAATGGTTAAAAATTCCCCAAACCTTGTGGAAAGCCTTCCCAGAAGAGTTGAAGCTGTTATAGCTGCAACGGGTGGACCAATTCCATATTAAACCCTACGGATTAAGAATGTGATGTCATTAAAGTTCATGTACGTGTAAAGGCAGGCGTCCCAAAACATTTGCAAATATGGTGTACATGCAAACATTTAGGGCTTGTCTAATATATTTTCATTTGAAAATGCTGTAAGGTGATTTACACATTTTCAGATGTTTCAATGTGGATGAGCAACTTTTGGAAAATGCTTGAAAACGCTAGAGGGGGCAAGGAGCATTTTGAAATGAATACGTCGTTTTCAAATGTTTCCGGAATAATGTAGACATAGCCTTATCATAGTTAACTATGATATTGTTGAAAGGCTGAATTGTTCTCAGGACATAGATATTTTTCATATCAGGTCAGGTCAAACAATATATTTTTTAAAATTATTATTATGTAAATAATTAAATATCTGGATATTTATTGGTCAAAAACAACCAGTTGATTTTTTTACGTTACCTTTTATATTCCATTTTAATTTGAACATTACAGTTAAAGTTGCCATGAAAAGCATTGACTTATCTTCCATATTGTGACATAATGTGGAGCATGTTGTCAAAAATATAAGTTTTCAAATGAGATTTTCCTAGGCAATGGAAATGTTCTTTTTTTTCTTCTTTTTTTTAAGTTTAAGGTTTTCTCAGTAAGGGAGATGGTCGAGCCAAGCAGAGTTCACAGGCCTGTGAGGGCAGGGATGGGTGAGTGTACCCAGGTGGAAGATGAACAAACAGCCTGTCAAGGTCAATCACATCCACCCATGTGAAGACCTCCAGCTCTGACAGTCTCTTCCCCAGCAGGAGACTCTCACTAGCCTAGACCCAGGAAGGAAAGGTGCTGGGGGAGAAACAAGCCCTCCTGACAGTTCAAACATGCTAGAACAACAGATATACTTGTATTTCCGTCTGGATACCGCAAATGAGTTGGTGTGTGTGTTCATCTCATGAGATGCAGAATGTGTTGGTGTAGATTTAAGGGTGGACAGGATGTCCTTTCCAATGTCAAGAAACCGTACAATAATTACAGTCTCTAACAATAATTTAAGTGTTACATATTTTGTCATTTCTATAACAATAATAATGCTCTTCGTGATTGAACACATTTTGAGAATGAATCTGTCCCATATAGACGGCTTGGATTCATGTTACGAATGCATGTTACGAAAACTTAAGTGGATAGTTCACCCAAAAATGAAAATTCTGTCATCATTTACTCACCCTCAAGTTGTTTCAAACCTGTATGAATTTCTGTCTTCTGCTGAACTTAAAAGAAGATAAAAGAAGAAAGAAATTCATACCCGTTTGGAACAACTTAAGGCAGAGGCCAAGTGATTTTGGAGGAGATCATTTTTTTGGGTTACTATCCCAAAAAAATGATCCCATGACAAACCCAGTATAGTTTGCCATGTAAATCTAACCAAATTAGTCCTTGCTATGTGAAATGCGACAATGCGCAGTTGTTCAACTACTACTTTTCTACCAGTCTGACCCTTAAAATGACTTTTATAATATTTTGTTTTGAATAACACTTTTCCACACAAACATTTGTAATTATTCTTTTAAATATGTACACTAATGACTGGATTTATTACTAGTATTTTATATATATATTTATGTATTCATCTATATATTTATTTATATTTTTATAGATCACTGCTGAAAAAAACAGCTTAAACCAGTTTGGACCCTAATAAGATTGCCTTAATTTGTTTTAGATGGGCAACATTAATTTGTTACTGGCACAAACTGGTTAAAATGTCTATTGCTGCAGGTTGACCTGTGTGGCCAGTGGAAAACCAGTGGGAAAGTGCCTCATACTCTTATCCAGGAGGTGGTTTTAACAGGTAATTTTAGATGATTTGCTGAGGACTTTATATTATATAAATGATATGGTTTATATTCTTTATATTATTTCTTAGGAAAGCTGAGTGCAGTGCAAGTGTCTTTCATGCAGGGCCATTATGCGATCAAAAGAGAAGAAAAAGTCCTTATATCTTTCAAACATACCTGCTAATTACTGCATGAATCGAGCTTTGTCATTTGACGTACAGATCATTGTAAAACAGAAAGATACTGTATGACACTTTAACGTGTAGTTTCATTATAGTATTGCTCAGTATATTAAATACCTATATGAAGGTTTTAACTTATCAAACACATCCGCCATCCAAACAAGGCTAATAATGCTTATCGGCCTAATTAAGTCTTCAGATGTCATTTTTCAAATGAAGGTCATATTTGGTTAGAGGAGTGGCTTAGCAGTTCCCTCTGTATCTTTAGCTCTCTCTATCTTTCTCTCTCTCTTCTCTCCCACTCTCTCTATCTAGAGGGAAATGTAATTACTTTTGGGATCAAGAAAATAGCAAAAAAAAGTGGCTGCACTGCGGGCTATCTGTGAGATTAGTCGTTTTACAGGAGATGTGTTCTGTAATTAGTTTGCTTCTCCACGCTACTATATTGAATATCCTACTTTGAACGATTATATTTGATTGCAACAAGGATCCATAACATGCATAAAAATACTTCTGTCATGGGCAGAACATTATGAGAAGAGTTTTCAGGAGAATACTTCAGGAGGAAAAAGAAATCAGGTGTTATATAATAATCATGCATAACATGGAATTTGATTTAATTATAATTAAAAAAAAAGATTGACAGCCATGTTCATGATCATCTGTGTAGAAAATGCCATAAAATTGTAAGCCTATTACCCTATATTGCTCTCTTTTTTCAGTTGGCATCTGTACTATATAATATTTTTGAATATCGGTAACAATATTGATAACAGCAATTGTTATTATTTAACATGATTATTAGTATTGTTGTTGTTGTTGTTGTTGTTGATATTATATTTTTACAGGTTAAAAAACTAAAAAACAATGATATAGTAATAATACAATTATTATTATTATTATTAATTATAATTATTAGTTTCATTGCTCTCTTTTTTAAAGGTATTATTATTAATGATTATTATTAGTATTATTATATCATATTAGTACTACTAAACTAATACTAAAAACTAATAACTAATAATTAGTATCATCATTATTGATATTGTTATCAATATTGATTATTATTACTTATAATTGTATTAGTATTATTACTCTCTTTTGTCACATGATAGTAATAATAATTATTATTATTATTTTGATTATTATATTTGTACCAACTAAAAACTAAAAAATATTGATATAATAATAATTGTATTATTATATTAATAATAATACATATTATATGATCAAATTTGTAAATACTAATAACTAATAATTAGTATCATTATTGTTATCAATTTTAAAATTATTACTAATATTAATATTATTATTATTGCGCTCTTTTGTCAGGTGGTGATGATGATGATGATGATGATGATGATGATGATGATGATGATGATGATTATTATTAATATATTTGTAAAGACTAAAACAAATGTATTCATAAAAATCATAATGTTGCATGCCTATGCAGGCTGTCTTCCTCTGCTCGATAATGTTCTCCTTTGTCTGGTGACCTGTTATGATGACATGTTATGAAAAGAGATGGTCACAATCACAGACTATGAGCGTGCGTCTGAGTACATTTCACTCAGTTATGGCACAATAGACGCAATTATGAGACAAAAGTGTGACACGTGGCTTTTATATAATTAGAATCTATTATCAAATGCACATGAATGGCCTTGGTTTCCTCACCCTCCTTACTGCTGTTCAACAATAGGTTCATCACAATTTTTTAGGGGGAAAAAAACATAATGTGCTGCTTATCAGATCTCACCTTATGCTGAGCTTCTTGGTCTGGTAACTGCGTCCGTAATTATCTTGCTTTCAGAAACTGCAGAGTATATTGCCAAGCCCAGAGAGAGACTCACATGGCCAGTAGATACATATGAGGAACTGTGTTGCTATTATGTTAGGGCCTCCATGAATTCTGTTTCGTTACGCCTCAGTCAGTTTCTTACCTCCGAACACATTATACGTATGGTCATTCACCAGAACATTTGTCTCGAAAATGCTTTGTCCAATTACCAATCAATTTTCCGAATGTTTCCCAGGGCTGAACATTTCATAACAGATTCCAGTCGAACCTGCGCCCAGAGGACATCTGGAGACCCGGTCCTCTCTCTACGGTATGCGTGTTTTTCTTTGAACAATAAACAACACAATTTTCAAACCAATTTTCCCCTCCCGAAACAATTCGTGTCTAATGGAGCAGGACAGGAAACAGTTCCTTCACTCCTCTTGAAATATTGAAAAAAAGAAGAAAAAAATCAGAGAAAGTTGTCTCCATGCCGGAGAATACAATGCGAGCTTGATAGAAAACAATAGAACAATCTCTTGACTGGAGACGCGACTCGGGCTCTGATTGTTTCTTCGCCGCGCCTGCTGTTGTTTCCAGAAATGCCCCCGCACGCGCTGTGACACAAACAAATTCAAATTCGCATGCTTAGTTTGCACGATTTACCGTTTTGACAGCCGATCATCGTGCAGTTTATTTGTACACAACCTCACACGGAGAACAGAACTAGCGTGTGCCTTTTCCGGCGACACCCGAGAAAAAAAAGCCTTTGTGTTCCTCACAGAGGTGTAGCGACAGCAATGAAAGGGATCGAACAAAATATCCTGTGATTGAAAAGCACTTCAAATCAAGTTGCATTTTATTTACATCTGCTCCGATTTTGTTTAGGTTCTTGCTGCTTGTTCTCTTCCCCTTTACAAAATCTAAGTGATCTTCGCTGCAGGGGCTTCTATGTTTCCCTATAGCGCTTTGGCTTCTGTTGTAGGCTCATCATTATTAAAGTGATAGCACAGTTAGCAGCCACGGGCAGGACAGTTACGGTTGTTCATCATAATGTATCATGACCTGGGATGCAGGAGATAACTTTGGGCCATGGAGACGATGCTTCCAGCTCTCGTCGTTTCTGTTTTGCATCCCCCTGTTACCTTGTGAGCACAAGGGCTTTGAGTTATGGACCTCCCAAAACCACAAAACCCATCACGGAGGTGAGTCGCCCCATCTATCCTCCTATTTCCCCCACCCTACAAGGTTACTCTAATAGATTCCCTCCCTGACCATACGTACACACGATTATACTGATGCTGTAATAGTTTGCTTCATTCTCATAACTCTAGGCTCATTTCCTTTGTAAGTCAGGCATTGACAATGACATTACAGTTGTGAATGAAAGTTTTAAGAGTGAAAGTGTTCACTATTAACTAGTTGTTTATTAGCATGCATATTACTAGAATATTGGCTGTTTATTAGTATAAAGCACATATTAATGCCTTATTCTGCATCTCTTAACTTTACCCAATACCTAAACTTAACAACTACCTTACTAACTATTAATGAGCAGTAATTTAGGAGTTTATTGAGGCAGAAGTCATAGTTAATAATTTGTTAATAGTGAGAATTGGACCCTAATCTAAAGTGTGACCAATATTTCTTTATTTCTTTATTTACTTTTGCCAATTTGAAGTTGTTTATAGTATCCAATTTTTATAGCCTAATTTGTATATTATATTACTAATATAATATAAATACAATAACATTAAAATATGCATATTATACTCACCTAAAGGATTATTAGGAACACCTGTTCAATTTCTCATTAATGCAATTATCTAATCAACCAATCACATGGCAGTTGCTTCAATGCATTTAGGGGTGTGGTCCTGGTCAAGACAATCTCCTGAACTCCAAACTGAATGTCAGAATGGGAAAGAAAGGTGATTTAAGCAATTTTGAGCGTGGCATGGTTGTTGGTGCCAGACGGGCCGGTCTGTCATGTCATGATGGTTTTATTATTTGCTATTTTCTACCTTATGCCTTTTACCATTATGTTTTAGGAATGGTACCTCGCAAAAGAAATATCATATTTGGGGATTCTTGGCTTTTTTTGTGATTTGAATTTCTAAAACAAAATCCATTAGACTTAACCTGGCTCCGCCCTCCTACATACTTCCGCTCAATTTTCATTTTCCTTCAGCACTCCGCCTGGGATTGCGGTATATTCTCTGGTTTTCTCCGGCCAAATTTTAACCGCTCCAATCAGCAAACAGAGGGAGTGGCTGAGAACGATGACGTTGATGTTTTGCGCTAGTTTGAGATGATATGACCAAACGTTAACAATTGGTTATGGCAGATCCAGAGTGGCTCTGGGCAGATCCAATAGTTTTAAACTTCAACAGAGTACCCGCCTTCAAGGAAGTTAACGCTTGTCAATGGAGGGTGAAATGTACGAGAGTCTGCACTCTCAGAAAAAAAGATACAGTGTTGTCACTGGGGCGGTACCCTAAGGTACAAAAGTGAAAAGGTACATCTTTTTACCTTACTCACCTCTAAATAGTACATAGTAGTACCTTAAAAGGTACATATCAGTACTTTAAGAGTGCGTATTAGTACCTTAAAGATACATATTAATACCTTAAAGGTACATATTAGTACCTTAGGGTACCACCCCAGTGACAGCAATGTACCTTTTTTTAATCTGGTAATCTGGGTGGACACCAACCACCCAGATTACCCAAGCAAACGCAGAGCAATAAGGTTTTGGCGTTGTTCTAAATGGAGTCTTTATGTTGATATGAAAATGTTTCAATTGCTTAATATTTTTATTCAAGCAGTTTGTCCCATTGTGTCTCCGTGAAACGTGTTTATGTATCTCTACACTTGGGGAGCCACAATTTCTTCAATGCGTCTTCAGTTTGGAATGGATGGAGAGCACTTTAGCCCTTGCTTTCATGCAGTGCTCTATAGTAAGAGGTAATGGCTTTGATACTGTTCCATGTGTGGGATTTCTTGTACATTTGAACGACACCGTGCGCATATCTCTGTGTCAATAGCTTGGTGCCTGAAAGTCTATTCATGTTGAAAATGAAGCCAGTGGAGAGGAAAGGAAAGAAAGAGAGAGAGAATTTCTGTCACAAATCTCATCTGTCTGACAGCTGTCATCACTCACTTTTTGCTCGAAAAAAAGACTGGTTTAATTCTGCGGATAGATGGAGAAAATGGTATTGAATAACCCCCTTGGTCAAATATTTTTTTTCAGGATTTCAGGCAGTGTGATAAATTAGGTGCCCCCTGGATCAATACCTGCTTCTTTCTTCATAGCTCAAGATGGGATTTGTCAAAATAGGAACTAAAGGAAAGTCTATTGAGTTCAGTGTCTAAGGTGCGACCGTAATTTCTAGAAAAGTAGATGGCGATTGGAAAACATGCTTGTATTTGAGAGTGTTGTACATGCACATGAGTTAGTGTGTCCTTTTTTGTGATGTTATGTGAAGTGTGTCTTTTTTTTGGTTGTTAATTCCAGTCCTGTAATGCAAAAAAAAAAAAAATCTAGCTTCTAATAAGTATTGAAACTCAAACTATGGCTGTCAATGGAATAAAATAATGATGATTAATGACGTGATTTTCCACAGTCTTTTGAAAGCAGAATTATTCTTATTTTTAAGTCAAGTCAACTTTATTTATATAGCGCTTTTTACAATGCCGATTGTTTCAAAGCAGCTTCACAGTGTTAAACAGGAAAGTAATGCAACAGAGTTTGATTCTTCTTTCCTTACTTTACCCTTTCAAAACATTTTCTTATCGCTTCTTTCCCCATTTTATTTTCTCAGGTCATGGTTCATGTTTACAAAAAAAGAAAGCCCATCTACACCGTTCCTAGTATTTCATGAATTTACATTAGGTGTCTTTTTTCCCCACAATTCCGTGCATGTTAATGGGAGAGTCTTAATTAAAATGTCAAGGTAGCGTGATGTCCCTTTACATTTCTTTGCCTCCCTCCACCATCTCGCTCGCTTTGAACCTCCCCAGAGGCCTATTAAGCGCTGGCCGGAGTGATTGAAGTTCAAAGGGGTGAGGCTGAAGATTGTGCCTCTCCTTCCATGCGTCCCAACATCCTCCCTGCCTGACCTTTAGCAGACAGCCGTCCCGGCTAATGCGCTTGCATATCTAATGAGAGGGTCAGAGATGCCCTGACAGTCTATGCGCGCGATAAGACGCAGCCTCCCACTGCCGGGCTGTCTTTAAATGTTAGATCCTCTCTGAGTCTATCCCTCTCTCGTTCTCTCTCTATCACTCCCTCTGTTCTTTTGTCTCTCTGTTCGAGAGAAAGGTTAGTAGGAAGGACAGGGCACTGCCTGCTTTTCATAAATGGGTAGTTTCTGTCAGCGAGTAGAAGGCAAATTCTAATGAGGCTTTCTCTTACACATGTAATATAGTTTTGGCCTCATAAATCATAAGCTGTTGGAGGCATCAATAATGTTTATGTGGCCATTAACAGTTGTGCTTGCTCTGATTGTTTGACGTCCTTGCCAGGATGGTGAGATGGTCAAGGTGGATTGCTCTTTCAAAAGAGGGCAGTAATATCTTCACAGAGGGGCTAGATGTGCTGCTATGAGATGTTTAGTGTTTGGCAGTGTCCACCAAGTCAAGTTCAGGTAGGGATTACTGAACACAAGCCACGTTTCGTTTGAGAAGTACTTTTTCAAAGCATTTCTTGGTAAACTCTGTCGTCATATGCACATATCAATTCATCATAATGAATGATGAATAAAGGGTGCAAAAGCTCCATAAAAGTAGCATAAATTACAAGTATTCTAAAGCCAATGCAATAGTTTAGGATAAAAACAGACACAAATTTGTAATAATTTCTAAATAATTAATGAGGCTGTATTATGCCCTTTTACAAAGGCTTGATTTTGGTTTTGGGTTCTACTAGAATAGGGGCCCTATCATACACCCGGCGCAATGCAACACAAGGGGTGTTTTTTGCTAGCCCGACGCAGTTCATGTACAGTGCCACATTGTTTAAATAGCAATTGTATTCGCTTCCATCTCTACCGCCCATAGGCATGCTGGTTTGAAAACGTGTTGCTATTTTGAGGCAACTGAAAACGACTGAGCCATTGACAAACAAAAACCTGGACTAAAGTAAAAAGTGCAGTATTTTTTGTTATTTAAAGGGCGTGTTAGTTATATGCGTCTATAGGGATGCACAGCAGCACACAAACATTTTTAAATATTACAAATAAAAGGATTCCTCTATGGAGAAGCATCGCAAATTCGCTCGCAAATTCCTCCATGTAAATAGTGAATCCGCCATGATGCGAGCGCAACTGGCTTTTAAAGTGAATGGGAGATGAGACCATGATTGGTTTCTTGCACGTAATGCCCAAAACACACCCATGACTCATCACCCAAAACACACCCATGAACCTGTCAGTTCGTTAAAATAGGGCTCTAGGTTTTCATGCTTTCACAGCTAATTTTTCACATATTTTACATTGATACAGCACCTCTCTTCATAGACTTTCAGTAACACTCTGTTTAGTTCCTGTTTCTACAAAGCCCCTCCTTCTGAAAAGCACAATGTGCTCTGATTGGTCGGCTGGACCAGTGTATTGTGATTGGTCAACTGCTTTGAGTGGAAATGTCCTTACCATAACTGCAAGTTTCATCATAGGCCTACTATTAACTACTGTAACTAAACCAGGTCTCGCCTCTTTTTTTTTTTTTTGCAAATGCCTTGGCCGGGAATTATTTAAATCAGGAATGTTGTGAAGTGTACATTCCTGGAAAAAAACTCAAGACTAGAACCGAGGTGTTTCACGGAGTTTCAAAAACAGTGCTTACTGATGTAGAGAAATAACTTTGACTTTGTAACCTTTTCCTTTCCACAAACAGCAACATGTAAAGAGAAAGTTCTCTTTAAATTCAAGTTAACACTTACATTTTTTTACTTTACTTTTAGATTTGAATATAGTGTACAAGTCGAATGGACTACTTTGTGTTTGTATATTAAATATATATTCACATCGACATCAAAATCCTCTCTTTTGTCACCACCACCCTGTCATAGAGTTTACACTAGACTTTTATTGTGTAATTTCTTGAAGCCCACCTGTTTAACGTTGATGCACTTGCATTGTCCATTTTCTATGATTACTATACATCAAGACAGTGAAATTGACAAGTCAGTTAATATTAGCATATTCTGAGTACACATTCCTGAAGACTTAATTCATGAATAATTCATCTCTTCTTTTTTTTTTGAGTAGCATCAATGAGTCACATCTCTGTATCTCAGCCTAGAAGTGTGTGACAAACTTTAAGATTAGAAAAAAGACCTTTTCCTGAAAGCTAATGCATTTCATGTCATCGACGCTACAAGTCACATTCGCTTCTTCCGAGCAAGGCGAGAGATCTCTCATCAGGGGTGAAGCCTCCACTGATAAATCACTCCCCGCTGCTCTTTGGCCCCTCCGGCGTACCTGCAGGCCTTCGCTGAGACCGCCTGCCCGGGACCTGCAACTTCTCTTCTGACCCCCTCTCAGACAATTATCCCCGAGACTGCCATCGAGCTTCACCGTCGGCCCTGCTTAATGAAGTGTGCAGTGGTGGCTAGGCCCGTAATCACTGCAGTATGCAAACGTTCACCTTCTACGGCTCATCACCGCAGATTACATTCACAAATCAATGAGGGGTGCCTCGCCCTAAAAACGCTACAATTCATTTGCGTGCCGCGGGTTATAGCTTATCTTCAGCCTTTTGTGTTGACAAGCATCATGTTTTGGGGGATGGGAGATGGTTTTCTTTAGCTGTTTTAGAGGCGGCCGTGACCCCAGACGAGGTTAGCGTAAACCAGCCGTCGGCTGTAAATGCAGTTGTCCTTTTAAATCAAATTATTCTCTATACTCAAGCTGCTAAAATTCCAATCAAGAACCAAATGCCATCTCCATTTCATGCCTTAGATATTAAAAAGCGAGACTCTGTAATCTTAGACCTGCAAGGAACGTAACCTGAGCTATAAACTCACGCACACACACGCACAAGCGCGTGCGCGTGTACAGACGGAGCTGTGTTCAGCACTATCCCCTGCTTCACTGGTCCTATCTTATTAAAGGCTGTCGGTGCAGCTACTGAGGAGCTATCATAAGCTTTTCATTATTGACTGAGAAAATATGATAATTTGGAAATCAAATGCTGCCTTCCAAAGGCTCCACTGTCACTTTCAATTTTAGATTCTCTCCTCCACTTATATGAGCAATGTGATAGTGGCGACTTCATACGCTTCTCAAGTTTCCTTCTCCATTTTGTACATTTATTTATTTATTTGTGTGCAGGTTTTTTTTTTTTCTTTTTTTAATTAGAGTGTTATAATTGAGGTCTCTCACCTATTGCACCTTGGTAAAAAAAAAACTATAGCAAATTTAATTAAAAGCTGTATCTCCTTTCATAGCGGAAATTGAATTATGTTTGAAGTGGGAGAGATTGCAAACTGACAACATGTTTTCTTTATTAACTCCCCTCCTCTCTGTTTCATTTCTTTCCTTGGAACACCTGACAAAATTTCCATGCAATTTAGTTTTTTTATCGTCCTTTTTTTACACTTCGCTAATTTAACATAAATAATCTTATGAGTCAAGAGAAAGTCATTTTCCATTTCATACAGTATGTGGAAATGAGAGCGATCCTGAATGCTATTAAAATGAAACCGATAGGCCTGAAATGTTTTAATGAATAAACGATAACAGTATTTTCAACTGCGGTAGGGATTCTCTTGCTGTGTCCCAATTCACCTACATATACTATGCCATAAAAGTATGTACTCTTTTTGAGAAGGGAACGTAGTTTTGAGTGTATAGCAGATGAGTAGGCAAGCTTTGGGACGTACTTCCACATCATAAAAAGTCACTGTAAACTGGCCTGTCAATCATCCTGTCACGGTTAACATCCTCATATAAACACTCCACATTTTAATCAATTAAATTAAATCAATTAAATCAATTTAAAAATCTGTCAACCATATTGAGAAGAAAACAAGTAGAACACTGAACATTGCTAATGGGTCAGGGAAATTTGGCTTACAATTTGTGCATTATGATCATAGACTATATGGACATAGTGTCTGTGATGTCACCCGTAGGTTTCTATCCCATCTTGTGTGGCGTGCGTGGAGCTGAGGTGCCTGCTTGCTGAAACCACGCCCACCTAGCTCGACCATTGTGGCAATCCACCTGTCACTCAAGTGGCCCCGCCCTTAATTATGCAGAAATGTAAGGCTTAATATAATTTAAACAGATGAGTTATAAAAAAAAATATACCCCACCCCCCACACAGTTGTCATGAAGGGCAAAATTAGCTTTATAGACCAAAACAATTTTTTTTACCAGGCTGTAAACACATTTTGTCTGCTGTAAAGTTGAGCATTTTAACATGGGGGAGATACAGATTTGACTCCCTTTTGGAGTCTGTCTCTAGCGGCCTGTGGATGAATTTAAGTCACCCTCCGTGTTGACTTCAAGAGAGACCGCGCGAGGTTGTCGCTTCATTATGATGCATTTAATAGTGGCCAAACGTATCTGTTCTGCTATTGTGCAATTTGTATCTCTAATAAATCAAGCCCCTCGTTCACATACACCATGCTTGTAGTTCTTTTTATTTGTGTTTGTAGTTCTAAACCAAATCCTCCTCCAAAGCACAATGGGTTGTGGGTAATATTAGCCATTAGAGTGTGCATGGATCCACATTTCCTGAAATAATAGACCATCTGTGGACTTTTGACTTAATCTTTTCAACATACTATGCTTTGGGACACACTTATTCTAATCTCACATACTATTTAGGATGGATAGTATGCACATTGGGATGTAGGGTCTTTCTATACATCCTCACTCCCCGTCCGACGCATCATATATTACCTCTATTCACACTCATCCCTAGGATTCCCAGAAATCCCAACATAATCCTTACTGTGGCATATTCCAGGCCAGCCGGAAACATATCAGGCCCTGCTGAGTAATTCTTTCACCCCGCCATCCTCTTGGTGCTGGATTGTGCTGACTCTAGGAAGTGTGATAGCCTGTAAGCTTCCCTCTGTCGGGATAAGGAGCCGGGCCTTTTTCCCAGGGCAGCGCTGAGGTAAGAGGGGAAGAGCTTCTCCGGCTGGCCAGCGGAGCCCAGGATAAGCTTGATCCGTGCTAATCCTTCACACACGCCGCTCCTCGCAGATAATGGCGGCACTCTCTCTAGTCCTTATCAATCCAGCGCTGCTGCTGCATTACCTGGTGTGCGCTTGGCCTGATGGGAGATTTCTTGCTTTAGTCTCATGCGGTGGTTGCTATGGTGTGCGGGGGAGACGAGAAATGAAAACAGGCTAATTCGGGAGATTATTTTTATTAGGGATGATAATCAAGCGACCCAAAACTAAAGGTCTGGAAGGATTAGACAAGAAATGGGAATTAATTTTCAAAACATAAAAGGAGTTCTGCCTTTTTTGGGGCCTTGTTTACCACATATAATAATATATTTAGAACAACACCAAGTGCTTTTCGCACTAATGGCATATGCTTTTGGCGTAATGAACCTGGTGATTTATCCTGGTTCGGCTAATATTCAAACCTAGACCTGCCATTAGCATTCAAGCATTCGGGATGCACTTAAAGCGATGCTCTTCTAATGAGAAGCTTTTGGATTTGTGTGATCAGTAAACCTCCTTTGTACCTATTCCCTGATAACCCGACATAAATATTCATGAGCGCATAACACTGTCTCTTTTCTTATAGGCCCCTTCACTGATTGGCTGAATAACCTCACTACAAGGAAAGTGTAAGTGAGAAATCTGTCAGGTTAATGCTGTTTGGTGTCTCTTGTAATTTCAGGCATATAACAATGACTTAATCAGCATTTATGGAGAGAAACCGTATCTGTGCTAGATGGGACCTGTACGTTGTTATGGAAAACAGATGCATTTATGGCCACAGGGAGTCTCTCTCTCTCTCTCTCTCTCTCTCTCTCTCTCTCTCTCTCTCTCTCTCTCTCTCTCTCTCTCTCTCTCTCTCTCTCTCTCTCTCTCTCTCTCTCTCTCTCTCTCTCTCTCTCTCTCTCCCCTCTCTCCTCTCTCCCTCTCTCCCTCTCATGGCAAGATCTTAAGCAGAGAAAAGTGAAACGTGGAGAATTGGTGGAGGCGAACGGAGGTGAGCTAATGGATCAAAATTACCCCCGTCTGAAAGTTTTGACGAACGCTGACGAAATTGCTTTTCTTCCCCTCTCTCCCCAATCCCCCCCCCTCACCCTCACCCCTTCTCAATAGGAGACGCAGACAGAGAAATCCATCTGTAACAGGCATTGTCATCGCCTTGCAATTTACACCCATTCCTCTCAACAGTGGTTCTTGTGCTTGATGGCGTGATAAATTAATCTTTTTCTGTGCCACTGCGTCGATTCTTTTAAAAGAATACATTAAGGGGCGTTAGAGACTTTTTTTTCTCCCGGAGTAAACATTTTTTCTGTCTTTCTCTCTCTCAGTCACCATGACAAATCATATTCTCTGGAGATGAAGAGAAAATACCATGGAAATAGGAAAAATGAGAGCAGGATGGAGGAATGGAGAGGCAAAAAGCCATTTTGGAAAGCCGTCGTGCTAGCCGGATCAGTCTGAGCGCTGCGTTTGACAGAGTGCTCCGTGGAAACCATCACACATACTGCCGATGATAGTTGTGGTTGTTGTTGAAGAATTAAGTATGACCTTCACTCTAATCGTGTTAGACATTGGAAGGAAAGCGTCTAATCATCAATCACTCAGCAGTCAGCAGAGTGGAAAGATCACCCAACTCAAACACAGCAGGGACAAACAACAGCGTGCAGGGCTGTGACTATACCGGCCCACCTTTACCATTATCGCCAGGATTGTCCTCCGCTTAAAGCCAGTGCTGCTGTTTTAATGGCCTCTACTGTATGTGGTAGGAAAGTTTCTCAGCTGCTGGATTGTTATTTTTGTATAGAAGCACCTCTGTGTAGAAGCACCTCTGTAGCCCTACTTGTATTTGCAGAATCCCTCTCTGAGCGGGTTGAGTAGGTCTGGTTACATTTGGTGCCGTGACCCGAATGGAAGTGAGGTTTGCATGCACAGTACAGTTGTATCAAAATCACAGTAAAATATTTTTTTATTTTCACTTACGCTTCTACCGGTTATGTGGGGTAACGCAGCGCTGTTTTATCATATCAGATACATCTGAGTGTGTTGAATGTTATGTTATAATGCTGCGTTTGCTCAGCAGCTACTATGAGACATTTGTTGCACACTGGAATAAGCTAGATCGATATTAGGCATGGTAAAACATGGTAATTGCGGTCAAATCAAGAAAACGAGATTTAAACAATAAGAACTGTGTTGAGCTATATAACAATGATTCGTTTAGTGTCGATGAATGTATCCAAACAGTTGCTCGCCTGTCTAATAAAACACATAATATATTAAAGCATCTTTGTGTTTCCGGAAATCAAGGGTAACGCGGTTATGATGTCATTGATAGGCGATGCGTGGACACGGTTCGTGTCCTGGTTAAAATTGCTTATTTATCTAAATTTAAACATTGTTGGAAACATTTGGGATAATGTAAATACACAAGTCAACAAAATATATAACATTATTCTATATTTATGGCTGGTTTCATAGACAAGGCTCAAAACCAGGATTAGGCCTTAGTTAAATTAGGACATTTAAGTATGTTTTATAATTCATCTTGAGACAAAATGATGGCACTGACATATTTTAAGATAATTCAGTGCAAGTTGTTTTCAGTTAAAACATCTTAAACATGCATTTTAGTCTGGGACTAACTTAAGCCTTATTTATTATATATTATATAATAAAATGTAATTTATTCCTGTGACTTGTCTTCTTATTATTATTAATGTTGAAATCAGTTGTGCTTTTTGTGGAAACCATGATAATTTTTTTTGTTCAGTATTCAGATAGCCACGTACACACTGTGATGTTTAAGGAGTGACAACCGCATTTAAATGCGGGAGTGAGCGCCTAAATTATCATTCCGTGTGTGTACGGAACAAAACTGCGATGATTGACACGCGGTAACCAAAGCAACGTTTTGCCGTCTTGCATGTTTGGTATCCCCTATTCTGACCAAAGAAACATTACAGCCACAAAAGACTCGTTGTGTTGCTGCTTCACAGAATGCACTCTTGCGTTGTTGCCATGTCCACTAATCATTAAGCCTTTTTGGGCTTGTTGTTTATGCTTGGCTCATGAAGCAATCAAGTTTATGGAAATATTAAAGTGAGCAGGTGCAGGTCACTGTATTTTGGTCTTATATTCAGGATTTATATCAGTTTGTTGTGAGCTTGTTAGCTGTTTTCCTAGTAAGATCTGGCTTACAAGAGTCAGGGCACATACTGTTTTCCCTGTGACTTCTTGCACCGCACATTAAGAAGAGAGAAACATCTCTGATGCATGTTAAAATATGGCATTAAAGGGTTACTTCAGCGATTTAGCATTTAGCTTTGTATCAGTAGAAATCCGGTAGTATATTCGAATGATCGTGCCCCCCTCATATCCACCTGAGACGATTTGTATTTCAAATTAATTGAAAAGTTATGAAAGTTAACCTTCCATAGGCATGATCTGAAAACGCACCAGACTGAACACGTGCCGTGAATGTATCCCGCGCCAGCGCTTGCCTCGCTCTCGTGTTGAATGTAATCTGACTCCTGCTGCGTTTGTGCCGTGACACTCGTTCGGCTCACTCACATTATAATTGAACAGACGTGGTCAGATTTTAATTGTAGTGTCTGTTCTCTAACTGAACTAAATGGTTTTATTACTAAGAAAATGAAAACCCATTAGGGGTGGTGCTGCGGTGGGAAAATGAACCAGTAGCAGTGGCTTTGAGAGTGGCCTCGCAGGGCAGCGAAGCAAGTGCATTCTGGGAGTTGTTGTCTTTCATCCATATGAGCCAAAAATAAATTTTCTGGCTTTTCTCAGTCTAGAAGGCACCAAATTCAAAAATAAGCGCGGAAGTACCCCTTTAACAACTAGATGTGCAGTTCGGTTCCGTAAACAGAAATTGATTCTGTTGTAGAAAGCAGTTTTCACTCCAGTAAATTGCTGAACTGTGTGTGTACAGAACACGATTAGGCACTAAAAGGTGAATTGACAATCCAGTTTAGTTGTAGTGTGTACGTGGCCATGATTCAAAAGTTCAAAAGCATTTATACATGTCTACTCTTACTTTTTTGACCAATCTAACGCATTCTCTCTGAATAAAAGTATTCATTTATTTTAAATAATCTTCTTAACCCAAAACATTTATATATGTCATTGTGCTGCACACAAGGCAGTGCATTATTTGTTGCAGAGAGCATGCAACAAATAACATATCACAGTCAATTTTCATTCCCAATCTTTGTAATGTCTATAATCTATATATATATATTGTGTTTACTTTTGCATGAGAAACAATTTTGGTACTGTTGTTCCAAATATCCAATAGGAAGCCATACTAGTTGAGAATCACAGTGCTGCCTGGTGTGCAATAAGAATCGGGTTGAATATCCATCCTGATCCTTATTTTAAATCTCCCTAGAGGAAAAGAGAGAGAGAGAGAGAGACAGGCAGGTGAAGCATGGGGCCGAATGCAGATGTGACGCAAGTTCAGAGGGCTTGTGCTCCCTGCGGACGTCCCTCTGCCTTCAAGCAGCCATAGCGCATCACTTACCCAAGCCCTCTGCGGTGCCCCACTCATAAAAGACTCACTTTTAAGGGGATGAGAGGCAAATAAATCTTCTTTACAGTGGTTATAAAAGTAAAATGCAGGATTAAGACTGCCCTGCACAACCAGTGCACATACACAAACATATATATACATCATTTCCCCATTTCCCCAGAGCATAACCTACTGTGATTTCAAAGTGACCGCCATGGGGTCCTCAGGACACATTTTGAATGTCAGCATACGGTGGACAGCTGGAATAAGCCCTTTAGGATACACCGCCATGAGACAAGGTCAGTTTACTTAAAGTGACCATAAAGAACCAATTCAGTATTTGATCTGTCAGCCCATATGTGTCTGCAGATATACGCAGATCTATTTTTATTCCCGACTATGTTTTTTTTATACTACTCCTTTAACTACTGCTCGCTCGGATGGATCCATTTTCTTTCCCTTTTTCCCCCACTCTCTTTCCCTCTCTATCCCCAGCTCCTATCTCTATTTAAATACAAATGGAGGGCTCTTAAAAAGAAATTGTCCTCAAAATGCCGGAGTCCCTGTTGTATTTCACACTCAGGGAGCATGTCGCACCAGCCGCACACGTGTTGAAAGTGTGTGCCGAGAATTATTGGCGCCTGTGCCTCGTTTCCAAGGTTACAGGTTATTATTGGTTTGAGTGGGCTTCACGTGGCATGATGCAGCACGGGCTCTGAGAGGTGTTTATGGCAGCAGAAAAGGATCCAGATTTTAAAAGCAGCATTAGAAGGTTCGGCTCAGAGCACATGTTGAGGTGTGAGCTCATGACCTGTACTATTTATTTTAGATAAACTGATTTATTTCCCTGTTACTAAGTCGCAGTGATTTGCATTCTTTACAGGTGCTTCCTCCTTCCCTTGAAATCAGACTTCTTGTTTAGTTTGGTTGTGTTCCTTTGAGGAATTTTAGAGACGCCACCAGTGGCCAGAGAGGTCAATTGATTCACTTGATGTGCGTCTCAGATTATTTTTATATTAGTACAGAACATCCAGATCCAAATGGTCACACAGTCTCACACTGAATGCTATGTTTGTCTTTAGAGTTTTGAGCCAAGTGAATTTAAATGCCAAAAACTCCAAAAATAAATGAATACTTTTATTCAGCAAGAATGCACCAATGACCAGTAATAGTAATAATATCTATATTAGCTAGATATTATTAGTGTTAACCCATTTAATCCCAATTTTTTTTCCCAGACATGAAAATATCCAAATGATGTGTCATTAGTTAACCCCTAAAATAATCGTTATTATTATTATTATTAGAATTTTATGGGAAAGTGTGTGAAAAATTGTGGGATAATGTGTATACTGAGTCAACATATTTCTGCAGTCATCAAAATTCTTATACTGTTTATCTCAGCCAAGTTATTAACACATTTTAAACTGTTTCATCACATTCTAGGGTTACCCTTATACAACACTGAAAGGAATACTGAGATAAAAGACAAAATAATACAACCATCAACATATAACATTGTTATATTAGTGCAACCAGTATTAAAACATTAATATTGTAACTTATTTGTAACATTTTAACTTTTAATTTAGTGCAGTATTCACTGTAACTTTGTCATTGCGACATTTTAGTGCAATCTTCACTAACAACTTGGATCCAAATTGGATAGTTCACGTTTACTCACTCTATGACCTCTCTTAACCAAACTAAATAATTGTGAATTCATATATTAATACTAGACATAGAGATAATGTGTACCATAAATCTTTGTCATATCTTTATGTTAACATACTTTAATAACCTTCTGTTTTGGATCATTGATGCAGCCATCATCATCTCATGGTGCAAACAGGAAGTAAACGGCTCTGGTCATGTGACAATTTACACTAATCATGTGACACCACATATGTAATTGAGACCCTTGTTTCCATATTTGCGGGAAATGCACTAAAACTTTTGAATAGGATGAAGATGAAAATGTTGTTTAAGTACTGCCTTTGGAAGCAACAGAAGATACATGTTTCCCGACAAATTAAGTACAATTTACCTTGATCTTCAAATTTAAAGTTTTCACCCCCGGCTCTTAATGCATCGTGTTTCCTTTTTAAATAGTTGTGTTTGAGTCCCTTAGTTGTCCGCAGTGTGAAAACATGGATCTCAAAATCATACAGTCGCTTCTGGTAAGGGCTCAAATATGCAAAAGATGCTGGAAAACTGAAGAATTTTAGGGACCTGGAGGATTTTTGTGAAGAACATTGGGCAGTTTAACTGCTCAGGACAAACAAGGGACTCATAAACAACCATCACAAAACAAAAAACAGTTGTGGATCATCCAGGTGACGACACACAGTATTAAGAATCAAGGGTACATAAACTGAACTGATCATTTTTATAAATTCAGCGATTTTTTTTGTTGTGTGGACTATGTAAACATCTTTTATTTAAAATATATTATTCAGGTAGGCTGAATAAATAAAAAAATATGCCTTTTCTATGATCCCTCTTATTTTGTTAAAATTATTCACATTTTGGCAGATTCTGCAAGGGGTGTGTAAACTTTTGAGCAAGTCTGTGTAATGTCTCAAGCTGTGCTTAGATTTGGCCTCAACATGAATTTCAATTAGAAATCCAAGCTATTCTATCCACGTATATATGCATGCCAGTAATTGTCTCTTGTGCCTTTTTTCATTTTTTCGAAAGAATGTTTAGGAAAACCAATGGAAGCAGAGTTGACAGTTAAATGAAACACCTGAGAATTCCATCGAGTCTCTTGAGCTGTGAAAGAGCAATAAACTTTTCCCCTGAGAAACGAGGGGATGTTTAAAAATTGAACAGCAAACAAACTGACATCCTCAAAAGACAACAAGATTCGATGGCAAAGATAAGAGAAATGGATCTGTGAGGTTTTGTGACCACAGAGCAGGACTCCCGTTGGGAGGGACTGAAGTGTCTATCTGTGTTTGGCTGGCTTCAGGGGGCAGGTGCGTTTCAGGCTTGAATCCTTTCGTTATGCTTTCTCCTCCTGTACGTCTTTGTACAATGAGAAGGCGAGGAGGGGGGAGAGGGACCTTGTGAAGACGAAACCTCCTGCAAAGAAGCAATTAACAGCATAGCCCTGTCAAATTCTCTCACTCTCTCTTTCTCCTCAGTCTCCTCTAACAAGGCCACAAAATGACTCACCTCTCATTGGGCGGGTGAGATGCCCTGAGAAACAGCACAGAGCATCACACCAGAGTATTTCCACTCTCCAGAACCGCCGAGATTCATTCCTCCTCGTCTTCAAGACTCTTCTGTGAAAATGAATGCAGTCAGCCAAGGTCAGTAATACTGTAATCGTGTGCAACACTCGGAATATGGAATATAAACCAAGCATATTTAATGCAGAGGAGAGGAAGTCCCCTGTTGGAAGCACGGATGGTGAAAACCACCCTCACTGCATGTTATGTATGCATATGTGCGATGCAAACACATGAATTATGCATCGCATAAATGACAGAAATGACAGGACAGAACTCTAGTTGTGTTCAACAGCTGAACTGAAATGGCAGAGGACTTGTGGCCCGCAGAATTCTTCGGAAAGATCTCCCTTGCTTTATGGGCCCCTTCAAACCCCCTTTGATGCTTTTTTTGTGATGCATATCATTATTGTGATAGAACTGTAAATTGCTTAACAACACAGCACATTGTGAGAGTAGATTTGTATGCGGTTGCTGAGCTGATCACTTACAGAACAACTTTGACCTGAAAGGTTAAGTCCGTTACTGAACGTGTTTGCGTGTGTGTGCGTGCCTGCTATTTCATGACTTATTTACAATGTTAAAGAGTTGGATTCTTATGCTAAACATGGCAAAAATTGAGTTGGACGTATGACATATACACTCCTTCCTGATTTGAAAAGTCTGTTTCGAGTATGGGCTTGTGTGAGTTCATAATAGGTGGAATTGCTTGTATGGGCACTTCTCCTGGATGAGCGCATGTGGAGCATGCACATCAACGAGATTAATTTGGGTTACGGAAGCCGTCGGCAGCGTGGGCATTTTGTTTTTAGACCACAAAATCAACAATGTCACTAAAGAGGTGTTTTTCTGGATGTGAGGGACTCATCTGCAAAGATGAAGTTGACGATGCTGACTCGCCATCTCCGCAGTAGTGGACGCACATATAGAGAGAAATGCACATTTCATACGGATTAGGCCTAGTTAATAATGTTTTTAATTGTTTAGTTTAAAAGTAGACATTTAAAGAGATATTTCTCATTTGTGTGAGGCAAGTAGCCTATACGCTGCGTTTCGATTCATTTATGAGACGCTCCAATTCACGTGCAATGCAAGTGATCACGCCGACGCCTCCATGTCACAATTATTTTGTCTGCTATGTTTGCTTCTTATTTATTAAATCTATTCAATTGGTTGATGAAACTTTGATAAAAATTAAGATACAATTTACTCAAAACAAAATTCACTTTAAAGAAAGGCTTTTACAAAACTTAATAAAGTGGTCAAAATCACGTCTGACCCACTCCATGTCTTCCGACATATTGAGCATCTTATGATGTGCCTATCTTATGATGTGCTGTTCCCTTTCATAATCAGCGTAGATTAAATAAAAAAATAACTACAGTATTTAAACATTAATATAAAACTAATTGTGTTTTTTAATGGCTATTTCAGCGGGATTCGAGCGAGCGTCGTTTTACCGGTGAAGTTCATAAGTGGAGTTCATGACCTGCCACAGGATGGCACTGTATTCACTGTCATAATCTTGATGCTTTAAATCGTTTCCCGAAACAATCAGAGAAACACTTCCAAGATTTAAGAGGCTTCGTTTTTCCATCCCAATACTCAATAGTTTTAGGCATTTTTGCAAATGTTTCGATCAGGTTTAGATGTTTTAGAGAGTTTACTCATTTTCAGCCTGATTTTAAACATTAACGTTATCTGTAATGTCATTTTTCATGTTTGGAAAAAAAAAATAGCCAATCAGATTTAGACTTAGTCGGCGTCGTGTCATAGCTAGGGAACACCCACATTCGCCATATGCCGTGGGAAAAAACAAGCCATTAGAATGAATGAACGTAGACCTTGTTAGACGCTTTATCTTTACTCTTTGTACTGATTACGATTTATTTTTGCTTGGTGCAGTCCTGAAAAGTTGCCATGTGGCGTTCTGCACCTCTAATAAGTTATCTGAAGTTTTAGAGTAAATATAAAGTGTCTAAACAGATCTTCGTGCATTCATTCTAATGGCTTGTTTTCTCCCATGGCATATGGCGAATATGGCGTTTTTGTGGGCGTTCCCATTAATGCCTATACACACATTTGACTTTACAACACACAAACGCACACCTTTATTTATTCTCATTTTCTCTTGCTTTCTTAATATACAATGAGTGTACACAAATAGATTAGTAATCAATTAAAAAATTAATTAGCACCCTTTCATGGTATGCACAGTCCGTGCGGCTGCAGGCCCCACTGGATGCAGTTTGTTTTTCCAGAGCAGCAACTGAGTTCTGCAAGTGTGTTTGTTTGTTCCTGTTTTTTTTTTTTTTTTTTTTCGTTTCTGGTTTGCTCCTTACCAGTCGAAACCGGTGAGTGAAACTGCAAACATATATTGAATAGAAAGTTATCCATGTATTTCCGTGTGTGTGTGTGTGTGTGTGTGTGTGCTCTCTTTAGCTCCGCCCACTGCACGCCTCCACGAGTTTGGCTGTTTTCGGGAAAAAGCGTATCTGTCTTTTATAAATATGATAAAACTAAAGACTCTTCTGAGATATGGAGGATGCAGTACTACTCTACAGGTACTCAAGATTAACATGAGATTGGCTGAAACTGTGTTATCCCCCCTCCCCTTCTCCCTTAAAGGTAATTTTGGGAGGAGTACGCCCATCTAATCTTAAAATTAATAACAAGGTATAAAACCATCCTCTTATCACTTCCTGTTGTTAGTTCTTCAGCATCCCTTCTCCTCCCCTTCTCCTCCTTTTGTATAATTTAGCCTGTGTTATAGGTGGCAATCGGAGCTTGAGTAGAATATCCTCTCTGACCCCCTCTATAGCAGACAGCAAGCCAAATCTGTTTACCACTTTCACTAAGATTATATGGACACATGAACTCATGCATCATTCTTGTGTGTGTGTGTGTGTGTGTGTGTGTGTGTGTGTGTGTGTGTGTGTGTGTGTGTGTGTGTGTGTGTGTGTGTGGACTGGTAATCCCTACGTTATGGGGACAAAATGTCCCCACAAAGATGGCAATATCCAAATTTTTGTCCTTGTGGGGACATTTTTTGGTCCCCATGTGGAAAACATCTTATAAATCACACTAAGTGATGTTTTTGAAAATGTAAAAATGCAGCATGTCTCCTGTGATGGGTAGGTTTAGGGGCAGGGGCAGTGTAGGGGGATAGAAAATATGGTTTGTACAGTATAAAATGCATTACGCCTATGGAATGTCCCCATAAAACATGGAAACACAACGTGTGTGTGTGTGTGTGTGTGTGTGTGTGTGTGTGTGTGTGTGTGTGTGTGTGTGTGTGTGTGTGTGTGTGTGTGTGTGTGTGTGTGTGTGTACATGTTTTTCTATCCCGGTGAGGACTTCAACCTGAATGCATACAGACTTTCCATGAGGAAATCATACAGAATTAGTTTTTTTTTTATTTTTATGTAAAAATGCAGAAAGTCTCCACCATGCCTTCACATGTATCCCTTTTGGGTTCCACTTTTTTGGAGCCAATGTATACAGTATATAAATGCTATTAAGAACTACAACGCCAAACTGATACAGAGTAGGTTTGAAAATGGATTAGAAATGATCAGACTGCACAGGGACTGCTGCAGTCTCTCATGCAGTTTCATAATTCAGAGATTCATCAACAGTTTTAGCGTTGCATCAATTCACCATCCCACATTACAAAGGTTTTGAATTGTGTTTTGTCTCATACGGTATAGCACATTACCCATTACCTTGAATATGATACGGTAATTTGACAGATACCAGATTATAAGCAAATGAAAAGTTAATTTTTGAAATGTGCTACAACAGTTTTGTTGGACTAGATGATTACAAAAAACATTATAAAGACAGTTTTGCATTATAGTCGGCTCCTGCATATGTATAAACACCAAAAAACTATTATATCCCATTTTTTATCATCTCAGAGCGCTTATCAAAATATTTGATTACAAGTGACAGGTGAATTAGAAATTTAAAAATACATTACATTATCTCTCCTTTTCACTGTTTGATCCTCGCAATCCCCGCCTATCCGTCTCCATATATTTGACATCCTTAAAAAAAGGGTGTCCGGAATATATCAGCCCAGGTTCGTGGGCCTGAAAACACGAGATGGATATATTCTGGCCGCCATTTTTGGTTAAGCTGTAGACAGTGAAGATAAGTGAAGTGTGAGGATTTTTGTGTGTGTATGTATGCATGTGTGTCTGTGTTTGTATGCCGTCGCCGCTGCTCTTCCTCACACGCTGCCAAAGGGAGGAGGGACCGTGTGTAATTTGGCTGCGGGAAGAGCGGCAGAAAACAATTATGTGCACGAGGTGGCCACGGAGATGAGGCAATCGCCGCACGGTATAATGGAGAGGACGGTTGACACATGGGCTTTATCCTCCTCTGGTATTGTTTGAATGTGGGCAAAATGACTCCACTATATTGTCAGGACCTAAAATGAATTGCCAATTATATCCGATGGCATCCCATTGGAGAGTAGGTAACATTTAAAGTGATGGATAGAGACAGGGAGGATCTTTAGTGGATGCCTTTTTTATTCAGAAATGGCTAAAATTTTCCTTGCGAGTCTGGTGCGCAAGTTAAGTTGGGAATGTGAAATAAACAGTGAACAAACAGCTTTAAACAGATATTCATTGAATCATACGGTTGCTCTCAGAGGTAAATCGATTTTGAAGTTCCAATTTTTATTTTTCTTAACAATAAGTTGAAATCTGCCATTCCCTGTTGTGTTTTCAGGATGGTGTAGAAGAGGAAGACTTTTGTTTTTCTTCTTTGAGTAATCACCGTGCTCAAATGGCAGTTGTTTGCCTTGTTTTGACATCTTTGTAGTGCAGTTTGTGTGTTTTATTCACCAGGGGATACAGCTATAATACAGCATGCTCTTTTTAACTTACAGGTATTCTCAGATGGTAGTTTTTGGGGGTGGAGTGTGGGGGGATTTGACATCTTTAGGCCGTCTTTTAGTGTATTTCAAATCTTGCTCACTCGAGAGTCCAACTGTAAACTCCAGCATATTATTTAGTGTGTGTTTGCTTATCATCCAAAGAACTCAATTTCCATTACAATATTTCTGCACATCAGTTTCATCAGCGATTCTTTTTTCCGTAAGAAAGAGTGGAAGAGAGAGACTAATCCTCCCACCTCTGTTCACCCAGGATGCAGCTGTGTGAATGAAGCTCAGCTAATAAGCAGGATCAACCATGTTCCATTCCAACTTATTTAAGTACATCTCCAAATGCCAAGTTACTTTTTCACATGTTCCATTTTTCGACATTCCTCGCTTTTTACCTGTTCTCACTCTCACTCTGTTCATTTTCCTTGAGTGAGCACGGTTACCTGCACGGCTGATTTATGTCTGGTACATCCTGTCTGAACATAGAAATCTACCCTGTTACATCCATTTCCACCATTAATTTCACTTTAATTTAGACTCTTATGCTGACACGTCTGAGATTCTCCTAAAATCCTAATATTATAAGGTTGAATCTCACGAAACATGCAGAGTATGGGTCATATTTCAACATTCATACATTCATACATCCTCATACATGTATACCATTCAAAAGTTTGGTGTCAGTATGATTTTTCTTTATCTTTTTTTAAAGAAAATATTATTTGATAGTTATAATACATAAAACACACTTCTCTTTCTAATAAATGCTGTTATTTTGACCTTTCTTATTATCAAAGAATCCTGAAACTAACATTTTGAGCAGCACAACTGTTTCAACATTCATAATAAAAAGGAATGTTACTTTCAAATCAGAATTAGAATGATTTTTGAAGGATCGCAATTCTTTTCAACATTCATAATAATAAGAAATAATTCCTGAGAACCAAATCCACATATTAGTATGATTTCTGAAGGCTGGAGTATGGCGACTAAAAAATCAGCTTTGCCATCATACATTACATTTTTAAATATATTAAAACAGAAAACTGTTTTTACATTGAAATATTCTTACCTGATGGTGATAATATTTGGTTCCTTGCCACCGTCGCCTTTGGCTTTTCAGCCGAATAAAATTCTGTTGCATTTTTTTACTGTTTAACACTGTGAAGCTGCTTTGAAACAATCAGCATTGTAAAAAGCGCTATATGAATAAAGGTGACTTGACTATTATTTCACAGTACTATTTTTTTTATGTATTTTTAATTAAGCAACCTCACCAAGCATAAGGAACTTTTTTTCAAAAACCTTCTTAAAAATGTGAACATTTGAATAAAAGTGTATGTATCATTTTTGTTATTTTTTTATTAAGTACTGTCCTGAATTACATCCAGTATTTTATATAAAAGATGTTTAAATGGTCCACAAGATAAAATAAAAGTTGAATCCATAAAAATGACCCCGCTCAAAATTCCCAATATTTTTTTTGCTTCTTTTTTTTTTCATGAATGATATTTTCATGAATCTCATTCAGACATAAAACACAATTCACAGTGCAATACACGGTCACATTTCTTTTTGAGTAAGACTAAAACTAAATATACAGAGGTAAATAACGTAGTGCAACACAGAATTTGTAAAAACATACATTTATTTATAGCATTTTTTTTGTAGACCAAGGGTTGTGGGTTCAGTTCAGTTCCCGTTCAGTTGATCAAACAGTAATACATTAAAATCTTAAAGGTTTTTAGTTTTTTTTTTACATATCATTCTACATCTGCTTCTACTTGTGTGAATAACCATGCTCATTTTTGATTTTCCGTCTGCAATTTCACTGTGTGTGTGTGTGTGTGTGTGTGTGTGTGTGTGTGTGTGTGTGTGTGTGTGTGTGTGTGTGTGTGTGTGTGTGTGTGTGTGTGTGTGTGTGTGTGTGTGTGTGTGTGTGTGTGTGTGTGTGTGTGTGTGTGTGTGTGTGTGTGTGTGTGTGTGTGTGTGTGTGTGTGTGTGTGTGTGTGTGTGTGTGTGTGTGTGTGTGTGTGTGTGTGTGTGTGTGTGTGTGTGTGACCCACTCTTTGCAGATGCTTTGAACAGCCCAGAGTCCCCATTCTGACACGTGTGACTGACTGACAGAGAGGACAGACGCAGGGAGAATGATGCATTGTATGTTTAACCGCCCCACAACCTTCTGGAATGCCCAGCAAGAGCTGGGAGTCATTAACTTTTAAAGCAGGCAGACTGAGCGAGAGCGACGGAAAGAGAGGGGTCAGACAGACACAGGGGCCAGTGTCCATACTGCTGCTCTGTGGCATACCAATCCCTCCCAAAACCCCTTCAAACGGGTCTGATGGACAAGAGCGAGAGGGCAGGGCGCAACCCGGCAATGGCGGGGTGTCGCTGCTGTCATCCGCCATGGCACAGGTGGCACAGGTGGCATTGAGGATACGGGCAGGTATGTGTGCATCAGAGGAACAAGAGGGTTGATTGACAGGTCTCATCAGAGACAGCCTAATGACACCCCCAACCACCAATTAAGGCTCATCAAGGTCCCCAATTGAATGTCGCTGATAAATAATGTATGCCCTCAGTAATTCCACATAATCTTGATACTGGAGAGTCAAAGGTGTATGCATTATTAATGGGGCCAAATTGGACTTTAATAACTGCCTCAGTGAATCCTACACGGTGGAGGAATTCACTTATGTTAATATGGCTTTATTATTAATGGGGTGACGGTTTTCTAAAATGTTAACTGACTGAAGCACTCCAGAGGCAATTCCCAAGATTGACGAGTCCACCATCCGGGAGAACTGGAGCGTTCTTATTTATTTACCGGCCTACCTGTGGTGTGTCGGCCCGGACTATTAGATCAATAATTTGTTCATCAAATCATTAGCTTGTATTAGAATGGCACTATTATGCGGGTGGCACGTTCGGAAGACAGGACGTCGTTAATCGCATATTAGCTCGAGACGGACCGGCTTACTCTTAACAAACACAGATGAGACGATAAAGGTGGCACTATATAGTTTGTTTGGAGTGTTGCTGTTGCCTTAATTGGCTGACAATGAGTTGGCTGATGGGATCCTGGAGAATATCACTAAACGATGTCACTAAATGATGAGCATTTAATCTGAAAAGATCTCCCGGGGATTAAAGCATCAGCACATCATTGTGTTTTGAGTGAAAAGACTAATATTTGCTGTAAACCTGCTGTCGTTAGACTGAGGAGCAATTTTCTTATCCGTTCCCACTCTCGAGGGCCTGATACAGGAGCACTTTGTAAACACAAGTTACAAGAGAAGTTTCTGTGGATCTGAAACTGGTTCTTAGCTTCTGTAAGCTTGTTGAAACTTCAGATATCATGTCTGTGCATGCGTCCCAGAAAGGAAGGAAAGTGATTGAATTGTTTGTGCGTTTCCCTTGCATTTGCATACGTCCGCGGCGCATCAGAGGCGCGGTTCTGCTTCGCTTCTCTGAGCTAATCTACCTGGCAGAGGCTCTGAGATGTTGCTGGCACGTACACGGATCACAGCCCACTTGCACAACATCACAAAGAAGCCAAATGAAAATATGTGTTTTCCATTTGTGTCTAGAAAACTCTGTGATGATTAAGAGATGCTTGTTTTTGAACTTATTCGGATTTTGGAGGTACAAAGTTCTAAATCAATTATGCAGCGTAAACATTGAGCCTCAGTATGAGCACAAACAAGAAGTTTCATCTTCACCGAGTGGTACTTTTCAGTACAGTTCAGTAAGGTATGCAATTTTTGCTGTTTCCATTGTCAGACTTTGTGAATGGTACCCTAGTTCTGAACTGTACGGCACCCTTCTGTTGGGGTACCTAGCACAGTAGTCCGGTACTAAAGGGTGGAGCTAGACTCATTGCAGAACGTTGATTGGTTGACAGAGAATCGTCCCTTGCGCATGCTTTTTCGTCTGTGTTTTTCCTTGCAGCCTGAGCCTTAGCTCAAACAAAGTGTGCCTTCTTGTGACAAAAAGCCACATGCCGAGAAGCAAGAACATGATCTGCTGTATGTCGACCATTGTTGTTTACCTTTGTTGAGTCGTTTTCTTCTTCACGTGAGAATGATGTTGATCGCTACACCACGCCTATTATAAGCGTACTGTTGGCGGTGGAAACGCAATCCGGACCAGGGTTTACGGCCCTGAATGCACTGTACTGAAGTGTAGCGCTCGGCGGACCGAATATACTGACACACATCCGGTTTCTTTCTCAATTGCTCACTTAAGACATAACCGAGAGAATCAACCCAGGCTCATTGGAAATACATGACTATGCCTACATTTTTGCAAACCCTGAAATATGTGCCTCCAGGTACGTTTCCCTGCACTTTTCGGGTGAAACGTCCACTAGAGGCGCTAAGTGGTATCAGTTTGTCTCAACCCCCAAAAGCGATCAGTGTTGAGTCCACTCGCCGAAGATCATATTCGAAAATTGCGTCATTACGTCAGCTTTGATTGTAAAATGCCATTGGCTCTTGTGTGTCTCGTGACCGACCGCGTCACGCTCAAGAGTTAAGAGTATTATTTGAATGAAATATGAACGAGTGGAGGGTGTTCACACGGAGCGGCGGATTGGATCATCATTTCAGCGATAGTAAGATCAACTCTGTTCTTCACATGAAGATATCGTATGACTTCAGAAGACTTGGAATGCAACATGAGTTAAAACTTTTACACTGTTTTGGTCAGTTTTTGCAATAAATACCTGTGACTGTACTTTTATTTTTCTGTTATGTGTTTTATTGTTGAGAATTGGTTAGGTTTAGGGTAGGAGTGGGGTTAGTTGCTCCAAGATATAAAAGTAGCCTTTAAATATTCATAAAATCATGTCTACTTTTACAAATGCAAAGAATTAAATGTATTTCAATAGGAATTAAAATCCGTGCTTACACCACGTTTTTCTTGAATTGTCCAGGGAAACGTACCTGGAGGTACATATTTCAGGGTTTGCAAAAATGTAGGCAGAGTCACGTATTTCCAATGAGCCTGGGTTGAAGAGAAAACTAGCTGAGGCGGGTATGAGTGTATGTCCGTTCAAGAGCAAGTAAATGCGAAAGAGGAATAAATTCGGTGTTCAAGCACTGTCTAAAACATGACTCTCTCTTTCTTCTTCTTTCCATTTTTGCCTCTTCTTCCACGTTTAAAATCGTTTAAATGTGTAAATTGGCAAGACAAAACACATCCAAATGATGAACTTTTACTCTATGATGGTTGAACGTTGCAGTTAATCCCCGAATCACATGCGTGCTGAACAGTAGGGCCTGGTCCACGGGCCGTTCTACCCCTAAAAATGAACACATTTATCATCATGATTGCTATCTACTAAATGTGTCCCTGTCCCCAAAAATGTTGGTACTCAAAAGCGCTTCCCTCCATGATTTCTGCTGTTTATTTTTACCATGTATGCACACCAGTTATGCGCACCCCTTCTTATATATATATTTTTACCTTCTTTCATTGTCTCTTTTGTTTTATGGTTTTATATTCACTCATTTTTCCTCCAAAAGTGGCTTATGGACTTTGTTCCTTTTTATCTGTTTCTTCTGAATTCATTTTTCCTTATCTTGCAAAACTGCAGTTCTCAAAGAAAAGAAAAAAAAACACTGAAGTATGTTGTGACTTCCTAAAAAGCATCAAGTGTGTGTTTCAATGGACTATGCTTGTGCCCAACCAATTGAGAAGCAATAAAATCTCCTGGATATCAGATACTGGTGTCCTTACAGATGCAGCATGCAAGTATCACATTATTTTTGTATATATCTTAAGAGATCATTATCACCAAGAACTGATTCCGTCACTTCGCTGTCACAGTTCAATTGAAATCAATTTATCTTTTGTGATGTTTCCTGTTCGGTGTGTGGTAGAGGTGCTGCAGTGTGTTCAGCGGATTTCCAGGAGTGTGTTTTGAGATCTGCATGTGCATGCATCAGGTCGGTCTAATCTAGGTAACTGTGGTTGCCTGGGAAACGCTATTGTTTGTGGGCTTAATTAATGAGAAATATTAGATGGCAGACATTAGCGCAGCTGGAGTTGCTCTCTTTCTACCTTGTTAACCTCTTCTTGCACTCACTCCATCACCTCCATCCCCCACTTCCTCTCTCTTCATTACATGTTCATCTGGCCGTGCGACTTGGCTTCATGTGTGCAGCTGATACGGCAGATCGAACAGGACAGGTGTTTTCCGTTTCATCACGGCCTGTGTCTGAGGTTCGGGCAGTTGAAGGAACGGAAAAGCAGAAGGTGGGGGCAGATAGGCGTGGGGCTGGCAGTTCATCGTCTGCATGGGGCAGAAGCCTAACAGACTTCCTGACATCCCATCGATATATTGACAGCCGCTGTCACTTGGGCGGCTTTAGTGATGTGCAGAGCTCTGGCACATGAGGCTGATGGCTTGGCTTCGATTGGTTGTGTTTTTCCATGCTGTCTTAATACCAACAGCATTCTGGGCAGGTCATTTCGATGGCAGCCCGGACATTTGCTTTGCCAACATTTGTGCCAGTGCTCGCTATTAGATTAAAATGGCCTTTTTCATCTCAGAATATCCTCCAGCGCTTAATGTTTTTACTGGCCTAGTGTATCTCTTTTGTCTATTTGTTCCCTGCGGTAGATTTAGCCATTGATTTCACAGTAAATCTTGCTCATCAAGCAAGCCTGGATTACTTTTACTCCAAGTTTAGATGGGTCTGAACATCCAGTTCTTTTGTTCTCCATCTTTTCCAACCAATGCTCCTCATAAATCATTTCTTAACTACCCCAGCTTTCTGTTTTGGCCAGCAGTGAAAATCTGTGCTGAAATGGTACTTGATCTTTTCTTCTCACTCCTTCATATATATAGTGATGCTGCTTTACAATTTGGTCAAAAGATGTCATCGTGCACAAATACTTCATTTTGAAAAGATTTGTGATAGGTGGTTAAGTGCAGAAGATTTTGGAACATAGCATCTCCCACACAGAGGAAGTATATTGTTTTTTCTCCATGTTTTTATTCACCCTATTGTTCTGAGAGGAAGCAAGAGAAGAGTGCTTCTACATCCAGCGATGTCACGGTCTGAGGAAGCTTAGACCCAAGTAAGTGTCTGAGTGTAGAGTCAACTACGGAGAGCAGATCCTAAATTTCCGTTGACATTTACAGAAGGGCTGCTTCCAATTAACCTTCAAGTGTCTCCTCACCTCCTCATGCTGATTACATTTTTGCCTAACAAACAGGCTAATTTGTTATTAGCAGGCTGTTGGAGAACTCGCGTTCATTTTCATCAATAGGAAATTGCGATGTGGGAGTGATTGCTTGGATTTCTTTGTGTCGGTTGGCATGCATTGTTCGATTTTTCCCTCTATTCATCTACTTCTGTTACCAGTAGCACAAATGGGATCAGTTTATATGGACTGCTGCTGCTGTACACACCTTCCTCATTTAGCACTGGAGAAAGACAATTGTTTTCCACCTGACTCTTCTGAATACACTCTCGCTCAGACATACAGAAACATGCAGATGTTTAGCGTGGCATACGGGGAGATTGCTCCCGTGGGCAGGAAGGCACAGCAGGGGTGCACTTTCGCACAGTTCTGCCAGGTGAGAGAAAGTAAAACTGAGAGGCAAAGTAAAAAATCAGGGGGAGGGGAGTGTATACCCAGCCTGCCTTGTGCTGCCCTGATAACGCTCCCCTCCTCTTCTCGCCGCAGGCCTGTGGAGGAGGGCGCAGAGGCCCTTGCCTGCAGCCAACCCACCCAGGAATCTTATCTTTCCTGCAGCCTGTTCTGCTGCCTGAAACCCCATCAGACCCTGGGACTTGGTCACTCACCACACACATATACAGGTTTGCAGATGGTCACATGTATTACAGATGCATACCAAATTGCTTGGTCAGAAAGAGAAAAACAAAACTCTTCCACAATCAGGAAACCGACAGCACACAGAGCTCAAATTCCACTTTTGTTCTCAATTCAGAATTGAATTGACCCTTGGCAAATACCCACCCCCTTTTGTTACTGTTGCTACGTCCGACTATGCCACGGTGCTCTCATGCATCACATAATTCTCTCACGCAGTGGAAAATGCATCGTGCCTCTCTTCGTACTAATTCATTTATAGCACCAAATAAACATGAATGAACATAAGAGGAATGTTGTTTAATCTTCGGAAAGATGTCAATACACACCATTTTTCAAATTCAAGTCATCCGACGTTAATCTACTAACTCTCCAGACTGCTTTATCAGACAAAATGGTGGATTGGTCAGATCGCCTGTCAATCAAACTCCTGGCGAAGGGTGAATCGAGAATACACCTTTAATTTCCGTTGCCGTTTCAGGGAGCAGAATTGCAACTGGAATTAGAATTAAGATGATTGAAATTCCATGAAAAAAAACAAAAAACGAATTCATATTACTTAATATGTATTTAACTACGACAAGACTTTTAGTATTGCCTTGACAAAGCCTTGTTTGAAAGTTTTGATTAAAGGATTGACATACAGACGGGTGGATAGATGGACGAATCGATGGACAGACGGATGGATGTACGAATGGATAGTGTTTTCAACCACACAGTATGATTGTTTCTGTTACAATGATTCAAATGATCACAGAAGTACTGGGATAAATGTTTATAGTTTATAGGGGGTTTAAACTCAAGCGTTTAAATTATATTAAGCCTTAAAGTTCTGCATAATTAGGGGCGTAGCCACTTGAGTGACCGGTGGATTGTCACAATGGTCACGCTAGGTGGACGTGGTTGCAGCAACCAGGCACCTCAGCTCCAACCACGTCCCGCTTCTTTGCCCATTTTTAGTTATTCGGGAGTGACGCGCTGCCAAGATGGCGTCAGCCGGCTTTAGGTTTCAAAACTGCTCTTCAGAAACCTACGGGTGATGTCACGAACACTACGTTCATATTTTTTTACAGTCTATGATATAAACACTGATTTCTACGGTAGCGATCGAAACAAATCAACATTTGAGAGTAACTTGAAGCTTTAAATAAAGATTGTCAATTACATCGTTACACCAGTAGGTGGCGACAATTGACTGTGAATCATCCATTCAAGAGATTTGTTCAAAAAACGCTGATTCATCCAGTAATTAAACAAGTGAAGTCTTTATGAGTGAGTCGTTAAATCATTAATTTAAAACGATTGTTTTAAAAAAACTATTTAAATTAATTTAACATTTTTTTATTTAGTAAATTCTGTTATTTTGTTCAGTTGTCTATTAAGAATTGTGATCATTTAAAAAAAACAATTTTTTTTGCATTGCATTCCAAAAAATTTTTTTAATTGTTTTTATTCAAATTCCAGTTGAACTTCCTGTAGGGTGCGGCCATTTCGATTTAAATTCATTCATTCTTCATTCAACCCTTTCATGTTCATGCCTAATCTTTGCATGTGCACGACAGTCGTGAGTTTATCAGTGGCGCTTTTTCTCTCGACGGTTCGGTGGGTCATCTGTCATGCTGTGAGCCAGGTGACTCCTGACTGCTTCCCTACTCTCCCGAAATGCGTATTGACATCTCGCTTTCCTTCTAAACTGTGTCTTGACAAGGCAGGGGAATCCGAGCCAAAAGACACAGACTGCAGCTGTGTGAGTTTAGGAAACTGGGTTTTTGAAAGCCTAACCGTACAAAGCTTTTCATTTAATCATTCCTGTCTTGTCCTGATGATGATTCTGACAGATTACAAGAAAAAATCTGAACAGAAACAGCAGATTGTGAATGGCTAATTGCTTGTCGTGTTTGTTTGGGTCTGTTAGGCCTATTGCTGAAATTGCATATTCTGCTTAACTGCTAAAGAGCTCCTGTAGCTCATATTGTGGAGTTTGGTGCTGGCAATGCCAAGGTCATGATGTATATTAACAGGGGACAGTATACTGATCAAATGTATAACTATAAACATTTCTGTACAAAAATATAAATATAGATGCAAGAATGGCAAAAATTCACACATTATATGAGGCACTGTGAATGATATACTGTGTTCCACATTGACTTTATCACTGTTTCGACCTGTATTAGCATCTGTCTCGGGTGATCCAATGATGATTTGTCATCAAAACCGATTGCTGTTTACACAGGGTATTAACATGCATCTCAAATGCATCTCTAGTGACCACTTTTGATTTGGATTTCAGGAGAGGTAAGATACTAAAGGGAAGGGACTCTGATTTCATGATAATTCTCTTGATATGTCAGTGTGTTGACTACATTTATATGTCAGGCATTGTGGAAATGTTTATTTATATGTGACATGCTCCTTTTTGAGTCACTCTGACCCAGAAACATAATTGTGTTCAATGCGCTAAAGTAAAAAGGAAAGTCTTTGCTTTCCAATGATAATTGTATCCATGTATACCGTTTACGTAGGTATAACTGCTTAAAAACTGGCTTAGACTTCTTTTCTTTTTAGTGCATAAAACATGAAGTATTTTCTGGGTCACGGTGACCTAAATTGATGGATCAGGTCACATATGTATGGGGAATTGTTTTAAAAGTCTAGTTTTGGTAAAATGCTTGTTAGGTTGATGACCCTATTTGGGATGCATCAGGATTTTTCCGAAAGGGGCTGGATTGGAGACACTTTGGACGCTGTATAGCACTTCTGATTGGATCGATGATTTACTGCCAACTACATAAGCTAAGTGGACATTTGTAAATAGTGACTGCGTTATGGAGGATAATCAGATATTTATTTGTATTTTATTATTAATTTGCGTTTACGTCTCTCAAATAGTGAGCTTAGCCAGCCACAACGGTTTGTAATCATGTTTACCGCAATCAGGTTAAATGCAATTTTCAATTCTATTTAAGGGGTCATGAACTGAAAAAATCTAATTTTCAGAACTAAAAAATTCCTTGTTAGTCCAAACAGCTTTTATTTTTATCAAGCCCAGCAAACAACTCATGGTGAAATGTGCCGATAGTTGAAAGACCGCCTATTTTCTGCAAAAAAAAATAAACGCCTACTTTATCATTGCAACTTTGGCCCCACCCACTGGTGTGTTAGTGAGATGATGAGGATAGGAGAGCGAAACAGAATGGACTACAAATAACATTAACTTCCAAACGATCCTAATGCTAGGAATGTTGTTAATTATTTTCAATCATGTTGAAAATCTCAGCAATTTCAGTGCAGGCTTTGCAAACAGACTTTTACGACTCGACAGTAATGCGACAACATGTAACTAACTGTGGTAATTCTCATGCCTGATCTGTGACCAGTGATTTCTGATATGTAATGATTCATGTACAGTCAGATGTTCAGATAGTCTGAGTCAGTAAATCAAACCAGTTACTAAATGGCCAACTTCACGTTGTTTCTCTTATTAGGATGAAAATAATCTTTTATTTAAACTGTGATTAATTTATATATAGAAAGCAATCAAAGAACACTCCATTCGATTGCTAGAGCTGCTGTCAATCAAACAGCGTGAGTTTATCAGTGACTGAGTTCTGGCCTCATGCAAAACTCCCGTTATAATCTATGAATCTCTAATTTACATTATGTTCGCATTGTTAGTTATGATAAAAGCGCTCATTAGTGTGCAGAAACCGAGTTGCAATGACGAGATCACTGCATTCATGTGCTCAAATATTCAAATAATCGGCTACAATGCTAATCACTGCAACCTTTCATGCCATGATCTGAATATAATGCCGTAGATCTAAATATAATGCTATAATCAACACTTTTCACAATAAGAGTCACCTTGAGAGCTGTAATAGTAAAAACATGCTAAAAGTTATCGAGAGAGTTCCCAATGTAATACTAGCTGTTTCATATGTAAAGATGTCAGCCAATCACAGCAGTGGGCGTTTACACTGAAGTCTTACAGCAGACACGCCCCTTAATACAGAGCATTCAAATCAGAGGGCTAAGATCAGGGTAGGAAAAGTGCCTTTTATTTATAAATTGAGCATTTTTTAATCATACTAACATTATAAGTGCAACACAGGAAACATTATAAAACAAATGTATTGTTTAAGATCTGCTCCGTCTCTTTCAGTCTATTCATTCGAATCAAGCTCAATAGGATATTTTTTCTCTGCATGATGGTTTTTTTGTTTCAGTTTAACTATAAGTCAATTTACTAACACATTATTAGGCAGCATGTGACTAAACCTTAATTGACCGCATGACTGGTTAAACTTGACTGGTTACTCCTATAAATGTTTTTAGGGGTCAACTGAGCTAGAAATACTTCTGAATTTGTTTAGTTGTTTACACTGTTTTGTAAAATGAGGTGGAATAAAATGTTATGGATTGCACTGAATCACATTGGAAGTGTGAAAAACTGGAAAAGTGTTTGTCACTCTGAGCTTGCGGTTTTGTATCTCTCTGGAGATGATGCCATGTGAGTCTCTGTGTTTCTCCAGTGTTTATGTGGCGGCCCTGCAGCATTGGAAAAAAACCCTGAGCTTTCAACAAATTACTGACGCATTAGAGTGAAGATCTCTTTGTGTGAATGTGCAATTTAAGGAGCTCTGGGAGCCCAGGGGCTTGTCCCCAAAATTTATCTCTAATTAATATTGCCCCTCGACAACAACTTACAAAACACGTTCAGGCTATGACCACTCTTGCAGTGGTTGTTATGAGTGAAAAATATCAAGTTCAACAGCAGTCGGTGTGCTTTCAAGGCAGCCTGTGAGTTAAGACATCAAGGCGACACTAAAAGGGGTCAATGTTCTGGGATACTGGACACTTGACCTGCTTTTATATGGTAATTAGGTACATTCACGTACAACTCCCATATGGCACAAGAGCAGATCTGATAGAATAAGAGCATCTGAGTCACCACCGCAGGCACTTTCAGACACCTGTGTGTGTGTGTGTGTGTGTGTGTGTGAGAGCGAGCCTCTGGTCCCATGAGACTGTGCTCGTCAGGGGGCCGCAGTTGACGATCCATGCTATTTTGATGTGTGTATGTGTGTGTATGTGTATATATATGTGTGTGATAGACATTTGGAGGTCATTAGGAGGAGGAAGCACTGGAGATAGACCTCAACAGCTGTGTCCACATTACATACATCTGTTTCAGAGAGAAAACTCAGTGTGATCTAAATAGTGTGTTTGTGTGTGAGAGAAAATGTGAGGAAGTGGAACTTTTCTCGCTTTCCATCAAGTTACCAAGGAAATAACCTACTGAAGTATCACATGGCAAAGAATTTCTTAATGAGTTGCATTTTACTGGATTTCTGCTAATTAAGATGTTTGAGAAGCCAATTACAGTAAATATCATCTTCCTCTGCCTCCCTAATTACAGATAGACGAGGTGGAAGGATATGAAAAAGAATAACAGTCCTTTATAAAGGATTTGTCCTTTCATCTTAAGGGTTTGTTTGCAGACCTTATTTGCATACTCTAGCAGTCGCAAAATGAAAAACAGAAATCTAAATGTGGACTTTAAATGATATTTTAAACTCAATTATTACTAGAGCTGTAATTAGGCCTCACAAAATATGAAAATTATTAAAATGACTGTTAGTAAAAGGTTTTTTCTGCATTTATCTGCTTGAATTTGAATCTCTGTGCAAATTAATTTTTGATCGTGTCCGTAGAAATACGTATGAAAACTTAAAAGCTTAAAAGTACCCAAAAATACAAATTGTATTTACTCACCTTCATGTCACGCCAATCCCATATGACTTTTCTTGATGCCTAAGCTGTTGTGACATGTTTTGTGTGTGTTTTTGTGGGATGGAATAGACGTACAGCCTTGGAGCAACATGAAGGTGAGAAAATGTTTTTATGTTTATTATCTAATTTGTTGCTTGTCTGTCAATGTTCATACGGTAATGTAAGGAGCTCCCAAAGGGACATGGTGGTGGAAAAATAAAATGAGATTGGAGGGAAAAATATAAGTCAATGCTTTTGCATTCTCCCGAGAAACTTTGTGTTCGCTCGCAACGCAAAACAATTGTGGGAGAACGCAAAAGCATTGACATATTTTTTTTCCTGCATCTTTTCCCTTCACCATGTCCTCATTGTGGAATGTTCCTATCTATAATTAATACACAGTTGAAGGACCGCCTCTGCAAAAGAAAAACAACGCCTACTTCAGTCATTGCAACTTTGGCCCCGCCCACTGGTGTGTTAGTGAGATGACGAGTAGAGAAGAGCAATACAGTATTACTGGAATAAAAATAAAATTACCTTCCAAACAGTCCTAATGCTAGGAATGTGGTTATGTATTTTCAAAAATGAATTTCTCATTGAGCATTATTTATTTGTATTTGGTACATTCAATGGACATTTTGGCGCAGGCTTTGCAAACAGACTTACATATTTTTTTCCTCCATCTCATTTTTTTTCCCTTCACCATGTCCCTTAAGTAGTACTATAATATAAGAAGAAAGACAACACAATCTTTGACAAAAAAATCATTAACATGAATCCTTAACAAAGAGTGGCATAACCTTATTACCCATAATTCAACTTACTACTAGATTGCACCGTTTTAGCTTATGTCTGCTGCCTAATTTGGAAGAAAGATACTAATGAGGGTGTTTTCAAGAAAACAGTGAACAATCTCTACATCCTGTGAAAGTCATGAAATGATTAATTTGCCTCCCTCCCTCCCTGCCCCTCTCTCTTCATCTCTCTCGTTCTCTCATTCTGTATTCTGCCGGCGCATTGCACTTATTGTATGATAATACTGAAGGTAGATTGTTGTGTTATCTTGTCTACAGTCCATATATAAATGTTAATGTCATCTGTGCATGACTCAGACACGCGCACATTCATGCAGAGCACATTTCGCATTTGTTGCAGAAGATGATGCAAGAGCACTGTTAAATTCAGTCACCGAACATTTCCATGGATATAGTGAGCACATTATAATCCGTGCCACTTTATTTCAGCAACTTGTTCACCCATAAATGAAAATACTTTTTACTCATCCTCATTTTATTTCAAAGATATATGACTTTCATTCTGCCTAACACAAAACGAGATATTTAACTGACCGAACTGCTTTTTTTTCTTTCATAAATTAAAGTGAATGACCAGGAACAGCTACAGTATGGTCACCTTTCACTTTCATTAAACCTTTTGAAATGGGTATATTTTAATTATACATTATAATATTGTATATTATCCTAGGTTATGTCATATAGGTATGGAACAACATGAAGGAGTAAATGATGATAATTATTAATTTTTTTATTAGGTGTCCTTAACTACTATGTAGTTAGGTAACATAGGTAAGGTTAAGGACAGGTTTGGTGGTATGGGTAGGTTTAATGGTGGGTTAAGGTTTAAAGAAAGGGTCAACGGTGTAATTACAGAAATGCCTGTATTTTAAGTACAATGTAAAAACATGCATGTACACAAAAAGTGCATTATGTCAAATGATTCATTTAAATATTAGTACATTGTGGTTAAAGACACCTAATATAAAGTGGTACCATTTTTTTGTAACTATCCATTCAAATGTATTTTATGTAAATGCTCAATAATAATACAAATATATATTTAAATGAATAATTTTACATTATATATAATAAATGCATTGAAATTTATTTTAGAAATTCTCAATAATAATTAAAAATGTATTTAAATTAATTATATTTAAATTAAATAAATACAAATTTTATTTCAGTTACTAGTTAAAAACACTTCATAAATAGGACTTTTTTAACTCTCAATTCAAGTTTATTTTAGGTCAATTCTAAATAATTAATGTGTGTATTTATATATACATAATAATTATACATAGTACATAAACATATATTAAGTAAACCTAAACTTTTTATTTTGGATACAATTAATTGATTTATATAAAATATAATAAATGTATTCAAATGTATTTTAGAAAACATCATTAATGATTAAAAAATATATTTAAATTAAATAAATATACATTTATATTTAAATTAATTATATTTATATTTGCCTCTTTGATTAACTTTTTTGATTAAAAAAAACATCACATTTTAAACATACAGTATCCGCTTAGCATACATTGTAAAAAGTAAGCAGATCCTCCAACACAAGTGAACGACTCTTTGAACTAGCTGCAGTGACAGAGTGCAAACCAGTTTAAAGATATCTGGCAGATGCTCCTTGAGGAGATGTGATGAAAGAGCTGTTCTGCTGTACTGTGTGTGTGTGTGTGTGTGTGTGTGTGTGTGTGTGTGTGTGTGTGTGTGTGTGTGTGTGTGTGTGTGTGTGTGTGTGTGTGTGTGTGTGTGTGTGTGTGTGTGTGTTTTTCTAGCCTGGTGGGGACTTCAACCTGACTGCATACAGACTCAAGGGGACTCGTGTCACCGTGGGGACCTAAATTGAGGTCCCCATGGGTACAAAAGCTTATAAATCATTCAGAATGAGTTTTTATTAAAATGTAAAAATGCAGAAAGTTTTGTGTGATGGGTAGGTTTAGGGGCAGTGTAGGGGGATAGAATGTACGTTTTTTACAGTATAAAAACCATTACGTCTATGGCGAGTCCCTAGAAAGATAGCACACCAGACGTGTGTGTGTGTGTGGCAAATGTGCAACTCTTTCTTTAAAATGAGTCTCTGGGTTATGTGTGTGTGTGTGTGTGTGTGTGTGTGTGTGTGTGTGTTCGTGTGTATCAGGGGTGGGCAGCGCGCTCGCTGCTGCTGGCATTTGATGCAAGCTATCTCATCATTTCCCATTCTCATGCTAATGAAGCTAAAGATCATAGCTGTGACGGATGGATGGGTGGAGTGAGAGGAGGGGCTGTGGGAGCGTGCTGTTCGGTGTCACTTGCTATCCTGACACACACACACACATAGACCCATCACAAAGAGTATCATAACCGATAGGGCCAATGAACTAAACTGAACTTAATCAAACATTCAGAGTCAGTCCACTGTCACAAATGGCTTAACTGTAGTTGGCTTATTTCTATTCATCAAAGAATCCTGGGGAAAAAAAAAGATCAGTTTCCACAAAATATTAACAGCACAACTGCTATTAATAATGATAATAATAAGAAATGTTACTTGAGCACCAAATCATCATATTAGAATGATTTCTGAATGATCATGTGACACTGAAAACTCAAGTAATGATGCTGAAAATGTAATTAAAATATATATTTTAAAAGTTTTAAAACTTGTTTTAATTTGTAATAATATTTCACTGTATTTTTGTTAATAATGCAGCCTTCAGGATTTGGGCTTTGACATTTCTGAGGACCAGTGGAAAACTTGGTTTAGTTCATTCTTCCTCTATTTGTGCTAGACACGCCCTAATACATTGTAAAGTGCTTCACAGAGCCCATTTCACTAATGCCAAACTGGCTAAAATGTTTTCTAACAGAAGTGATGCCTGTAACCGAACTGATGCAGACAATCCCCAGCTGATCATCTTCACATGTTCTGGTCTTGTCCGATTCTAAAGGACTACTGGTCTGATCTTTTCAGAACTCTTTCACAGGCCCTTAATACTACCATTGCCACTAATTCTTTGACTCACTGTTCCGTTTGGCCTTTCCCCAAACCCGGATATACCAGTCACAGCACACCACATCATTGCTTTTACCACTTTGTTGGCCAGACGTGCTATCCTCTTTAAATGGAAACATGCCTCGCCTCCATCACATGATGGCTGGATAAGGGAGGTTTTGCAATGCATCCACCTTAAAAAAAATTAAGCGTTCCCAAAGGATCACAGAGATCCTTTTATAAAACTTGCAGCCCCGTATTGGCTGTACAATGATGCCAGAACAACCTGTTTAGACTGCTTTGTGGGGAAGAGACTTTTCTTCTTCTTTTTACTAATTATTATTATTATTATTATTAAAAAAAATAAAAAAATAAACATTTTTCAACGGCTCTGACGTCAGCTTGACTGTGTAAGCAAAAACACACAGTGTTTGTGTATGTCCCTTTAAATGCAAATGAGCTACTGCTCCCTGCCTGTTCTTTCAGGAAGAGGGAGGAGCTTCAATAGCTCGTGCAACAACAACAACAACAGAAGATATCAGAAATTAATGGTGTTCAGTTCGAAACCGGACACGGACAATAATGCCTAAAGAGTCAGAGAATATCTGATGGTATAGTTCAGTTTAATTCCGGTTTTAACTTGTGTTGCTCTACCTTTCATGACTGCCATGACCAGTATCGCCCCGGAGACTAATGTATGCCTTCGCGTGCTCTCGGAATTATCGTAAATACGAGTTTCCTAGCTAAAAATTGCACATGAACGCCCTCCCATTTCAAAATTTGAATGCAGTGAGCTCATAATCGAATTCAGAAGTTTGAGTTATCAAATTTCCAATAGCACTTGAAGGTGGAAATGTCCTACTTCCCACTTCTGAAGTTGTGAATGCAAGCTCATTACATTCAAATTTTGACTTGAGGGGGTGTTGTTCATGTCCCATCTTTTAACTAGGAAACTAGTATTTACGGTAATTCTGACTGCACGTGAAGGCAGCATAATCCTGCGTTCCAGGCAGGTTTTGAGCCCCTACGACTTCAAACCACGACTTGTTCCATACAAAGTCAAGCCAAAACCATGGATCGTATGGGGCTTTTGCTCATTTACAATAATTTATATCGAAAAAGTGCTTACTCCTTGCTAATTTTTAGGGTAACTGGGGAGAAAAATCAGCGCATAAGGCAAGAGTCGCTGTTAAACCTTTTATTTTACATTATTTGTCAAATACCCTGACGACTTCCATAAACACCGTAGGCACTGCCTTTGTTGTTTCGCGGGCTATGTGACGTCAGAGCTCGTAACTGGGAGTACATCGATTTAGTACGAGTCACAGGTTTGACTGCCGTTCCAGTGCACTTTCACGGGTAGAAGGTTTGAAAGACACGTGTTGCCCGGGATGCCGCCTGCAACAATGGCAGCCCGTATGGATGCGGTGTTTATGAAAGTCAACATAAAATAAAAGGTACAGCTTCTCTTGCCTTATGCGCCGTTTTTTCTCGCCCGGTCCGCCATGCTTATCTTGCTACCACAATTCCTAGCGCTCAGGCAGTTTGGCGTGACTTTGCCTGGAACTTCAAAGTCTTGAGTCGTGGTTTGAAGTCGTAACGGTCTCTAAAATCTGCCTGGAAAGCAGCATAAGCTGGATCACGAATAGTTGGTAGGCCTACTGATCTATCCATGAGCTTTAACTTTTTAACAAAACCTGCCTTTTGTGGTGCTAATATTATAATAGATCCCCATGCTACATCAGAAGGGGAGACAAATCTGAGCGGCTCATTTCTTCACATTCTTGCAGAAAAAATCTTAGCAAAACAAAGTTGGGTTGTCCTTTTTCACGTTTTGTAGATGTACCGGAGACCCGATTTATAGCACTTAAACACGGAAAAAGTCAGATTTTCATTATATGTCCCCTTTAAAATGGTTATTTTGACATTACTGCGAACTGATTTTAAATAACAGTATGTCTATGCATCTTACAGCCTCTAAAATGGAGATATGGATGGAAATGTGACCGTCTATCTGCCCCCCACCCCCCATGACTCATCCAGGTATGTTTGCTTGATGTCTGGCTCTTTTTAACAATGCTTTTAAGAAGCAAAGCCAAGTCTAATGTGTCGGGCAGGGTGCCAGAGAGAAGGTCGCATCAGGGTCAGTGGATGTTAACCTCCTAAAAAGCACCCTGGGGCCTGTTCTAAATATACAGCATGTGAGCGCAGCATCTCAACCCAGTCATTAGATAATAGCGTTACTGTTACTCCACATTCTCCCAGGAGCGGAGAGAGATTAGAGCGTGCCAATACCGAGGACATGGCCCATGTCAGATGTCAGAGACGATGGGTTGGATGTCCGCAGACACAAACATTTGCTCTTGTAATCCGGTAGAGGTCTTTGTAATGCTGCTTAAGTGCCTTACGTGTAGGTGTGGGATGCCTGGCGAGGTCGGACATCTAATTGACCTCATTTCCTCTGGTTTGTGCCACATTAACTTGGCAAGAGACATTGCACATTGTAGTGCCTTCTGAAAAGACTCGCACAGACTTGACGTGCTTTCATCGGGGACAATGAACATGTCCAACCACAGCCTATATAAGACTGTGTTAAGAATCTAGTGCACATTCCGAATGCACATTTAATGGCCTAAAAACACTGAAAGCTCAAAGATGATATTCTATTTTGCTGAAATAATAGCATGTCTATGCATTAGCATTCTTGAGCTGTTCTCATTTGTTAAAGGTGTTCCAGATAATGCAGACAGCCTGCTGACTAGTTGCTGTTAAATTTAATATAAGCTCAGTGTGGGTTACATTAATAACTTCTCACAAACTGTCATTCTTGCGCAGCAATTAAGCCTTCGTATATAGTTGTGATATGTTTTAGTTGTGGTTGTCAAGCCCCATGGTAAGCACGTGTGTAATTCAATTCCACAATAAGGTTTTTATTGTAACCATGCTGGGTTCCTTCATTAGAAGTCTTTGAAATGACATGGATCATTTGTCCATGATCTTTTCATAATGGCTGTCAATCATATGTGTGTGTGTGTGTGTGTGTGTGTAAAATATAAATTCATACTGTTGAGTATAGGCTATTTTGTGTTCATGTTGTCATGTGATATATTTACATTAACACAATTCATTTTGTAGCTGATGTATCCCCATAGAGATTGAAGTGGCATGCAGGTCTTATAAAATGTAAAAGTTAATGTAAAAGTTAGATCGCAGATACCCTGTTTTTGTTGAAAGCAGGCCATAGCTAGTAGTGTGGTATACTATGCATACTATGATAAAAATGTCCATTGTGTGTTCGGCAAAAGACAGGGGATGCGTTATTTGTTTCCTGGCGGGGCTTTTAACACAGTTGAAACTCACCTGAATTTAATGGATGCCTATACAGACTATATTATTGTCCCATCTCCATCCAAAAAAATTCCTTTTAACCGGGTGTTCCATTGCATACTTTACACAGAATAAATGTATATGGTTCTTGCAAAGGGTTCCCAAAGGGCTTCAAGTAATTTAGCTCAGCGGCAGTATTTTAAAATTCCCCCTGGGTCTTTTTAAAGGATACAACAGTTAAAAGGTACAACAGGTTGTTTATGCCTTCTTGTAGCGGCTGACAGGCTGGCTATTTCCACAGAAATACCTCATAAAGCATGTTGGAGATTTTTCCATTGTCACCTTTTTTTCTCCCTTTGGAGTGGTTGCTGCCCAGAAACAGCACCTTAAACATAAACACATGATAGAAAGTTTATGGTGTCTTCGGAGTATTTGAGACTGACTGATTGTCCAATCATTTCATGTAATTGCTTGCACCTGGTTTAGCAGAAGGAAAATTGGTCCTGAGTGACTTTGCTGTCTCCATAGGCACACGTTTTTCACTTCGAAGGAGCCAGCATTGTCACTCGTCGCAACCGTGCAGTCGTTTCGCCTTGCTTTCTCTTTCTCTTCTATTGGAATGGTCTTTGGCAGCACCATGTGTTGTATTTCCAGCAGTCATGCTGAGCCCCAGGCCCTCCGCTCTCATCCATCGCTGTAGGGTAGTGGCAGGTGGCTTCGCCCACCTTCTCTAACGCCTTCCCGGGGGAGCAATCAGGGGCTCTGTGGGGCTAGACACCCAGACACCACAGTCACTGTAAAAGAGCGGAGTGGAGCTGACATGACAGCGAGGTGACACGTCTGGCTGTGGCACAGGTGCTGTGAGACAGGCGAGGGGTCAGAGGTCACAGGTCCCAAACCACTGATTAAAGAGATGGGACTGACATCATGAGAAGTTAGAAGCCACATACAGGTGAGAACCCCTCTCTCTCTCTCTCTCTCTCTCTCTCTCTCTCTCTCTCTCTCTAAGGAATTCATGTGTTGTGGAATTCATCAGTATGCATCATGGGAAGCATTTATGTGTGCTGTTAAGAAAGAAGGCAATCAAATCCTCATTCATTTTCTTAAAGTGATACTACACAAAAAAAAAGAAATTTTATCATTGTTTACTCTTATCCTTTTACTTGACGATTTGTATACATTTATACAAATATTTATAAAAAAAAATGTATATGTATATATTTAGTACGCATGTACACGGAGTTGTATAGCTTTGCTGATGCAGATGACATTGACGTTCAAGCTTTAGAGTCAAATTTTAATGGGAAACTGGGTGATGATTAAAAGAATAGACCCCAACATTTACCAAGTGTTATGTTAGGTTATGTTTTGATTTATTATATTGCTGTATATTACCGCTGCTTAACATGGGGGTGTGGCTTAGGTCACTGCCTTTCCCCCTGAGAGAGTTCATCTCGTCTTCTGAATAGGGATAATGTTGTTTTTTTCTACAGTTGGGTAGAAAATTTGAGAGTCAGCTGAGAGTTGTGATCTGGATTTAAGTTGGAAAGAAATGCCCAACTGTGTCAAGTGGTTAAGCACTAATCTGTTTTCAATACTGCACTAACAACCAACGGCACCCTCTGATGCAAAAAAACTCACCGCTCACACGATAAGCAGCTCCTCTAGAGTAAACAATAATTAAAGGGGGAAAACTCCACCAATGCACGCCTTTATTCGCTCCATATACGTGTCCCTTGGTGTTGATCCAAATCATTTTCTGCAGTGTAGCTGTTAATTTATTTTTTTTAATTCAAGAGTAGCTTTCTATAAAGTTTCTCATATTGGCATGTACAGTAATCTCAGTAGATCTGATAATATCACCTGATGCTTGCTTAGTTAGTAATTGTTGTTTTATTCATCTGCATTGGACTGGAGTCACATGTCTGATTTTCTTTCTTCTTCCTCACATGTATAGGTTCCAGTTAGCTCAACTCTGCATCTTTTTCATAGCACTGCTCTGTCAAAGGTTTTTTGGAGTTCTCTGCCCTTTCCCCGCTCGCCCTCCTAAATTACACTGAGATGATGAACCGCCTGCGAGGCTCAAGGCTTCCTGAAATTTAGAACTTTGTCCTGGATGAAGGACAGGTTAGGAGAGACATTAATATGCAGAACAGGTAATATCGAAACCTCAACGTACTTTACGGCGGCTGGCGCACATTATCAATCTATTTGTGCAAGCTGCCCTGCAAGAATTTCATTTGCCACTCATTTATTTGCCTTCCTCAACAATTACACCGCCGGAACAGGATTTGATTCAAAGCAATGTTCCAAGGGCATTTCAGTGCACTCTATTGTCAGAGAATGAGAGGTGTCAAGAAAAGGCTTTTGTTAATTTCAGTCTAATATTATAGCAGTATTTCTCAAGTAAACCTGTTTTTAGAGAGGGTCAGTCGATATATAATGACGAAACTTTTGTGTTTTGACTAGATGTGCCATGGTGAGATTATTTCAGCACCATGGACAGCGGCTTACTGTCGTCCCAGCAGCCATGCAGAAGCGTGGAGCGCCAGTGCTTATTTTTAGCAGCAGGCCTGCTGTCGAAGAAAATAACATTTGGGTTTATTATTTATTTCCTGACAGGAAAAAAAAGCATGATTGTCATTTGATTGTAAGGCTTATTCGCATAGACGTACCGCCAAGATAAAATTTTAGGATGAAGACGCTACACTCTCCTTTTGAGACCGCTCCTCTGCTGAAATTTAGATTGGAGCGTTTGGGTTCCACTCCAGGTTCATTGGAGCTGCATCAAACCACGCTCCCAGCGACCTACGGGGCACCCTCTGTAGACCAATCGGCCCATAAATTACCCGTTAATTGCGTAAGATTATTATTATCACGACGATGGACGTGCTCATCAGATGCTTTTCATTTGGGCCGGCTTGCGGCACATTGAAAACTGCAAAAGAGTTGAGAGGGGTGAAGAGAAAGACTATAGGGAACAATAATGGAAACATAACTTATATAATCGCTGCGATACTACGCACAGAACATAATTATAATGATTTGTGCTAACACATTTCGTCCTTGTATTAAAAATATGGCTCAAGGCAAGTCGGGCGTGATCTCGGGCAGCACGGCCCCAAGGGTATGCTTGCAGAACCGAGCGCAGTGCCCTGCCAAAGAAAGCGGACTGACTCAGCTGGGCTGGGTTATACTGACAGTCCGAAATGACATTAACGGGCCATTACAGCCTCTGAGTGCGGTAGGTGAGAGGGCCACGGAGTGTATTTCGTTTCCTTTTTAATGCTGCTTTGGACCGCATCCAAAGATTTAAAATCGCATCGTTAAGGCCAAACACATAGGAGATTATACTGTGTTTTAATATTTGACCAGTTGACCTTTGGTCAGAGCACATGAAAGGGTAAGAGATGCAGTTTAGATACCAGAGCTTTAAATTACTTATTTGGAAGAGCGCAAGTAGAAGTCGCTCTTTGCATGATGTAATTCATTGCATTTCTTGTGTTATCGTAGAACAAAAAAATGTCATGAAGAACCTTACATATTCAAAGAACTTATTTTATTCTCTATTTTTTTTTGTTAATTTTATATATATATATATATATATATATATATATATATATATATATATATATATATATATATATATATATATATATATATATATATATATATATATATATATATATATATATATATATATATATATATATACATACATATACATATACAGTCAAGCCAAAATTTATTCAGACACCTTCAACATTCTCACACCGTTTATTCACTATACTCAAGAGTTAAACTGTCAGAACAAATTCATCTTGATAATGTCAGGTAACTTTGATAGAAAGGGATGTAATGGATTACAATCAACCAATCAGCTGTCAGCTGTTCAATTTAAGTACACAATTAGATACCAACTTAGATCAACCAATGACCAAGCAATGCTTCATTTTGTTCATTCTGTGGTGTAAAAGGTCGCATTAGCAATTAAAAGAAAAAACACTTAAGAGAAACAGGTCAGGTCAAACTCAAAGTGTCTGAATCATTTTGGTCCCATGTTTTTTTTTAAATAAATTTAACTGGTCCAATGTATGAAGAATATTATGTGACAGTTTACTTTTTAGTGTCCTGCACCCACTAGTAAAACATATATCTGTATGAATGAATAATTTTCATTTTGAGTGTGCGTGTGTGCGTGTGTGCGTGTGTGCGTGTGTGCGTGTGTGTGTGTGTGTGTGTGTGTGTGTGTGTGTGTGTGTGTGTGTGTGTGTGTGTGTGTGTGTGTGTGTGTGTGTGTGTGTGTGTGTGTGTGCATACAGGTATTTATATATATTTTTCAGTTGTATGTTTATTTTAATGAATAAATTAATACATATATTTATTTTTTCAAAAACATATACAAACTTTATATACAACATAATAAAAATTGTAATCCCAAGATCCAACTCAACAACTGGATGAAACATCCGTTAAAAATATTTTTTAAACAATCATGAAGAACCTTATATGGAAAAAGTGTGCTTCTCAACCAATGACCCAAAAATAGATAGCAAGATTGTTGTTGTGATTGTAGACCACAGTGAAAAACAATGCTAAATGGAAATAATGAAATACAATAATCATATGATTGTGCATAATTAGGATACACTATTAAAAATAAACATTTTGTTAGCATGTATGGCTCAGTGGAGAACTTTCAGAAATCTTTCAAAAATACTATGTAATGAAAAATATTCTTTAAAGATTTCCACACTAAGAAATGGTTGTTTTAAGTAAGAACCTGGAAGGTTCTTGTTCTTGAATGGTTCATCTATGGCATTGCTGTAAACCCCAATCCTGGTTCTTCCTGGAATCCTTACTGTGAAATAACTTTTTTGTGCAGTGGAAAGGTTCTGTGTATTTTAAAGGTTCCTCATTGAACTGTAGATGAACAACAAAGAACGTTTATTTTGCGTGAACAGGTTACGTTTGTGTTGATCGCCACTTGATATCTAGTGCTGAATCTGAGCTCTAAAGCGAAACCCACTGAGAACCTCTGCTTCATCTGCTTTTCAGTGCCTTCAGAAGGCTTCACCTGAAGTGGCTTGTTGTTTTCCTCCATCTTGAGTTCGCTTGAGCGCTCCTACCTGCCGTTGTGCCGGTGCTGAACACATGTACGCCTGTTGTTCTCCGTGGGCCTCGTGCTCAGCAGGAACTCTGAGGCAGCCTACAATTTCCCATCATTATGAGCAGGTGCTTTGGTCTCGACAGTGGTGTGTCATTGTCAGCATGAAAAACGCTGTGGTTGTGTGCTCTGGTGTGGAAATTGGAGGCTTGCATGCAACGTTTGCACTTGCGCATACACGCTTTGACTGTCAACAGCGGTTCATATCGTGGATAAGTGGGATTTTAGAGGTGTTCAGGGCTCAGGTTAGATGTTGGGAGGCATCACTCAAACCCCCAAGCAGTCTTCATTACATCTCTCCAGTCAGTCTTCATTACATCAAGGTTTTTTTTTCCTGATCAGAAAGAACAGCAGATCTCTGTAGACTCATTGATGGGTTTATATTATTAAATTGTTCAATTATTATCAAATTATCAAATTTTGGCTTAGTGAAAAGGAAGGATTTTATTGTTAAAGCAGACGATCTGTATTAGTCATTCTCAACAGCATTTTTAACTGATGAAATCCAATGAAAGTCAGGTCTAAGTGAAAAGATGCCGCAATAAATAATCTCTCTAAAGAGTACTTTGAATTTCCAATGTCAGCTATTGACCCATTGCTCTTGAATTATATTCAAGGGACACAAAAATATGACCATGCTTCAATTCTACTCTAAATGCAGCCATAAGTGTGAATCAATCAAAAAAAAAAAATGAATGATAAGATTTTAATAGCCTTTTGTAATGTCCATTACAATAGGCATAGGTTCTGGACTGTAGCTTGTGTGTGAGTAATCAGAAATCCTTGATGCCCCCCATGATGAAAATCGCTTTTAAATCATACTAAGTTTGTGTTGTGTTGTTTTTTTGTATGTAAAAATGAAAATTACGATAGGTTTAGGGTTATGGGATAGAATATACAGTTTGTACAGGATAAAAATCATTATATGGAAAGTCCGCATAAAATATGGAAACCCAGCGTGTGTGTGTTCGCGCGCACGCGTGCGATATTATAATCGTTAAATGCCATATTTTCCTACCTCATTTCAAAAATAAGAATTTTGAGCAGGGGGGAAAAAACGTTAAGTAGCAAAATCTGAAAATGTATTGAGCCAAAACCTTACAAAACATGCTCAATGGACAGTGGGTCTGAATGAGTTAAAGATTCCTCATTGAGAACCAACTATATGATACAGATTTGTATTTTTATAACCCCCATTCTGGAACACACACACACGCACACACGCACAGAAACGTGTCGCCTCCCTGCTCGTACACACCGCGCGGAGGAGCTCACAGCCCTCTTTCTGGCTCGTGCATTTGAAGAGAGGCATTGCTTCTCATTCAGTGAAATACATTTTTTTTTTTACCAATAAGTAAAAAATATTAATGATAATAATAATACAATTCAAAGGATTTATCCCGGCGGGCTTGCATGCGTAAGGCTGTTTTTGCCCTTGCACTTTCCGAGCGTTTCAGCACTGCCGCTGTCCATTAGTTCCCTCTGCGCTTTACAGCGAATTGGGTGAATCCTTTGATGCTTTCCCGAGAAATGCACATAGGGGAACATTATGCATTGGAGTGCGTTAGAAAACCAATGCATACACGTTTCTGTTGTTTATTTTTAATTTTTTTATAAACAAATTGGATGACACTATGTAGAAGGTGCGTCATTCACAAGGCAGCGTACAAAGAGCCGTGTAAATGTGATATTTTCTTTATTTATAGTCCCTCTCCTTCGGCGGAGCATACCATGTTACTATATAACGATGAGAGGGGGAGAGAGAGCATCGTGTGACATAAAGAGAGCTGCTTTTTCTCCTCTTCCTCCCCACTGCACTGAGCGCGTTTGAGACAGCCCTGTCGGTTTAAACCGGGAGGACACCCATACCGACTTCTCAATGCAAAAAATAAAAGGGTAGCTAGAAGCAGGGGCGAGGGGAACGGAGGTAAAGCGAACGCTCACGGTCTGTCGGTCTCTCTCTCGTTTTTATTACATGAATGAATTGAGTAGTAAGGGACAAATACAAGGAAACACGCCTCCGCCTGGACGAGCAAACGCGTTTGATATTTGACTTGTGTTCAATGGTACGTGTTTGCATCTGTACATTTTCGGCGAAACCCAGAGTAGGACGTCTTATCCCTTCATTTGAAACACTTGAGAAGGCGTAGCAGCTGAAAGTCCTCGCGGTGAACATGGCAACTTTAACGAACGGACAGGTGGACGCCGCGGTGCATGGAGGAGCGGCCAGTACGAACGGGCTCGTGAACGGAATAAGCCACACTCACAGTCCCGCGAGCTGCGCCACCATTCCCATGAAGGACCACGATGCCATCAAACTATTCATCGGACAGATACCCCGCAACCTGGACGAGAAGGACCTCCGGCCGCTCTTCGAGGAATTTGGCAAGATCTACGAGCTCACCGTGCTGAAAGACCGCTTCACTGGCATGCACAAAGGTACGTTTTCCCACTCGATTCCTGTCACTATTATGTCTTGATTTGCGTTGCGTTGTCTCCGTTTCCATCATAAAATCTGATGCTATGAACAACAGGCTTGATGCACTGGCTATTTTTATGCATATAAGAATTTGTTACATGTTAAAGGATAATTCATCCATTGGTGTAGCCTACTACGAAAGTTGATTTAGAAATGTTTCGTAGCCAACACGAAGCGAATTTTGTTAAATAGCGACAGAAGACAAATGGTAGGCTACTTAACGGTTTTTACGCGATCCTATTTTGAGGATATGGGGTGGCGGGGGGAGGGATATATATGGGCTTTTTACACTTGAAATTGACGTATCTCATTCTGTTTTGCATTTCATACTTTCTGGGTTTGTTGTTAATTCTGGGTAGTCACGTTATGAGATTCCACGGTGTGCATTTCTAAACCTTAACGTTCTGATTTGAATATTTATGCTTGACAAAACGCGACATGTTTATTAACTGTTTGTTCATCTATATGAAAAGTCGCTATGTCATCTGTCCATTTAACGCGTCTCCCCTCAGACGTGGAGACTAAACACGGAGCATGAAAGTTTTAGCGACTGTACAAAGCGCATGAATATTTAATGAGGTAAGCAGTGAGGCAGTTTCTGATTGGTTTCTGTTGCTGAACAACTCGACATAATGTTTTAGCGTCGTATTGTTTCGTTAGAGCGACGCTAGCATAACCCTGGGATGCTAATCTTCCAAACGTGCATTTCCCAGGGTTAAAATTAACCTTTGCACAGTGTTGAAAAAAAGCTTAGCACGGTTAAATGTAGCGTGTAGAGTTCTGTAGAAGCTGTCTTGAGGTCCATCTCGCTATAAGTCCATCACTGTTAGTCTCAAGTCATTTAGACTTGTTCTATCTCTATCTCTCCGTCTGTGTGCAGGCTTTGCCTACATTGTGCTGACTAGATGTTCAAGGAAAGAAAATCCTGAAATCTACATTGTGGGGACCAGCCAATGGTCCTAATGATTTAACATAACAATTTTTTTTTTAAATTAAAATATAAAAATGAAAAGATAAAAAACGTATTAAATATCATTCATTCAATGTAAAAACAATAGGAGCAAATGGAAAGTCCCCACCATGACAGAAAAAAAATGAATGTGCGTGTGTGAGCTTCTGTAAGCATTTCCCCTAATTAGTTTTCTTTAGAGATCGTGTTGTGCACAACAAAAACTTGCTTGTATACTATCCGAGACAAGTAGCCTATTATCTTGAGTCTTTTGTCTAAGTATGATCGTGCAAGAACTTAAGGTGAATGGCAGCCGTCAAGACCATGAAAGAGAACATTATGAGCAAGGATAGGATCTGAAAGGGTCTGTCCAGTAACCTCTTAATTGGGGTTGTGTAGCCATGATTGTTCCTGTTCTATTGCTTCACAATAAAATATTAATTTATGATGACAGTCCACACAATAGCATTTTCAGCATGGTGTGTTCTAGCAGTAACAGCAGCCGAACTATAATTACCTCCTGCTTATCTTCTCTTTGCCAGTTGGTGTCATACGCAGCAACTCGCGTCTCCGGTTAGGTTCAGCCGCGACTGTGCCATGTTTGTGCGCTCGCTTGCTCCTGCAGTGTGGTAATTACTGCTGAAGTTGTGTACCTGTGGTGTTGTTCAAAAAGATCAGTTCCTGAAGCCCTCAGCCAGGGGTCCAAATGGGGTCTCCCTAGGAAGGTCTTCCCAGGGGTGTCATTATTTCACAGGCTTGTCTAATTGATCCCCAACCCAGAGGACATTGTTTGGCTTTAGGGTCACATCAGTGGCTAATTTACCCATCCAACCCTGGGAGTCGAGGGAAGAAGCTGCTTACCCAAGCCCCAGGGATGATGTCCCTCCGTTGTCGTAAACAAAGCTGTCCTCTATATGTGCCTAGCAAAAATGTGGCTTTGAGAAGTGGATCTGGGGAGGGTAGGAGGTTATCTTTTATTAATAGCACCGTTGGAGTACTCCCCGTCCAGCGGTTAATCATGTTTCTTGTGAACTATGGGGAGTCGTGCCGGCTGATTCTAGGAAGTGTCTCCTTTTTGCAATATATGGTCCTTTGTACCCATCCCCCCCACTGCAGGGCCCGTATCACTAGTGTGGTCGTCAGGCCTGCTTAGCTCCATGTTATGGCTGAGTTTAGGTTCTCGTTCACTCCCTATCCACAACATAAGCACTGGCGTCAGTGTCTCTCAAAATCTATTTCCCTTTGGCAGCAGTGCCGTTCTCTCCGTACCCTGCAGTACGCTGGAGCCCGTCCGCTTTGGAGCTCTCTTTGCTTCAAGAACTTAATATGCTGTTTTGTAAAACTGACCTTTCCCTTCACTTTCAGTAAAAGTAGTACCCTTGTCACTAGGCCAGCACCCTTAAAAAGTGCTATTATGTACCCTTAAAGGACCTAAAATGAAAATTCTGTCATCATTTACGCACCCTCATGAGGTTCGAAACCTGTATGAATTTATTTCTTCTTTTGAACAGATTTATTTTTCCTTCCATAAAATGAAGGTCGTTTTGGACCCAAACGTAAAAAAAAAAAGATTTGGAATGACATGAGGGCGAACTATCTCTTTAGTCATAACCCAGCAAGCAATTTTGTGTTTAAAAGAAGTCTAATAGCCATCCAAACGCAGCCCTGACGTCTAGGCTGAAACAAGGCAACATTTGGGCTGACAGTGTAAGTGCAATAGACGTCTAACATAGCCCATGAATAGACTAGTCATCTAGAACATGAACATGTCAAAGAAACGAAACCAAACACCTTGTAATCACTGTTGACTTTTCTTACATGATGGAATAGCATACATCTAGCAAGTAATCTTTTGCAAAAACATGTAACCAAATTCAAGTTTATTTTGGCTAGAAGCGGGTTACTCATAGCCAGATTTAGTTTAATGAGACGATGAAATGACGGCTATTGCTTGCTGGGAAGTTGCTGTCGTCTTTTTTTCCCTAGTGTGACAGTGAAACGGCTTCTCAAATGAGAGAAAAAAAATGTTAAGTGATCAATAAGTTATGACAACATTTGTTTTACATTGCTTGAACTCATCAAAATAAGTTAAGCAATAAAAAATTATAAAAGATTAATGTAATTTAAGTTGAAATTACTTAAACATCCAAGTTGATTGTACTTAAATTTACAATGTAGGGCGGGACATGATTTTGTCCACTCGGGAATTGATTGGATCATTACTCACTAATTGCTGCGATTTCATGTGAATGACTTTTGGATAATTGGTGAACACGTCATCAGAGAAGATATGTCGTTGTGAGGAGGCTGGAACATTAATGTTTTTGATTTAAAGATTGCAAGGGCACATACATTTAAAAAATAATGATATGCACAGATAAATCATTTAAATGAAACACTGCAAAATAAGAATTCATGGGGACATTAAAGGATCTTCCTCAGTGACAAACTAAAAGCTACCAAACAACCACTAAAAGTACTTTGTTTTTCTGACAGTGCCTCCCTAACAAATGATTATTTTTAAAGCCCCATAAATATTCTATTCCTACAGTAGTCTGCCCTCCTTGATCATTAACATGATTGTATTGTTTTCTTTTTCATCATTATAGGAAATTCTCCATCTTGGCCCTTCATCTATCTCCACCTCCACCCACCCAACTCTTCACACGTTATCACCTCCTCCAGCCTTCTGCATGTCTCCGCCGTCTCTCCTCTTCCAATCATGCGATTTTTCTTTCCATTCACAGGCTAGAAGGGGTTTTGTCATCCATTTATTCACTCACTTACCCTCCTACACACATCGTTCAAGATTTGCCATTACACTCCACGTTGAGATGAGGTCCTGAGAGCACTCTGTTGGGGTCTTAGGAGAACTGAAAAAGCAGAACCTCGAGCTTTTCAGTGCAAATATTGGTGTCACTTATAGGTAGTCTGTGCTTTTTGCAGATGATTGGTTGCATGTTGACATGACAGCCAGTGTAGACTGAGATCACATCCAGAAACAAAATGAAAATTCTGTCATTATTTACTAACCTTCTTGTTGACTTTCTTGTGAATGTTGTGAAAAATGTCCATACACTTAAAGTCAATGGGGTCCAATGTTGTTTGGATCTCAGTGTTTTTCAAAATATCATCTTCTGTGTTCCAATAAAGATAGAAAGTCATACAGGTTTGGAAAGACATGAAGGTGAGTAAATGATGACAGAATTTTCCTGTTTTGGGTGAACCATGCCTTTAATTGCTAGCTGTGCATTTTCAGCAGATTCTAAAATCGTCAAGAAAACGATCCCGCGTTGTGCAGGTAAACACCAGAAGCAAACATCGTTGAGAAGCGTGAGCGTTTGAAGTTGTGATGAGTGTAGGTGGAGAGGGAACGCGTTTGATGCTATAAAGAAGCACGTAGGAGGAGACGCTGCGTTTTCGTACTATGCTGCTGAATTCTATTTTTGATAGTCATTATTCCCTTGCATATGGTCTACTTTTGTGCTCTGTTTTTGATATGCAGACGTGGCGTGCGGGCATACATTTGATTTCGCCATGCTGGATACGCATCTGGAGCGATGACTGAATAAAGCACGATACGTTTTACGTGTAGACTCTAATGAGACGCTGAGCGGTAGGGGCTTCATTCATCCTCATGCCTGAGCAGCCAAAGTAATGATTCTGTACATCAGCTATCTAGTCTTTAGACTCCTGTCTCTCGGGAGAAAGTGAGAATGAGGCGAATGCTACAACGCTGGCTAAAGGATGGAGATCAGGAGAGTGATGGATTGAAAATGAGAGCAGTGGAAAAAGGAGAAACAAAACAAAAAGATGGATGAAAACAGACTAAAAGAGAGTTTAGCACAGGAATGGGTTTCTGTTTTAAACTGAGTAATAGAAGTAGACAGTAAAAAAGAGAGCTAGATGGAGAAAACCAGGTACTTGGGGCATACAGGCCTGAGCTGGGGGGGGTTCTTGAGTCCTCCATTCACCAGCACTTTCATTTGGCTGCTCTGCGTGACTCAGCACAGCTAATAGAGGCCATTTGTACCGGTCACCAGCAGCTACAGGAAACATGCTGCGGACTTTAACATCTTCTCCTTGCACGCCTTTTAGCGTAGAGGAGATTGCCTCTATGCACCGAATGACTATCACTCCCTGCTTGCAAAGTCTGTGATTGGGATGGTTAGCATGGTCTTGTTTACTGTAGCTGCAGCTCACAGCCAGCTTCTGTGTTGGAGCGGTGAAGATGGACAAGTTGTATTTGTGATTATAGATTAGGGTCCAATTCTCACTATTAACTATGACTTTTGCCTCAATAAACTCCTATTAATAGTTAGCAAGGTAGTTGTTGAGTTTAGGTTTAGGGTAGGATTAAAGGGATAGTTCACTCAAAAATTGTGACGGCAACACAATGACAAGAACCACTTTCAAGATTGTTAAAATCTATGACTCCAGTGGTTCAACCTTAATTTTATGAAGCGACAAGAATACTTTTTATGCACAAAAATAACGAAAGCACCAGAAAGCACGCATGTGATCATGGGATTGTGCTCGGCCAATAGTGAGCCACCGTTCTGCCATAGAAGCACTGCACTGTGTGAATAGCCCAACAATGTGAATAACGGAAGAGACTGACAAGGAAGAGAAGACATTGTTAAATAAAGTCGTTATTTTTGTTTGTTTTTTGCTAATGAAAAGTATTCTTGCTTCATAGTCACATGGACTATTTTAATGGTCGTTGTGTTGCTGTCTATGGAGGGCTCAGAGAGCTCTGAGATTTCATCAGAAATATCTAAATTTGTGTTCCGAAGATGAACAAAGGTCTTACGGGTATGGAACAACATGAGGGTGAGTAATTAATGACAGAAATTAATTTTTTGGGTGAACTATCCCTTTAAGGGATGTATAATTTGGTCATGAAGAATAGGGTATTAATGTACTAATAAACAGCCAATATCCTAGTAATGTGCATGCTAATAAGCAACTAGTTAATCATGAGCATTGGACTCTAAATCATGATTTCTAACTTCAAAATATCCATGTCCAAGGTGCTTTTTATTTTCTAGACAGTTGTGTTTCCATGATCCAAACAAGCTTTCCTTGAAAAACGTACAAGTACGAATGTTTTCCATCGGGGGTGACGTGTTATCGAGAGACCATGTTAACGGGGATGAAAATTCTGTTTCTGGGCAACTAAACCTGAGTTTCTGGGCAGGATTTTTCCAAAAGACAATTGGATGTCCTTGCCGGAGAAAGAGAAATGCTGGGTTTTTCCTCCTGCGGCTTGGTGTTAATTCAGCTCGCGTCCTGGACTCACCATTGCATTGCTGTTGCATCATCTGCACACACAGCGTTTCTCTTTTTTTCCCCTCTCTAGCTCGTTCGGATCTGCAGATGTTCCGAGCCTCGGCCCATCCCAAATCCCTCTCAAGCCTCTAGTCGCCAATTGCTCACCCCCGCAGAAAGCGCAGACAAGCTCCCACTTGGAGCGCGGTTTCTGCGCCGCATGATCGATGCGTCTGTTTTGCTTATGAGTGAGTCGACGTGTCACTGCGGAGGTCGCCGCTGTCCGTAGGTCGCCTTCTCAATATGCAGCATGTCTGCATTGAATATAAGTAGCAGTGGTGGCACAAACATGCATGTAAATATGCATCCGTGAGAGCAGGCCCATTTTTCAGCCGGACAGTCGAGAGGGTGGCAAAACCCAGTGTAATTTGAGGCGATTGCAACAGAGGTCGGCCATCAAAAGAAAAGATAGTTACTCAAGGTGAGCAATGACTTGCTGATGAAAGAGAGGGAAAAGGGAACACTGCATGTGTTAGCAGCAGGTTTGGAGTTCTACAGAATAGAGGACCTGTCTGGCGGTCCTAACCTTGCGGTGGCCCTTATTAGCTAGCGTGACCCTGTTGTGCTGTCTGAATTGGGCCAAAATGTAGCCATTTTCTCATACCTCGGGGCACTTTAAAACTGGTCTCAGTTCTTTCAGTCGCTCGGACAGCAGGAAGACATGTTTATGTGCAACGGCTAATCCCAAAACACTAATCTCGTGAATTTCATCTGTTATCTACCATAACTCTCTGTCAGATAGCTGTGAACTTTTAAACTGGAAGTAATGCCGCTCGACGGAGACGATTTACTTTCTTAATTGAAAACTATGCAAATATGCTACGCTGCGCAGCTTTTGCAGGCTTCCTAAAATTTTATCCTGCAAGATTTATGTCCGGCGTAATGGCCTTGTTGTGTTTTCATATATTTAAATAGCGCGACTCGAAGAGCAAGGCAGGGCTAAACTGGGTTCAGCCTTAAAAGTTTTATAAGGTTTAGCTGTAATTTCATATAAACTGTGCCGATAAAAAGCCTGAGGCCACTCCCCCCACTGCGGCACACTGGTTTTATCTCGCCCTGCCTGTGAATCACAATTTGATTTAAGAACGCCTTGCCGTTTCTGACAACAACTTTAGCTAAATTAATAGTTTCTGTTTTCAAACTAGTTGCATCATCCAAGTATTACTGTGGCGTTTGTGTGTGTGTGTTAAATATTTAAAGGGTTTAGGAGTGATATGTTCTCTGCTGTCTAGGAAAAGAAAAGGTCTCATTGTGCCCACAATACAGAAAGAAAACAGAGCTGTCAGTCAAAATGCTTCAGAGATCAGAGAAGTTCTTTGCACATATATATCTTTTTTTTTTTTTTTGGCTGTAATATAACACTAATTATTCAACTGATAAAAAACATGGCTCTGTGTTAGAGCAGTTTTCATTAGTGGACATTTTTGTTTTTTTGCCTGTTTTTTTGTAGACAATAAATTGAAACTTTTTTGCTCATTTGCTGCATTTGACGTCATTACTCAGATAGTCAGAAGCTAATCAGTGCTGACATGATGTAGATATGCCTCCAGAGTGATTTGTCACATGATGTTTATGTCTCATGTGATTGGTTCGAATTTTGTGTCTGCCCATGAGCAAAGAAGGGAGCGTTAAGGTTGCCTAATTCTGGAACTGGGCATTTTCAGCCCCTTTGCAACCCTAGTTTGTACCTATTTAGACCAATGTTTGCTTATTTTCTCCTATGAAACTTTTTTACTCCATTAAAAAAAATACAAAAATAACACCAACCACGTTGTCATTGTAATTTAACATGATTTTTTTAAATTAAGCGTTCCTGATGCGATCTGAGAACCTACATAGCATCCATCTTGTTAAAAATACACCGGTGTGCTCTTTGTCTGAGCCCTTTATATCAGTTTAAATTCTTTTTTTTCTCATTATGTGAAGCGTTACCTATTTGTTAGTCTAATGATGCTGTATTCAAACTCCATTAATTAGTGTGCAGAGAATGGTGAGGTAGAGAACTAAAAGCAGGCGAAAGCCTAGGTAATAGCTTAGATCGTTTTCATTGTATGGACTGATTTAAGCGAGCAACATTTTAATTACTTTTTGATGTAAACGAGCACAAAGAAGGAGAAAAAGAGAGCAAACTATTTAGAAAGGGGCTGTGTGCTGTTAATCATCATTGTGTCTTTTTATAGCACATTGTAAATAGTTGTTTGGTTTGGTTTTTTTTTGGGGGGGCTGTTTTGTTTTCTTTATATGCCTAATGAATTTCAGTTCAATAAATTTCATGACATTAAAATCCTGTTTACATGCAATAACACTGAGTGGGAAAATCACTAATGAGGATTTATTTATTAACAATGCCTCAATAAAAAAAATCGTAGTCCCCTATGAATAACAAATATACTTTTGTTTTGTTTGTTGTTGATTTGTTTTTGTTTGTTTGTTTTTTTTGGGGTTGTTTCATCTTATGTCTAATGAATTTCAGTTCAATAAATATCATGACATTAAAATCCTGTTTACCTCCAATAACTGGTAAAAAAAAATCACTAATTTGGATTTTTATTTTATTAAATGCCTAAAAAAAAACGTAATATAAATAACAAATATACTCTTTTAGAGGAGTGCATCAGTTACAGTCCTGGTTCACATCTTTTCTTGGGGAAGACAAATAAAAACAATCCCTCCTTGAATGTAAGATGTTTTTCTCTTGTGGTGCAGTTTTCTTTAAGCAGACCTAGAATCAAATCACATCCTAGCACCTTTATAAATACCTTACATAATCATATATCACTGTCAGAAAATGTTCTCTGAAAGGGATAGTAGATGTGTCTTTCCCAGATGTGTGTGACTGGCTGTGAGATGTACTACTGAGCACATTCCCACACAAATGAACAGTCGTTAAACTTATGGATCCAAAGTGCAGAACTATTTGAGTTTCCATGCATGCATTGCAGGAAACGGTAGTATTAAAAACCCTGCAATGAACAGATGAAGCAATATTCCATGGGTCAGTGATAGCATGAGTGCACACAGTGTGGCAGAGTTACGGGCCCTTAATGGGTCTTTGCTTTATACAACACTCACCTACTATTACCTTGTAAACAACAGCTTGTGTATGTGGTATGTGGTAGCTAAAAACATCCTGGTACTTGATGTTTCGGCTTGCATATATTATATTTTCTCATCTTATTATACATGGCTGAGCCAACATTTGTTTATGTCATATTGAACAATTGAATAGATTAGCTATTTTAAGCATAATTTGTCTTTTCTGTATGACAGAAGCAACGGTGCATTAAGAACTGCTGTTTTGTAAGCTACATGTCAGAACAGCCATCCATCTGTATTTTTATTATTTAGAGGACTTACCACAGAGTACGTCTGCACAGACACAAGGTGCTCTCGTACCTATGCTAATGTACCTTCTTGTGCTGAGCTGTATTGAGATTTATCATGCAGGGTTTGATATAAAACAGAGGATGTGCGGATAGTTGTTTTCAGAGAAGCAGGAGGGCATTGTGGGATACATGAGGGTGGAGGATACGCTTTGCCTGCAGTCAGAGTAGATCGAGATGGTGATATGATACCGGCCGACTCCAGCGCGTGGAGATTGCAATGTTTATGCATGCGGCATATATGCGTAAGTGTGTATGTATAGCATTTAAAGTAAGCTGTGTGTATCTACTTATCTTCTACTTTGCGTTCTTTGATACAAAAGTGATTTGACAGCGCTTGTGTACCCCAAGAAAAACACGTAATGACTCTGGAACAACCCCCTATTAAACCATTATGAGATTATAATTAGCTTGACGTCTACTGAAACAGTCTATTTGTTATTCATAGGGGACTACGATTTTTTTATTGAGGCATTGTTAATAAATAAATCCTCATTAGTGATTTTCCCACTCAGTGTTATTGCATGTAAATAGGATTTTAATGTCATGATATTTATTGGACTGAAATTTATTCAGCATAAGACGTTTAAAGACCAACCGGACTGCTAGCGCATCAAGAACCTTTTTGTCTGTGTGTTTTCTTACAGCGTAGAGCGACGGTACCTGAAAGCTGTCATCTTCCGATTAAAATGGCTAAAACAAACCTTAGGAATGCTTGCAGACTGTACAGAAATAAAAATAAAAAGTTGTTTTGCTTGTCTTTTCAAAAAAATTCAATGTTCGAGGTCAGTTCAAACCGTTTCATTAACCCACTGCCACCAGAGTGTCTGTAAAAAATAAATTTAAAAAAAGTTCATCTCATGATTTAAAAGTGCGTATAGTTTGCTTTTCAAATGGAGGTGTGAGAGCTGGCGTCTTTTAAGGTTTGTTTTGGGAATTAGGAGAATATATGAATAAGTTAAAAGAATAACAGAGAGAGAAATAGGGGAGGTCAGACTACAGAATGCTGTTGGGACTAAACTCAAGGATCTTCAGAATGGAAGTCTGAATGTTGCAGGTTGGATTTCAACCGTGCTGTGAAAGTCTCCGTGGCAGTTTAAAATGTGCAGAGCCCACTTTCTGAGGCAGAAAATCTGTATTTCATGCCCAAAATGGGCATTAAACCTGCACTGAAAGTGATGCCGCGAAAAGCCTGGGTGCTCGAAGCCCCTGCGTTGAAATACATGCGACATAACGTTTGCTCATGAATTTTAATATGTTTGGGTTTAGTGGGGGCCTTCATTTGCAAGAAAGCACGAAAGAGCGTGATAAAGATGGATGGGGAGGGAGGGGGGTTGGATAAAAGTGAAAGGAATCAGGCAGAAAGAGGGAACAGGGGAGTCCCTGAGACAGATGTCACCCTCACCGCAGATTGATGGCTCTTGGCCGGTTTCCACACCAAGCTTTGACCCCGCTGTCCTTTGCAGTAATTTATAGGTGACGTTTTTAAAGATTTAAGCACTATTTTGTGGCCATCATGGCCTCGGACAGAGAACGACCTTCTAATGCAGGGTCGCAGTCAGTCTGGAGCTAAAAATGAGCCCACTCACACCCGTGCAGATCTGACAGTGCGATACTGAATGCATGCATTTGTTGTGTACTTACAGGCCAGCCAGATGAATTAAAAAACCTGTTTGTTGTACGGATGTGGATTTATTTTAAATTTACAGTGTGAGCGTTTATGGCATTCAGGCTAATAACTTTCAGCTTGAAACATCGAGGACTGGAAAGAGGAAGTGTTGGGGGACTAGACGCCCTGTGCAGCTTTTGGCTGTGTATCCAGTGGACCCAGCTGGGTCTGATGTTGGCTGAGGTATATGAGAGGCCCTTATGTCTGCAGCAGTGGCTCGTGATCGGGGGGAGCCTCTCCAGCACATCATCGCTCATTTGCAATTTAATGGCCCCAGAGATCACCCCTTCCTCACCCCACCAGCCCATTCCCAGCATGGCAAAGCTTATTAGCAGAGGTTTTAAATAATAATCTCATGTGAATCTACTGCCCTATCCATCCATCCATCTACATGTTGTTTCTTCCATCTATCTATGTATCATTTGTTCTATCATTCATTCATTCATTCATTTTAATTCTACTAGGATAAATATTTGATTCTTCATCATAAAGAAATCTATCCATCTATCCTTCCATCATTTCTTTGTTCTATCTATCTATCTATCTATCTATCTATCTATCTATCTATCTATCTATCTATCTATCTATCTATCTATCTATCTATCGTTTCTTTGTTCTATCTATCATCCATCTATATATCTGTCTATCTGTCTATCTATTTATTGTTTCTTTGTTCTATCTATCTATCTATCTATCTATCTATCTATCTATCTATCTATCTATCTATCTATCGTTTCTTTGTTCTATCTATCATCCATCTATATATCTGTCTATCTGTCTATCTATTTATTGTTTCTTTGTTCTATCTATCTATCTATCTATCTATCTATCTATCTATCTATCTATCTATCTATCTATCGTTTCTTTGTTCTATCTATCTATCTATCTATCATTTCTTTGTTCTATCTATCTATCTATCTATCTATCTATCTATCTATCTATCTATCTATCTATCTATCTATCTATCTATCTATCCTTTGTTCTATCTATCTATCATCTATCATCTATCATCTATCATCTATCATCTATCATCTATCTATCTATCATCTATCTATCTATCTATCATCTATCTATCTATCATCTATCTATCTAGTCTTTTGTTTCTATCTATCTATCATTTCATTGTTCTATCCTTCTATTTATCTTTCATTTGATCTTCATTCTTTCATTCATTAGTTTATTATTTTTGCAATTCTATCCTTCATTTGTTTGTTTGTTTATTTTTGCAATTCTACTTGCATAGTTATTTGATTCTTCATCTTTAAGAAATAAACAGTGTACTTTTGCTTTGCTTATTTTCTAAGAAAGTGTCTTTCATTAGTTTCAATTCAGGACTCTGTTTGCCCTGGAGACCACCAGTCGATGCAGACATATTTAGACCTGTCTGGAGGTAGCAGACTACATTATGGTTTTCTACGGAACATTATGGCTTTGTAATAATGTCCCTGGCTTTGATGACACTGATAACTATGACTGGCTTTTAGTAGGCAAATTATCTAGTCTATGCAAACTACTCTCTCATTTAATTCCCATGTCATACCCACGTGTAGGTGCATGCTGCTACACTACCTCGGATGCCCTGCCCGAGGGCATTAAATTCACAAAAAAAGACTTGAAATTGAAGCTCTGCAGTCCTACTTATTCAAGGAGAGAAAGATAGCGTAGGGTTGCTCTGCCAAATGGATAAATATTACGAGTTTTGAGGATTGTAGAAACGCTTTCCACCGTGGGCCTCCTCACCCTGAGCAGCTTAGCTGTCCTCTTTTTAAAAGAGGGAGGAACATGGGTATCAGCATGAAGCAGCCGCTAGGGCCTTCACAGCATGCGTCTGCGTGCATGTGCAGGATTTTAGGAGAGCAGCCATAATGCTCTGTTTCCTGTGGAGAGGCAGCTTGACTTCCTGTCTGGGCCACGCTCGTATTGGAAATGATATCGAGCGTGCGTTTGATAAAACATTGTCTGTTTACAAATCCTATTATGCACGTTTGCTGTGTCCTTGGAGTTGATTGCCGGTCCATGTTAGCTTTAGTAAACGTCTTAATTGCGTTAAATGGGTAGAAAAGCTGGCAGATTAGAAGCCATTAATGAGCGTTGTGTGAGCGAGCGTATTCCCGAGATGGCACTTTTGTTGGGTTGGCAGGCGAGAAGGGAGAGAGTATGCCAGCGTCACCTTGAAACTCAAAAACACTGGAGAAACAGGTCATTGTGTCTCTGCTGAAAAGAGGTACACATCGCTCTCGCTCGCTTTCTCACTCGCTCTCTGCACCCTTTACAATCTCTTTGGATTCTCTCCCTCCCTCTCGCTCTCCCTTTCCATCTGAACAGTAGATAAGCTCACTGAGGGAGAGTTTAAAGGACTCTCCATTTGTGTATAAATAGCTTAGGATGAATTATTGAGGGACCCAGGGTTACTAATAATCCCCCTGGACCCATCCGACAATGACATAGAAGATAGAGGGAAAACAATTACACTGGGTTTCTCCTGAGGAGGACTGGGTGGAAGGATGGAGGAGGAGGAGAGGGGAGTGCAGACGGAGACGCCGCAGAAGCCCCTCACCGGCTTCCCGTCTTGGCTAATAAAGCCAATTAAGTCGGTAGAATCAATGGGCATGCGAGCGGTCCCGGAAAGAGGAAGCATAATGATTCATGTCCTCCACCCGGAACGTCCCGTCCCTTTTGTCCACGCGGCCAGGAGGACAGCGGGACACTGACGGGATGAGACAAGAGGACCGCGGGGGAATATTAAGGAGCTGTTTGTGTCTGCTGGTGTCAATGCAAGGACGGCACCGAGAGGGTGCAGACAGACAGGCCGGTCACCCTGCCACGCACCCGCGCGCTTTCGGCAGGCCGGTCTCTGCGCTCTGGTCTATCTGCGCTTCAGCTCTAGCAGGTGGATCTTGGGTACGTTTCAAAATCGGACCTCTGTGGATGCGTTTGGAGCAAGGTTGTCTGTAATATTTGAAGAGAGGTTTCCATTCATTTATGCTTTATATTTAGGTGTTTCAACTTTAGGCACTTTAATGTTTAAGGGTCGATTTTTATTAACTGTATTGAGATGTAAAATGTTTTATCTTGCATTCATCATTTACTTTTTCCTACTTCTCAAATGTTTTTTCTGTATAGATTTGATCATTTTTCATCAATTTTGTGTGAAAACATTATTTCATTGTGGGTATTTAGGATGCCTTAGATGTTAGCTATGCAATTAGACTAAACAAGAGAAACATTATTTTCCAAAAAAGTTTCAAATGTAATTTCCATCACAGAATGCTGTCGGATACTGTAATGCATGCACTGTTAGACATTGTTTGAGGAATAATTATATATGTACTAATGAGTGTATGTATAAGTTATTTTACACAAAGACAACTTTTGAAACACCTTTATATACTTTAAAATAAATGTGACCCTGGACCACAAAACCAGTCATATTGGTCTATGGGTCACATTTTTTTATTGGTCAATTTATACATCAGTTGAATAAATAAGCTTTCCATTGATGTATGCTTTGTTATGATAGGACATTATATGGCCGAGATACAACTATTTGAAGATTTGGACTCTGAGGGTGCAAAAAAGTCTAAATATTGAGAAAATTGCCTTTTAAATTGTCCAAATGAAGTCCTTATCAATGCATATTACTAATAATAAGAAATGTTTTATATATTTACAGTAGGACATTTACAAAATTTCTTCATGGAACATGATCTTTACTTAATATCTTAATGTTTTTTGGCATGAAAGAAAAATTGATAATTATGACCCATACAATATTGTTGGCAATTGCCATAAATATACAACTTATGACTGGTTTTGTGGTCCAGGGTCACAAATGTTGAAATCTAAGGTGTCATTTGTATGGTAGGGCTGGAAATATAACACTTAAAATGTCCCCCTAACATTTTTAGTCTCAGACACGCACAAAGTGTTTACTTGAAAATATTGTTTCGGTAACACTTTACAATAAGGTTCATTAGTTAACATTAATTAACTACATTAGTTAACCGAACTAGTAATGAACTGCACCTACAGAGCATTTGCTAACACTTAAGGTTGTATTGGTTAACGTTAATGCATTAGTGATCATGAACTAACCATGAACAATACCTCTGTTCAGCATTAGTTCACCTTTGTTAACATTAGTTCATAAAAATACAACCGTTCATGGTTTGTTCATGTTAGTTCACAGTGCATTAACTAATGTTAACAAGATTTTAATAATGCATTAGTAATTGTTGAAATTAACATTAACAAAGATAAATAAAGGCTTTATAAGTGCAGTTCATTATTAGTTCATGTTAGCTAATATAGTTAACTAATGGACCTCATTGTAAAGTGTTACCGCATTTATTTATCTTTAATTTCAATTTCAACATTTACTAATACTTAATTAAAATCTTGTTAACATTAGTTAATGCACTGTGAACAAACGATGTCTATAAATGAATGGCTGTATTTATATCAACTAACATTAACAAAGATGAACAAATACAGTAACACATGTACTGCTCATGGTTAGTTCATGTTAGTTAATACACTAATGAAACCTTATTGTAAAGCGTTACCATTGTTTCTAAAAAATACAAGAATTTAGTCCCTTTTAGCTTTATGTAGGAGTCAGTACAATTTTTTAATTGAAATGCTCACCAAGGCTGCCTTTATTTGATAAAAATTCATAAAAACTGTAATATTGTGGAATATTATTACAATTGAAAAATATCGGTTTAAAATGCAATTTATTCCTGTGATGGCAAGGCTGAATTTTCAGCATCATTGCTCCAGTCTTCAGTTTCACATGAAGACAACCATTTTAATCAATTTAATGCATTCTTACTGAATAAATATATTCATTTATTTTAAAATAAATCTTATTTTAACTTTTGAAGGGTAGTGCGTGTCCGTTATTATCTGGATTTGTCAAATTCCGCAGGGTTCAACCTTGAATCAGTCAAGTGTCTTGAATTTGTAAACTCTTCAAGCGCTATTGTACATTCCACTTTATTATCAGAGCTATGCCTTTTGAAATATTCAGTACTTCATCTGGACGGAGCACACATCTGACCAAACAGCCAAAAGGTTGTCTGCAGAACTGAAAGTGTGCACAATCATTTAAATGAGCTGTAACTTGCAGAATCAACTACAATTGTCTACCAAAAGTCGAAAGTTACGCTACAGGTGATTTATAGCATATTGCTGCTCTGAATGATTTTATTAGTGACAGAAACTTTCAGGGCTAAATCCCACTCGTAGCATTGCCCATCTCTCCGACCCTGCCAGTGGGAAGGACGTTGGTTTGTAAACCGCTGTGAAAAGCCACATTACTGGTTTGATTAGTCCTGTGGCTTGGCAGCACGTTTATGTAAACCTTGACTTTACTGGCTTCCTGCATGACATCTCGCTAACAAGCTCTCGGTATTAAACACACACTCCCTCGTATCTTTGCTCTAACAATACTATATTTGGTAAGCCAAAGATACTTTCTACCCTCTTTTAGAGCAACCTTCAGTTCTTGTATTTCAGAGGCGGGCAGACGGGCTTATCCTTGATACTTCGCTGAAGCCCCACAGAGGCAGGATGTAATTGACTGTCCACTTCTGAACACCACACGGCTGAATTTTCTATTATCTGTCCAAAAGGTGATGTAAATTCAATTCAAAAAGGCTTGGTCGAATTAAGCAGTGTGCGAAAAGCCGGGAGAGAGAAATAGAAAGACCTGGCTTATAGTGTTACACTGTATGTGTCGGATGTGTGAAGATGTATTCATGAGCGTAAATGGAAAATTTTAATAGTGAAGTGCACCTTAGGTCGCATTGCAGTGCCCCCCAGAATATGCTCCTGCGCCCCGGCCCCAGCGAATGTGTAGGTTTGTGTTGATAGTCCCTTTGTATTGTTCTCTAATTCATCTGTGTGGTTGTGTGAGTAAACGAGTAGACTGTGCGACTGTTAAAACAGGAGCCTGAGTAAGTGTTGGGAAGTGTGGAGCTGTATTTATTGCATGTACTGTAGTGTGTGTTCATACTGTCTCGGGGTCCTCTGGGAAAATGGAGTGGGGGGGGACTGTGTCCTAATGATGCGTTTTCTACACCATTGATTCAGTAGCTCTGCTCCACTGTAAATCCTTCACATGCAACACATTAGAGCCCAGGCTTTTTCCTCCGCCAATCGATTCGCAGAACTTACAGCCGTTCCTCTTTTCTCCTGTCCTCCTGCGCTCATCTCCTCTGTGCTCCGCATCCTTTCTTTTTCCTTTTCTAAAGAAAATAAAAGTGAAAAGATCTTTCTGTCTGTCTGTCTTCCTTCGTTCTTTCCTTCCTTCTGTCTGTCTGCTTTTCTTTGTTCCGTACTTTATTTCATTCGTTCATTCAATTCTGTCTCTTTTCTTTCTTGCTTTTGTTCCTTCATTCTTTCTTTGTTTTTCTTTCTTTCTTTTGTCTGTCTGTCTTCTTTCTTTCCTTCTGTATGTCTGCTTTTGTTCATTTGTTCTTTCTTTCTGTCTTTATTTTCTTCTGTCTACTTTCTTTCTTTCTTTTCTTCTGTTCTCCATTTTGTTCCTTTACCCTTCCCTATTTCCAGTGAATGGATTCAATGACTTTCCTTTCCCCATACTTGTTTCTTCTCCTTGTCCTTTCCGTTATAATCCTTTCCTCTTTTTATTTCTGCATGTCTTTCCGTTACAGGTACTTTACCCTTTGCTTTTCCCCTTTCCGCTCATTTTCATTAGTTTACTTACTTTTACCCTTCTCTTTCCTTCTCTTAAGTTTACTCTCTCAAAAGTGTGGGTAAGATTGGTACGATTTATGTTTTTGCAAAGAAATGTCGGTTAACTAGTTGTTTATTAGCATGCATATTACTAGGATATTGGTTGTTTATTAGTACTTATAAAGCACATATTAATGCCTTATTCTGCATGACCATATTCTACATCCCTTAATCCTACCCAATACCTAAATTTAACAACTGCCTTACTAATTCTTAAAACAGTAATTAGGAGTTTATTGAGGCAAAAGTCGTAGTTAATAGTGAATATGTATCCCCCAGTGTTAACAATATTACGCTCACTAAAACTGAATTTTTAGGATCATTACTCCAGTCTTCAGTGTCACATGGTCCTTTGGATGGTATGGTTGTGCTGCTTAATATCTTTGTGGAAACCTAGATATTTTTTTTCAGGATTCTGTCAAGAAATTTCCAAAGAACTGTATTTATTTGAAAAAGATGTAACAACAAATAAAATAAACATGTAAATCCACCTTTGTCACTTTTGATCAGTTTAATGTGTACTTAAAGTGAACCCCAACATTTTGAATGGTAATGAATGTCATTGGGGAGTTCAGCTCATGTGCCATTTCAAGGTTCTTTTTCTTTTTACTCCCGGCAGAGGATGTAGCAGGGGCGAACCCAGGTTTAGTATTAAAGCCCATTAGAAATGCATCCACCGACCTCCTCAAATATTCCCTCACACTACTACTTCATTCCACTGGAATAATATCACTCAAGGAGAGGACTCATTAGTCCCAGAAACAGCTCCTGAATATTTAAGACCTATTTTATTGAATCAAAAAAGAAAAGCTTGACATGGTTTCGGCACAGTAATTGTAGATCGCTCTCTCTCTCTCTCTCTCTCTCTCTCTCTCTCTCTCTCTCTCTCTCTCTCTCTCTCTCTCTCTCTCTCTCTCTCTCTCTCTCTCTCTCTCTCTCTCTCTCTCTCTCTCTCTCTCTCTCTCTCTCTCTCTCTCAGATTACTCTCTGAGCTCATATTGCTGTCTTCGAAGTGCGTTTTTATTTAATCAGGGGTTTACTGCTTCCAATTAAATATTTTAAGAAGACATGTTGTTTGGAGGTGCATGGGGGCAGGGCGGAGCGGCGGAAAGGTGTCCTGGAGTATTTCAGGAGACCTTGAATTCTCAGACCTTGGAGGACAGTTTATTCAAATTACCCAAGGTCTGCGGTGATACTCGTGTTAAAGGGAGGAGGGGGAACTTTGGGAATTTGGTACCTTTGCTCAATCTCTACCACCATGAAAGCAGATACACACTTTTGCAGACACTTTTGACAGGCACGGCCACTAAAATGACGTGAACAAACATGACAGTGCTTGGAAACACTTTTTGGAACAATAAATGTTTGATCAGCACCTATTGATTTGAGCGCACACAAACCGCAGCTGGAAATGTCTCAGCTTACCTGGTGTGTTCGTGCCAGTTTTTTAGTTGGTTGTTTTTGGTGCACCAGTGATTATTGCCAAAACTGCCTTGGGTTATTGCCCTCACAGAAACTTTTGAAGATAAATGCTGTTTTGGCCAGATGATCAATTGGATTATTTGCAGTGGCAGGTATAAATAATGACAGTAATAAGCAAAAACAAGTGAAGGAGCAGCTGTAATTTATTATTCATATCATGAATCCCAATTGTTATAAATGACGCCTGCATTATTCCATTGCCCTCTCCTTTCCTCTCGAAACCTATTGTGCAAATAAAAACCCGAAGGCTTCCAGTGAAATACTGATCCAACACACCTTTTTCAATAGTAAAAAGGCTCCTAAAAAAACACCTTAGATTCAAGATCATATATATGCAGTATGTGCAAAACTTGACATTAATATGCAGTCTCTCCTTCAAGCCACTTTTGTGGGTTGAATTTTATATATAACATATACATTTTTCAATTGTAGTCTTTTGAAAAGCCATCTGAAATAATCTCTTCCAATACTCATTTTCCTCAGAATAGATACACGATACCAGCTCTCTCATCTCTCCGACAGCGAGTTGACACACAAACCCGCCTCCCCTCACTGTTGTTGGTGTTACAGGGCTTGAATTTCGGCATGGGATTGCACGTATTGCACATAATTTTACTAATTTCTGCAGATTGTGCACTCACAGCCAAAGTGTGCACACATAAAGCCGGCCTCAGTACTAAATCAAGTTCTTTTTCGCTGCTTATTACTCTTAAAAAGTCAAATACACACAAAATAAGAACAAAATGCCACTCTTGGTGAGTATTCATGTAAACACAGTCAGTTATGTTTTAAGTGTTTAACAGTTGAGAAAGAAAATGCATGTGTAACAGCGCATGTGTAACAGTATAATTAATCCGTGCTTTAATCAGGTTTTAAAGTGACAGCAGCCATTTTAAATATCTAAATGGCAGTTTTCGCCAGTTTTCGCCAAATAATTTTTAAAGTGAAATCCAATTCCTGCATCTAATTCATTGATTCACTTCTCATTGCAAGCACATTTCTTGTTTATTATTTCATGGAAAGATTTGCAAAGTTATAATTCTGAGCAAAGCAAGTTATTACAGTGATTACAAGGTGAATACGGGTATTGAAATACCTCTTCCTTTTTTTCTCTACATTAATTTCAACCCTTGGTGTGCTATTGATTTTTATAATTATTTTTCAAATATTTTTACACTACTGGTCAAAAGGTAATAGCTTGCTCACCACGGCTGCATTTATTTGATCAAAAATACATTAAAAACAGTCATTTAGCTCAACGTTTCTGACGTTTTTCAGAATTCTTTGATAAATAGATACATCATAATTTGAAATTTTATTAAAATGTAAATGTTTGCCACTTTTGATCAATTGAATGCATCCTTGCTGAATAAATCTTACTGACCCCAAACTTTTGAATACTTTACACATGTTAAATTTTGTATTGCAATCAATTTAACAATGATGATGTAATTGTAATATATGTATAATTAATTATGATTGGCCTATGATTGGAAAGAACAGTGTTGCCTGTGTTGGTTCTCTTGCAGTGAGACTGAAAACAAGATGTACTGAGAGTCATGACAATGGTAGAGTGTGTGGTGGTTCTGTTGCGACATGTCATTGCAACTACAACACAACTACACAACGACTACAGACTGAAACCTAAGCTTGCCTAAACTATAGTACTACTCTTTTGTGGCCTTGCAAGCACTAGTATTTCCTAGTCTAGCAATTGCTAATCACAAAGTCTGAGCAAGGCACTGTGAATAGAGTCAGGGCCGGTGATCACCATGGTGACTGATGCAGTACTGAAAAACAGAAGATATGCATCACCAATAATGTGCAAATGGTAAAGGGCTTCATAGGTTGGTGTTTTCATAATATTGGATAGGTCATAAACATATCTTTAAAGGTGCACACTTAAATCAAGGATATGATCTATGGAGGTCCTAACTCTACAGTCTGTTATTACAATTGTGGAGACAGAAAGTTTTATTTGGCCTTTGTAACCCCAAAAATGGGAGTCAGGCCTCCCAACAAGTCTTCCATTGATGCCAGCACATAAAAACGATCAGCTACATTCACATATCATTTTTCACTGTCACAAGATTTTTTTTGTTTTTATTTTACATAAATTGTTGTAGTTCATCCTTCTTGTATTTCAGGATATGGCTAAATGTATGTCTAATCCAGATTAGATTTCACTAGTTGATTGTGAATGTTAAAGGGTAGAAACAGATTTATTTTATTGCTGAGCTTAAAAAAGAAAAACTGAAAACATTTCTGAAAACATCCAGGGTGGAGACAGTAAAGTGAAGATTCTTTTTCGGGTGATTTGTAGCATGAGAATTATAGATTATTTACATTTTTTTAGGTCGTGGTAAACCCTAGGTTGTGGTTGTGACAAGGAATCTTTGACATAGTGGGGACACTTTTTTATCCCCATGAGAAAAACAGCTTATAAATCATACTAAATAGTTTTTTTGAAAATCAAAAAATGAAAGCTTTCTGTGATAGGTAGGGGATAGAATATATAGTGGAAACCCAACATTTGTGCGTGTGTGGTCCTGGTATGGCAATATCTGAAATCCGAAATTGTCCTCGTGGGGACATTTTTTGGACCCCATGAGGAAAAAAACATCTACTTTTTGTTTTTTGTTCTAATGTAAAAATGCAGAACGTTTTGTGTGATGGGTAGGTTTAGGGTTTAGAGTAAGTGGATAGAAAGAATAAACAGTTTGTATAGTATAAAAATGTCTATGGAATGTCCACATAAAACCGTGTGTGTGTGTGTGTGTGTGTGTCCCTTAAGGGTGTCTGCAGAAGGGGAGATAAGACACTAGTGTAGGACACTAGTGGATAGTGTTCACAGAAATCCTGGTGATCTTATCTTTCCTCTACTTCCCTTTCCCCTTCTTTCCTTCATCTTTTCTTCTCCCTTGTGCTGCAATTTTCACAGCATGCATGTTTCACAACTCTAGCGTTAGACTGAGAGGAAGTGAAGTGTCCACCCAATCATGCTTCTGTCTTGTTTTATCAAAGTCAGGAATATAGTATGAAATGCTTTGTAAATATTTTGGTGCAAATTCATTACTTGGTATGAAACTTTCTAGTTAAATCATATACACTGCAGGTCAAAAGTTTGGGATCCGTACGATTCTTTTAAACTTTGTTTTTTTTACAAAAATATTATGCAGCACAACTGTTTTCAACATAAAAATAAGATAAGAAAAAGAGGTTTCTTGAGCACCACATTAGCATATTGCTGTATTTTTGAGCTTATGTATTTTTTTTTTAATTGTAAGAACATTCCATTTGATTTTGTATGATCAAAATGTTGGTTCAGTGTTTGGTTGCGATTTGAGGTCTAATGTATTATCTGGATTTTGAAGCAAAACCAGTTAAGGACCACTTTTTAAAGTTTCTCTAAATCATTTTTTATTTGTTTGTCTTATTTTTCCACAGTGCTTGGAGATGTGCCCTGATGTTCAAATGAAACCTACGCCTCTGACAAACCTCAGAGACTCTATTCGCTCCTGTTATTTTCACAAACCTCCAGCTTTTGCTCCAAAACCCCTCCATTACCATCCGACCGTTGTGTTTTATCTTCACTGCTCCCTTTGTACTGTATTTTCTCTTCTCTCTTGCATTTTCTCTCTGTTGTCCTTAAAGTGCTTTCTTGACCAGACAATATTGCTTTTAGAGGACAAACAAATAGAGGCTCTCCATTATCTTTCCGTTCATCCCGTATATTTGTGCGCTTTCACCTGTGTATGCGCGTGCTCTGGTGCTTGTCAAGTGGGACAGGGAAGCGTGCGCAAGTGTCCCATGAGAGCTTTAGCCCGTTCTATAACATGACAGGCCCTCAGAGGAGCACGCCAAGCTGTCACACTGAGCTCTCCCCAACGCTAATGAGTCAGAGTTAATTAAAAAACCCAGGCAGGACTGCGGGAGACACACACATCGACACACACACATATACGCACGTGTACATGCGCTCACCCAACCTGGCCGGGGTTAAACACACAGAGTGGACGGTGGGGAAGAATATTGCTGATTCATGCTCTAGCCTCAGGGGGCCATGTGTGTGGACGTCAGCGCGTGTGTCCCTTGTGTGTGTTTAGCGTCCCTGCGGGACCGGGACTTTTATAGGAAGGTAGGGAGAAAGCTGCTACTCTCACAGTCTTTTTACTTAGTTCCCTTTGTTTCTTTCAGAGGTAACGCTTTTCTTTTTTAGTATCCACCAAAATAAGAGGCTTTCGCACCGGGTTGTTCTAGGAACTAGACACCAGGGTGGTTCCCCCGAGAACTAAAGATACGCCTAGGCAGTGGCAGAGCCAGGAGTTTTTTCATAAGGGCCAGAAACCAGTCTGGGGTGGCACAGAAATCTTTGTTATTTCAACATAAAAAGGGGTTTGACTATAACATATTTGACTGTTTTAATGCCTACAACACAAATTAAAACAGCTAATTTGTACTTAATTATAATTGAGATAGTAGTGGATTAGATCATGGAATACTGAGTGAATTTGACCATTTTTGTGTTATTCCTCACCTCCAAGCAAGGGGCTAACATTATAGTGATTGCTTAGTCCGCTCAGTTCTGGTTCTGAAAAACTCAATAATAACTTGTTCTCCATTGTTGCATCTTTCATGGATGAAACATTCAGTTAACAAATATCTTAAATTATTCAATCTTCATTGAATTTTACATAATCAATGAACTCTTCTTCAATTCAGTTTTTACTAACATATAGACTGATGACATATCATCCGACCGCAGATACTAAATCAGGACAATGCGGTTTCTCAGCATCTGACACAAGTGTCACCAAGCAGTTTTCACACACGTCTTTCAAGATAAAAGTGGCATCGAAAAAACTGAGAATTACATTTGTCATTGTTTCTTTGACTGCACACAATGCGACTCACTCAAAATGGTCTTGCATCCCACCAGATGAGAAACACTGACGCAGGCTATATATCTACTGTTCGCCGTTCACTGTTGTTCTGCTGTTTGCTCATTCGGAATCTGTACCTTTCCCCTATGTGTTTGACCTGTGCCTGGCTCTGAGGTGAAGTTTAAGTGCGCAAATGAAAAGTCTCCCTTTTTTGTGGTCTTATAGAGATGGTTCTGCGTTTAAATATACAATTTTTGTAAAAGAAGACAACAACAGACACAGTTGTGAGCATGGTGGCCAAGGGTGGCCACGGCCACCTCCAAGCTCCGCCTCTGCCCCAGGGCCGTTTTCATGGCTACATTCACACTGCTAGTAGGAAGTGACATAAGCTGCGATTGTTTTTGCGACTTTTATTTTGATTGCGCTGTGGACCTTTATTTTGACAGCACAGTGCTCGCATTTTCTGTCTTCATTAGTTTACGATCTGTTTAACAGTCCTGTCTAATACGTTATTAGATAGAACTGTTATACAAAGAAATATAACAAACGCTTATACTTTTTCATTATATGAAAAAGTATTAGCGTTTGCCATATAGTTGATGTCCAGTGTCGCTAAATGAGCAGAAATACATAATCATGTTTTGCTAAGTTGGTCCCCTCAAAGTTGAGTTGGAATTTCTCCTTAGCGCAAAGGTCTATCACTGTTTTCTGTGTTTGTAGAGTTAGTTTCTGGAGTAAATAGGGTATTATCTGTGTGTGTGTACATGTCTTTTTTTTTAAATGGCAGGTGCTGATGTTTCGTGTGCGTTCGGTCAATCAGCTAACGTCACTGGTAGTTCCTATTGTGCTGGTTAGACCCTACTCTGAAGTAGGAGCTAAATTAGTTCCCCCAAAAAGAAGTTCCTAGAACTAAAATCGTTCCTAGTTTCTGTGGTGCGAATACATCCAATAGTTCTAGAAACTATGAAAATGTTTTTCCACTGCGAAAGCCCCTATAGTTACTGAAATAGTTATAAATTAGATGGAGCCGATATCCTTGTGGGCAGCGCTTCGACATGTTGCGCTTTGAATGACCCGAGTTTGAGTTCCGGATCGTGGACCTTTCAAGTTCCCATCCCCCTCCCTTTCACTATTCACTTTCTATCTACTCTTATACCATCCTATCTCAATAAGGGCAAAATCTGCACATAAAAAAAAAAAAAAACCTACTGCTGTCACCATCAACTAACAATGAGTAATATATTTTTTTTGTTTAACAAATACAATTTTGGTTTAAAAATGTTTTAGTAAAGGTTGAAATTACCATGACTAGAATGAAGAATAATATAGGCTGTATTTGCTGTAATTTGTAACTGAAATATCATACATTTTTCATAATTTTACAGCTGTTTTTACAAAAACTACGGAAGCTGTGATTAACAAGGTACATTTTTGTAAGGGTTGGGTTTCTTTCATCACCAAAATGATATTATGTTCTTTTTTTTGTGTAAAAAAAATAAGATTAGAATCTTGCTTCAACAAGGGTTAGTTTGAAAATAAATTAATGTTTTAATTTTCCATTTTGGTTGGCAATCAGTCTTACCATCTTATCGTCGTTTGTGACACTATTAGCATGCAGGCGGAAATGTCAGCGGCAGATTATCATGTTTACTCAGCATATTAATATATTAGCATTTTTTTAATATTAATGCAAGATTAGCATAAACATTAGCATCCATTAACATGCTTTTGCATATTCAAATTTGCTTACTTCATGTACAAATGCGACACTAATCGTTTCAGCTTTTGTTCAGTGGTTATTCCACTCAATTCCTATCCCAGTGGGATTTTTGATTAAGTTGACGCTGAAAAGATTCACGGTTGTTTTTAGAAAACTACTTTAGCGAGGTGAGATTAGCATCATATGAGAGTGAGTGCTTGTTCGTAGAGCTGGATGTTAACACAACTTAAAGACAGAGGCATGAGTTGCAGCAGGCAATGAAAGCTGAGGAAAAAAAATCTTATCGCATCAGGCGTGCTTGGATGAACTTTCTCGCTATCTCTTTCTAGCTTCTTACAGATTTCCTCCATAAATTTTTGTTGCTGTTGTTATTTGGCTTATCCTTTCATCATGCAGCAAATTTTGCTAATTCTCTCCTGCCAGAAATTGCAAATCTTGCTTGGAACTGCCTCTAGTCCTTTAGAGTAGTGCCACATTGTCTCTAAAATCTCACATTTGTTGATGTACAAATGCACGTGTGTTTTTAGGTCTCAACTTTAATGTATTGAACATAGTGGTTGTGAATTCTTCTCATTTAAATGGCAGATAATATTATCTAATATAACAAGATAATATTTTCTAGTTTCCTAACATTTTGTTGAAATCCCAGAAGCATCATTCACATGACTAATGAATAATTATGAATTTGTTGTCATGGAGTTACAGTTAATGAATTAGTTAACAGCATTAATTAATTAATTATTTAATTGAAATAAATTGTTATTATTAGTGCTGTCAAATAGATTAATCACATAAAACATACAGGTTTGTGTTTATAGTATATGTGTATATATGTATTATGTAGTATATATTAATGTGTACATGTATATATGTGTGTATACATAAACTGTATATACACTCACCTAAATGATTATTAGGAACACCATACTAATACTGTGTTTGACCCCCTTTTGCCTTCAGAACTGCCTTAATTCTACATGGCATTGATTCAACAAGGTGCTGAAAGAATTCTTTAGAAATGATGGCCCATATTGATAGGATAGCATCTTGCAGTTGAAAAAGAAACCAATTTGAAATGATTCGAGCTTTGTGACATGGTGCATTATCCTGCTGGAAGTAGCCATCAGAGGATGGGTACATGATGGTCATAAAGGGATGGACATGGTCAGAAACAATGCTCTGGTAGGCCGTGGCATTTAAACGATGCCCAATTGGCACTAAGGAGCCTAAATTGTGCCAAGAAAATATCCCCCAAACCATTACACCACCAACACCAGCCTGCACAGTGGTAACAAGGCATGATGGATCCATGTTCTCATTCTGTTTACGCCAAATTCTGACTCAACCATCTGAATGTCTCAACAGAAATCGAGACATTTTTCCAGTCTTCAACTTAGGGATGTTAACCGATGACCGTTTGACCGATGGTTGACCATATCAACGTTAACCGATCAAAGTTGTCGGTTAAAAAAAAAAAAGTGATCTCTAAATTAGGCTATTATAGACACAGTGAGTTAGACCTGCCTTGGCCGGTGCGTCTTTTACGCATTCTGAAGGTGCCTGTTTCATCCATTGGTTTTATCGTGTTGCAGTCTATTAGACAGCATTCCGCATAAGATGGGCTTACATTTGGAAAAATATTACATCTACATTTCAGTGGTAACACACAAGGTGTTGATCTACATCTTTCTTTATTATTGTTAGCACTACCTCGAACTAAAGCGGCGTCTCTTCGGAGCTGTCATTTTCTTAAATGAGCCGCGGCAATGTTTCAAATGAGCTTCTAACGCTAGACAAATGGCTTTATTTTCAATACGATCACCTTGTACCCAAGCCATTTTGAAACTAAGGAGCCATTTGTCCTCCGATTACAAACAAGCTCCTCGGCGCTGCGTAGCCTCTTTTTCCTATTTGTAGTGGAGATGAGTGGTACCTGGTGGGGTCTTCTGCTGTTGTTGCCCAGCTGCCTCAAGGTTGTGCGTGTTGTGTCTTCACAAATGCTTTGCTGCATAACGAGTGGTTATTTCAGTCAAAGTTGCTCTTCTATCAGCTTGAATCAGTCGGCCCATTCTCCTCTGATCTCTAGCATCAACAAGGCATTTTCGCCCACAGGACTGTCGCATACTGGATGTTTTTCCCTTTTCACACCATTCTTTGTAAACCCTTGAAATGGTTGTGCGTGAAAATCCCAGTAACTGAGCAGATTGTGAAATACTCAGACCGGCCCGTCTGGCACCAACAACCATGCCACACTCAAAATTGTTTAAATCATCTTACTTTTCCATTCTGACATTCAGTTTGGAGTTCAGGAGATTGTCTTGACCAGGACCACATCCCTAAATGCATTGAAGCAACTGCCATGTGATTGGTTATATATTATATATATATATATATATATATATATATATATATATATATATATATATATATATATATATATATATACACACACACTATGGCTGCCACTAACAACATTTTTATCACAATTTTCAACAATTTTACTTAAAAACATATCATTTAAAGGGCACTTATTATGCCCCTTTTTACAATATGTAAATAAGTCTCAGGTGTCCCCAGAGTGTGCCTGTGAAGTTTTAGATCAACAGATCATTTAATATACCATGTTGAAAATGGCAATTTTGGGATTGAAGAAAAATGAGCGATTCAGTGTGTGTTGAATGCAAATACGTTTTAACTACAGCGTTTAATTATGCATTTAATTACAGCCTTATCGCTATCAACTTAAACACACGCACATGCCGCTGACGCATGCGCACAGAGAGCTGGATGTCGGCGAGTCCGTGAGTATTCATTAAACTAGTTCTCCTGCATATGTTATTCCGATTAAACTGCCAAATGCTCTCAAGGTAATGTCAGAAACACAAAGAGTTCAGATGAAAACAGTTGTGCCTGTGCACGAATGCAGTTACAGAAATCTCTTGTGTATATTAGATCCATCTGTCGTTACTAAAGTGAAAGCGGTATGTATTGCTCTATCTGCTGTTAATATGAACCGAACAACAGAAAATCACTCACGTCTCTTGACTAACTTTATTAGCTTTAATAAGAACACATCTCTTACTTGAATGCTGCTGTTAATGCTATGGTGAGGAGATAAACATGGAGGACTGTGTACAACTAAAACGGCAGTGTCCATCAACACTCGCGGGCGGGGCCGTTGCAGTGTGACGTCACACTGAATCTGCAAACAGCTTGTGCTGAGACACTGCTTATGATATATTGGGATTAAAAAATGAGTGGGTGGATTTTTACCGTTATAGGGTGGTTGTGTACACACACTGCCAACACCTTATAAATGAGAATTTTGCATAATAGGTGCCCTTTAACTTGCAACTTTGGCATTCAGTGGTGTTCTATAAAAAAATATTTATATATATAAAAATGGAAAATATATTATCAATCATGTTAACATTCACTAACCTTCAACTATTCTCAACAGGTTGGGATGACCAAAATCCTATTTCATGATACGAGTAATTTAATATCTTTTAAATATAATTTTATATATTTAATTTTATTTTATGTTTTTTGTTTAAATAAGCCAGAATGACAAAAACAGTGCTGTATTTTCAGCTACAGTAGCTCTAATTAACAGCAGCATTCAATAAAGAAATTAAATAATCAAATGTAAAAACAAAAATGCCTGCATAGACACTGTAAATAAACTATGCACTGATTCTTGCTAAATATAATAAAGTGATTCAGTCAAGCATGGGGAGATATTCTATTTTCTTTTGTTGTTTGATTAACATTAAATCACACATAATATTAGGTCTGGCCCTTTAAGAGCAGCACGGACCAAATTCGTATAGTGATTTCACAACTTTCAAAAAGAGGGAACAATAGTGAGATTGATAACGGCAGTGAAAAAAAGTAAATATTTTATTTTTACCATCAACCATAGACCCTCACTGTATTAGAAACTCCCTCACTGCAGGTACGTTTTTTTTTTATTTGATGCAAAAGTAATTTAATACAAACTATTAGTGTTATAAATTTACATAATTAAAAAAAAATGAAAATACAAAAAAAACGTTGCAGGATTAACGATATGGATGACCGTTAAAACGCTTCATCACAGTCTTTGAAAAGGTCCATTCTGTTCACTAAAGACATACCAGACTGTGTTTACCTGATTACTCGCCAGGACGTGCATTCTTACATATTTTTGATAATTCAAACCCAATAATCCGCGAAATTGACGGCACGATCTGATCGGGCGTGTGTGCGGCGGTTAACTGGGCTGTTAACGCTTTAACGCAAACAAATTACATTAGTATGTGGAGCTGCGTAAATTTCGTCACGCAGCTAGATCGAGTCGGGAGTTTATCACAATCACACTGAGCATCTACAGCACCTGTATCCCTGGTAGGAAGAAATATCCATTCTCTAACTCTTTAACTCGATTCTACTTGTCTGTTTGTGATCAGGCCATTTAAAGCCGTTAAACTCTGGGAAAGTGTTCAGTGATCCAGTAATCGAATTCATTCAAACGGTCCAAAACAGCGCTAATGTAAAGAAGGCCAGGCTGATTACATCAGACATATCGGAGAGATTAGAGACTCACATTGTTGTTTTAGTTAATTACTCTTTCCAGTGCGTGCTTTGCTTTAAAACACGACCCCTGTCGTATTCTGCTATTGTTTCTGAAGAGCGCAATTTCGGTGACGAGTAAGCGCGTGAGTGTGTTCGCGCTCTCGATCACTGGTCGAATGCTTCATCATGTACAGACACAGTACATATGCGTTGTACACACACACACACACACACACACACACACACACACACTCTCTCTCTCTCTCTCTCTCTCTCTCTCTCTCTCTCTCTCTCTCTCTCTCTCTCTCTCTCTCTCTCTCTCTCTTTCTGGAAAGATAATGTTTCATTTGTTATGTTGTTGTGTTTAACGTTAGTAATCGTAGGTTTATGCAGTCAAAGCGGTTGATTTAGGAGCTTTTGTTGTTGCTCTGTCTGTACACATACTATACACTGAATTCTGTAAAGTTTTTTTTATGTAATGTTTTTTTTCATGGGTACTTAGTCGTGTATACATGTATTATATAATATAATTATATGGACTCCTTATATTTGGTTATTTGGTGTCATTTTGGAGTCTCCAAGGATCCTTGAAAGCTTGCATAAAATACAGTTTTGTTAAAATCACCCTTCAATCTGATTGTTTACTTTGAATATTGCAAATTATGACAAAATGAATGTGTTTAATTAGGTAAATGGCGTATTATTAATTTCACAATAAGTGTGTGTGTGTATATAAATATTATATAAACACAAAATTTGATGTTAGATGTGATTAATTGCGATTAATCGATTTGACCACCCTTGTTTTTATATATATATATATATATATATATATATATATATATATATATATATATATATATATATATATATATGTATATATATATATATATATATATATATATATATATATATATATTTAGTGTGTTTAGTGTGTGTGACTGAACATATATCTGTTGGATATGATATATCTGTCTTTTGTTTAATGCTGTGGTTTGAAACCCAGCAGTTGTTTGTACATTAAAATGTTCAAGCCTGAGTGTACTTAAAACGGGTAATATTCTGAAGAATGTTTATATGAATGCAATTTTTTTTGTGCACAAGAAAAAGATCAGCTATTTTTTATTGGCCAAAATATCTCGAACAGTGCATCCTTATTGTCTGTCAAATGAATGAGCAAGCATACACAAACACACTGTTAAACGTTGATACCAGCAAGGCCTCGTAGCCAGAAAATTAAAAGAAGCTGCATATTTTCTTCCACAAACACACACACACACACTTGTATTGGCGCACACTCTCCGTCTTTCTCTGGGGAGCGTGAGTGTGTATGGCTGTGGGCATGTGCTCTCAGAACCTCTTCATCTCTCTTCTTTCTTTTATGTCTCTGAGTCTGCTACACAAATGTAATAGTGTTGTTTTTCTTTCCTGTGTTGGCGAAAACAATATGAAGGTAGAGAGCCCAGCTCTACTCAAACGGACACCTGCTTGTGTCTCAACCTCTCTGACCTGTCTTTAATTTATCTCTGTCTCTGTTATTTCCTCTCTCAGGATGTGCCTTCCTCACATACTGTGCAAGAGAATCGGCGCTAAAAGCTCAGACCGCGCTTCACGAGCAGAAGACGCTACCTGGGGTAAGTCATCACGGTCAAACACATGCACACAAGAACAAATGGGCAGTTGACATAAAATACTTGAGAGAAGTTTGCCATGCGTTCAAAGAAACCTGAAAGTGAGCTACCGTTTCCACAAGAAAATATTAAACAACTGTTTTCAACATTGATAATAACCAAATCGGCGTAATGACACTGAAGACTGGCGTAATGATGCTGAACATTCAGCTGTCATCACAGGAATAAATCACATTTATACATACATTTTACAATCTATTAAAGCATATTTTATAAATTAAGTTGTAATAATATTTCACAATTTTACTGTTTTTACTGTGTTTTTGATTAAATAAACAAAAAAAACTTTTGAATGGTGGTGTATATACAGTATAAATAAAAAATAGTGCAGTCTTATGTGTCAACTACCCAAATTTACATGTAATACATTTGACATTTTAAACACATTGTATGCAGGTTTTGCCTGAAGATTACTTTCACCATATTTTTCGCAGTACATCTCAAAAAGTTAGCTCTTCAAAAGCACCAATTCTTCTTTTTTGGCTTCATTTTCAATCCCGTTCACTCGCTTCTCATACTCTTCCTTCCTTTTTCCTCTCCATCTCTCTCTCTTTCTTTCTGGAAGAGCCTTGTACCCAAGGGCAAGAACTACACAGCACCACATTAGAGCTGGCCTATTTATAGTGTCTTTTAGTGTCTCTGAGCATGTGTGTGTGCGATCGTGCCGTATGAATGTCTGCAGGCACGTGTGTGTGTGTGTGTGTGTGTGTGTGTGTGTGTGTTTGAGAGAGTATGTATTACTCTGTCACTCCTCTTTAGGTTCAGAACAAACTTGCTGTCCCAATCTACATTGTTTGGTTGCAGTGTGTGTGTGTGTTTTGAAGTTCCTCCGTAAGCTCTTGCTCAGCTCAGCTCGGTTTGGTGTGTTCTGTTTTAATGACGCCTCCAGGGAGAATGACAGTTGCCGTGGCGAACGGAATGCCTTTGATGCGAGTGATTATGACATCATAGATGTTGAATGCAAGGGGAGTCACTTTGCTGTAGTTCCACTTCCTTTCTCTTAGTGCAAAGAATATTCCGTCTGTAAAAAACGCGCACACAGCCATACACGTTTCCTTCATCCACCCCACCTCCCACCCCGCCATGAGCGTGTAAGTCATCATGTTAGATGTTGACTGTAATAAGAAAAACTCTTGATCGTCTTATTATGAGCACATCTATTTGCACGAAATGCAAACGCAGCAGCTGCAAATGAATTCAATCGAAGGCTCTGCCTATCACAAATGTTTCATAAGAATACTAATTACCCAGAGGAACATTTTATCGCTCGGTTTGCTCATTCAGAGCTCAGGAGACTTAATAGAGTTCTTGGTTGTCTTTGGCTCGGATGTTTCTCCTATAATTTCTTAAGAGATGTAAAAAGGTGTAAATGAGACATATAGTGTGGATATAATGTGGATAGTACAGCTGAGATCATTTGGGTTTGGGAGAATTTAATGAGAAATGTTTGAGCTCCTATTTGAACCAATCTCAAGTGGAAATATAACTTGAAACCATTTCTTACCGTTCAATTTGAGATATTTTATCGATATATACAATATAAGCAGAAATTTCCATTTATTCTCTTTTCTCATGGAGACACAGCTGACTTCCAATTATTCTTATAGAATGAACCATCATGGCCAATTGAGCAACACATTTTTATTGTAAATTATAAATGCTTAAGTAAACAAAGAAAGAGAGACAGAGCGGAAGAAAGAAGAATAAGTCTGAAGTGATGAAAAAAGTCATTGGAAGCTTTTTTGTGTTTTATCTGCAGGATAATCTTGAGCCATCCTCCATCTCTTTTCCTTTCTTTCTCTTTGCCCCCCCTCTCGGCCTTTATGCTGTAATCTCTCTCATTTTTCCACTTCACTTGACAGCTTGATGGTTTTTAGGAAAGTGGTTTTTATGTTAGAAAGTTCTGTCAAGTGCAAGAAGGCCTCCCAAGTTCAAGTCAGGAAGAGATAGAAAGAGCTGAAAAGAGTGGGCTGCTCTTGGACCTTCAGTCGCTCCAAATGAATGATGAAAAAACACATTTGCGCCTGTTAGCTTAAAGCCTGACTCTCTCTGACAGTTTCTTTTGTTTTGTACGGGATCCACTCTCTGACTAAAATCGCACAAACATTTATCGAGCATTTCTGCCAAATTTGACATCACAATATTGCAGCTATAAAGTAATGCAGGACAGAATATAGTGTTTATAAGTATAATTTGGTTTAAGGTGTATTACCTACTGGTGTGATACAGAAAATCAGCCGTTTGTACCTTATATTTTTCCTGGGTTATAACATATAGGTATATGATCATTTGTCATATTTTCTGGGCTATATTCTACACTTTTATATTTTGCATATTGTTATTTAAGGGTCTTAATTTAGTTTTATACAACCAATTTTCCACTTTTTCTGACCTTTACAAGTTCTTTAGCTTTAAGACTTTTATTTTGTAATGATTGATTCATGAAGTTGCTGATAACTAAATAGCCTTTTATAAGTAAACACGGGTGATCATGTTATTGTGCTTCGATTTTTGAATAACATTTTGCACACATTGGTGCTGAAGCTTAAAGTGTAACTTCACCGATTTTCAACCCACTTTGTATTGTTACTGTGTTGTCAGAATTATGTATATATTAACCGTGTTTACTCATTCTTCAAGTTACCTGGACCGAGAAATTCACATTTATTTGTCAGCAAAAGTCCTTTTTACAGTTCCAAGGCTTTCGTGAAAACGACAGATTATACTTCCACATTTTTGTATCCCAGAGGGATCATCAGAGGGTTATTAACAGAACAGTTATTGTAAGAGTAGATATTGCTGAAAATTGTATCATACTTTGTCTACTCTTTAAACAGCATTATGGTAAAAATAGAGCACTATGGCAACAGCTTTCTTACCTATTTATGATGTATTTTGTTTCGTTGGGTTCTGAGAAACTGACAGAACGACAGTTTCTTTCAGTTTTTTTCCTCTGTTTGCCTTAAAATACTGTGTTCGTAGTCATCCGGTTTGAAATGTTGCCTACAAACACGGAGTGAACATTTCAAACTGGATTATTTTCCGTTTTCAAACTGATTTTTCCGTTGCTGCGTTCTCTCTTTATTTATGATTTTTTGCAGCATTTATCCATTGACCTCAATGTGCTGGAAACCGAAAATAACATTCTTCCAGGAGCAATACAAGTCGACACCATTATGACTAAAAGTTTGCTAATAGGTATTTTCTACTAAAGCAAGGCGGTATTTGACTCTGGTAAGCATATCCATAGCTGACTGGTGGGAGTGGCCTTGGACTGCATTATGGGTGTTTCCCTTCCTATTTGGCAAAAGGGAAGACAACAGCCCTTTTTCTTTGTTTTCTCTAGTCCTGTAGCACTTTGTTTTGCCTTTCTACTGCAAAGGACGGCAGGTTTTATTGAAAGCCCATTTTGCCAGTGGTAGTACATCAAGAAAGAACAAAGAATATCCTGTTTTCTTAAAGGTTCAGTGTGTAAATTTTAGCGGCATCCAGTGGTGAAGTTGTGAATTGCAACTTTCGACTGCTCCCTTTCGAAGCACATAAAGAAGCTACAGTGGCAGACACAGGACAAAGATGACGTCATCTGAGACAGCAGAGAGTAGCTAGCGCTCGAGAAAGTAGTTTGTCCGTTTAGGGCCTCTGTAGAATAATGACGGTGCAAAATGGCGACTTCACTGTAAGGGGACCAGCGGTGTATGTAGATAGAAATGTCTCGTTCTAAAGTACTAAAAGCATAATGATTCATTATGTAAGGTCTTTTTACATCACTGAAAACATAGTTATGTATATTATATTGCATTTCTGTCAATAGCTCTTCCTAAATATTACACACTGCACCTTTAAGTTATGGCCCTTTTAAAACTTCATGTATGACTGTTCCTACGGTATTTGTTGAGTGTTAAATTGTCCCTTTTTAATGTTTAAAACTTAATATATTTGAAAATATATTTGATTCCTGTGATGGCAACATTTTTGTAACAATGTAAAAAAAAAATGTATATCTATTCTAACATACAACAAAAACCCTTGTGAGTTTTACTCTGCAGTAAATGCTAAAAACTATTTTAAAATATGACAGGTTTTGAAGCTATAATATTGTGTTTCACACGTATAGATTATAGAAAGGGGAGCTTTGTAGTTGGGGGCCATTGCAGTGACAAGTCAGGCCATGCTCTCATGCACACTGTATTTATTAAAAATCTCTTCCGGCCTTTCTCGTACTACAGTATGATGCCTCAGAAGCACTCTATTGATTTTGGCACTGGGCCTCATCAGCAGGAGGGTGTGTGTACACACCCACGGCCGCTCTCTCGCTCACATTTAAATACACACACGCACGAGTACAAACCGAGAACCTATTACTCACTGGAACGCACACAAATGCAAAATGTTCACAAATACGCATTCATGTGGATGAATATTCATGTAAAATATATTTGCAGGAGACTCAAGCTGTAATGCTCGTTGTGGCATAGCCACAGATACACCATGGTTATGTTCAAAATGGAATGCTACTAGTATACTGTGCATAGTATATCCTAAAATAGTAGTACGCAAAACAGTATGAAAGTTCATAGTATGAAAATTCAATAGTATAAAATTCAAACAGCTACATCGTCACATTAACATGCATGTTTAATTCAGCAAGCACCATCCAGTTATCATCTCATAAATAAATCCAGTTGTTTTGCATTTTGAATCCCATTTTGTGTCTTAATTTACGACAGTCCGATCAAATAATGAAGTCAAAAGAGTTGATTTTTTTGTAATAAAATTCAAGGTTCGGATATGGAGGAGGCGGGAACCGGTGACCGTTCAATGTAAAGTTTAATAACAAAACGGAAGTAAAGCGCCAGCCTCTCAGGGACGACTGCCACATATAAACATAATAAAACACAACATAAATGAACAATGTTCATTTGTCAGAATACTGTCAAGTGTCAAGTTGATCGCATTGCATTACGGGATTCAGTATTTCACACAGTGCACTCTGGTTTCACGTTCTGGCAAATGTTGCATCATTCGGATACTCACGCATACAGAAAACCTTCACAGTATGCACTGTATACACACTTCATGCTATTTTCTTTCAGAAATAGTTAGAATTCCTTTCTGAACATACCCAAAGATAAACCTACCTCACCTCCTACGTACACACACATATATCTAGACAAAAATGCACATGCCCACTCAAAAAAATAAGTATTTTAAAGCACATTCATACTCTCAAACACATAAATGGACTGTCCATTGACCCCTGATAGCACTGACAGTCTGTGGATAAGGAAGCACGACGTGGATCAATGCATCATTTTGTAGCTCATAAAGGTGCACGCAGACACACACACACACACACACACACACACACAGCTACACCAACTCTGATCTCTGATATGAGCCTGAACCGTGCCTCCAGGAACAGAGATGGGAATCGAGTAGGGATGGAAGCGAGGATTGAAATGCTTGAAGGGAATAAGGACAGAAGCAGGCAGTGTGGCTCTTTGCTCTGATTTCTGTTCATTTACTTACTCTCTCTCTCTCTCTCTCTCTCTCTGGCGATTGTGTACGATATGCTACAGACCCAGAAATCCATACCATTGACCAACCGCGCGACCTACTTTTGTGGCAGCTCTTTCAATAAGTCTGCCGACTGGTCAATATAGACCTGTTCCCCAAGAGGGGCCCGGAAAAAACGGAGTGTGAAGACCTTTGAATGGGTTGTGTTTTAAACTGATGTAATAACTGTATTAATTTACAGAAACATGCTGTGTTCGTCATACACAAGTGTACTATTATTACTGTTTTTCATAGAGTAGCATTAAAATAATGAAAATAACTAAATAAAATAACTAAAATTGAAGTGTGGTAATGATGTCATGACCTAATGTGTAACAGCCTAAAATTAGATCTTAAGTGCATCCTGGAATTATTTTTAAACATTATTGAATTTCATTATTGTGCCGTGGACTTTCTCTTCACTGTCCACCCCAACGTATCTGTTTTTTGTTTTTGTTTTAAATCATAATAAATATTTAATGTTTAGATAAAATATTTAAGATAGCATTTATTTGAGTATATCTTCACAAAATATGTTTTTAAAACTTATTCTACTCATCAAAGAATCCTGAAAAGGAAAATTAAGCAACCCTAATGTTGATAATAAGAAGAAATTATCATCACCAAATCAGCATATTATTCAATTTCTGAAGGATCATCATACAATTTCTGAAGGATCATCAAAATTCAGCTTTGTCATCACAGAAATAAAATACTTAATTTTTAAAATATATTTAAAAAATAAATAGAAAAGTTATTTTTTATTGTAATATTACACAATATTACTGTATTTTTGATAAAAAAAAATGCAGTCTTGGTGAGCTGAAGAGACTTAAATGTACTTTTTTTATATTTGCAAAGATAATTTCAAGCATTTAGGCATAAGGGTCATAAGAAATATAATTTAAAGGCAATTGTGTCCAAACTTTTGACCGGAACAATATAATTTGCTTAATTTTTTTAAAATATATTTTGCCTTGTGAGATTGTGACAAGTCACAATTAAGCATTTTTTTTTTTTTTTTTTAGCAATCTTCATTACAGTAATGATAAGAAATGTATGCTTAAATTGTAAAATATTTAAAAAATAATGCTAAAGTATTTATTGTATTGCCATATTTGATAATTTGATTTAAAAATGATGTATAATGTATAAGAGTTGTTGTGTGCAGTAGTCATGAAAATCATTGATCTTCTTTTTCTTATGCAAAATATATTTTGGGGTGAAATGTCTCCTGAACACATTTTCATGAGATTCACCTCATCTCCTCTCACACACGCTCTGAATTGACCTCCTTCTTGGAAGAGAACCTTACTCAGAATCACCTGCGAGTTCACAGTCCTTACGTAATCACTCACAGTGATTAAACCTGAGAATCCGTCGCTGAGAGAGACGTTTTGACAGATATTCGTCTGTCGTCGTGAAAAATAGATGCTCTTCTTCTCAACTTGTAGAGCTCGCTGCCTCCACTGTGGGGGCCTGCTGTACTGATTACAACATTATGTAATACGAAAGAGATGCTCTATATCGAGAATTCAGTGTGAAAAATGCTTGTGACAGCACAGTGGCCCAGGAAGGAGGAAAAAAATACACATTTCCTTTGCAGCCGATGTCGTGCTGACTTCGTCTAAACACTCTGCGGATGAGACAATAAGTACGTTGACATATTCACTCATAATAGCCTCGTTGAGCAGACAGCAGTTGTGTGTGGTGATTTGTTGCTGGTTAATATTACTGTGCTGTGGTCGGAGCCATATGCCGGTGGAATAATAAACTTTACAGCGGAGGACATTTGTCCGATGTGATTGGTTTTATTGAAGAACTCATTTTCACAAATCTTATTCGAGCCCGGGTGGTGCAACAGTTTGGTAGCTGGGGCAAGTGGACACAACAACAACAGCGACGCGGGAATAAAAACACAATTGCAGGCCACGACTTGGCTGCCTTTTAATTATTGATGGCCACTTCGGCTCTGCATTGGGCAGTAATTGCATTACAGGTCACTTCTCAATAGCAATCTGTGAAAGTTGTGGTGATGTGTGCTGGGAGACGATCGATAGGTGCTGTCCAGGGTGCTGGATTCAGACACACTTTCTCTGTCTTCTCTCTCTCTCTCTCTCCTTTCTGCTGTCTGTTTCTCACCTGTTTTCTCAACGTTCAGGTTCCCTCTGTGGTGGCCTTTATGCTTGAAGCTGTTAGTCAATTGGAAATCTTTCATCTCTTTTTAAGAATTGTCTGAATTTTACTCTACTGTATGTGGGCAGTTCATATCCTACAGCACTTACACTCAAAAGGTATTTATTTGAGCAAAAGCAAGCTGTTTAAAAAAAAAAACATTTATTTAGCCCTATTACGATTGATTGTGTGTGTGTGTGTGTGTTTATATACACTGATTATCTCTTCATCACAGCACCTGTTAGTGGGTGGGATATATTAGGCAGCAAGTGAACATGTTGTCTTCAAATTTGATCTGTTAGAAGCAGAAAAATGGGCAAGCGTAAGGATTTGAGCGAGTTTGACAAGGGCCGAATTGTGATGGCTAGATGACTGGGTCAGAGCATCTCCAAAACTGCAGCTCTTGTGGGGTGTTCCTGGTCTGCAGTGGTCAGTATCTATCAAAAGTGATCCAAGGAAGGAACAGTGATGAACCAGCGACAGGGTCATGGGCGGCCAAGGCTCATTGATGCGCGTGGGGAGCGACAACTGGCCCGTGTGGTCCGATTAAACAGACGAGCTAGTTAAAGGATCTGCTGCTAACATTTTGGTGCCAGATACCACAGCACACCCACCTCTAATGGAATCGATGCCTTGACGGGTCTTTTCTGGTAACACAACCTCTGTGAAAATCTCATTTCATCCGAGTTGCAATGTCTTTGATTGCAATATATTATTTTTGCACAGCATTTCTCATTTAATTTGACCTTTGAATACCATTACTAAAGCAAAATTTCTTTGCACATTCATTATGAATTCCTTTTTTTATTTTTCTGTGTAAAATCAACGGTTGATAGTTCAAATACTGCTGGCATTTCTAATGTAAAAAGGAAAAACAAGGAAATCTGGTCTCAGAATGCCCACTGTAGTAAAACTCCAATGATGGCTGAAACTTTGTATTAATAGCAAAAATAGCATTTTTAGTGTTTATTACCTCTTTATATCAATCGTTTGTTGTATTCCTCAATTGTAAGTTGCTTTGGTTAAAAGCATCTGCTAAATGGATAAATGTATGTTTTGTATATGTTATTATTATGGAGTTTCTCCAATGAATAAAGGAACTGTTAATGGTTAACACAGGCATACTCAGCACGAGCATGCCAAACACTCATTTCCTTTCTCCTCTCACCTGCCGTTGCTCCCTTGTCTCAACCCAGTTCTTTCTCATCGCCTCCGTCCACACTTAATTTCTTTTGCTGTCTGTCACACATTTGCTGTGTCATCCTGTCTCTCTTCTTCCCGTTCTCTTGCTGTACTTTGTTCTATCTCTGTCCCCCTCTCTCTTTCTCTCTTTCTCTCTTTTAGGGCGGAGAGTTGAGGAGACAGTAGATTTTGCATGCTCTAAATACACTCACTGCGTGCGGGTCTCAGTGTGTGTTTTGCTATGGTGTCATCCAGGGATGGGCGGCAGGAGGAAGCAGTGTTTGTTAAATCATGATTTCGTGGCCACAGAAGGGGAGGGGTGAAGGGATAGAGGCTTGGAGAAATCAGGCCGGAGTGTGTCCAGGCAGCTTGGCAGACATCTAAGCCTCCTGCTCTATTTGTTCTTCCCTCCATCCTTGTCTCATTTTTCCCCTCCAACCATTTCTCCGTCTCCTGGCTCTTGGCTTATTCTGTTTCTTCTCATTGTCCTCTTTTTCTGTGTGGGGTGTCTCTTACTTATTCATTTCAGAGGCAGTACTTTGGATTGCTCGATGCTTCATCTCCCCTGCATTGTTGTGCCATGTTATTCCTCAGCACTGCTTTATGTTGCTTCATGCTCTTTTTTTTGCACTGTGTTGTTCTATGTTGTGAATTTTTACTGTTGTACATCCTATTCCTGACTTGCTTTATAGTGCCTAAATAGACAGCTGCATTTTAAGGGAGCTTCCAGTCAGATAACAAATAACACAACACGTGGTGTGTGTGTTCATGTTTTACTATCCCGGTGGGAACTTTAACCTAAATGCACACAGACTCATGGGGACTTGTGTAAACATATGGATCTAGATTGAGGTCCCCATTAGGAAACAAGCTTATGAATCATACAGAATGAGTTTTTTTTGGAAAATGTAGTAATTTTCAGAAAGTTTGTGTGATGGGCAGGTTTAGGGCTAAAGTTAGTTTAAGGGGATATAATATACAGTTTGTACAGTATAAAATCATTACGTCTATGGAGAGTCCCCACAAAAATAGTAAACCACACTTGTGTGTGTGGGTGTGGGTGTGTGTGTGTGAGAGATGTTCTATTCCTTACAAATTTTTATTCCAAATAAATGCTGTTTAGACTGCAGACTTAAAATACAAAAATCTTACAGACCCCAAAAATTTGAGAGATAGATAGATAGATGATCTGAATCTCTTTACAGACAATTCTCTTGACTCATCCACCATCTTGATGAATATTTTTACTCAGCTTGTTGAAATGCATTCTGGGATTGACTTCATACAGAATTTCTGTAGAATTTGCCCAGAATTAAGCATGTTAGAAGGCTTAGAAGACCTTTATTGGAACAGCTTACATGTTGGAAGTGTGCCAATGATGCTTTAAAATGATGTCTAGGTAGGCAGTTCACCATGTTTTGGAACCGAGCTCTGATTTCTCACGCCGCGCTCGGTTGTAATGCGTTTTGTGCTGTTTGGTAATGATCTGTATGGAACATACTGCGCAGTTCTGCCTTATGCTCTTTGATTTTATCTGAGGTACAAATTTCGAGTTTATAGAAAATTTTAAACTTCAGTCCATCATTTTCCAGTGGTCTATCCTCTGACCTCAAACTTGTAACTCATTCAGCTCTGGCCTGTTTGCGATTGTGTGCTCTTGATGCTGTGTGTTCAGACTGCCAGACTGTGCTCAATGAGGCTTCTCCTTTGCTCTGACTTCCTGCCGCGGGCGTCCTCTCGGTTAGCCAGTCAGCAGCGTGTATGTGTGTGTACGCGTTTGTGAGTGGAATCTAGGCTTGATGTTTTGTTTTTTTTGATTGCGCGTACATATCTAGCAGTGTTTTATTGATAGCTTGTATATCACATCACATTCATTTAATAACAAGCAGAGACCTTATCAGGAGTATTCAGCTTATGATATTCAGCTTCTGTGAAGTTCACAGCAAACTGGTCTCCTCTCCTACACACTCTTTCACTCTTCACCTTTCCGCATGGCAGAACAATGTCTCTCTCACTCAGTCTCTCTCGCTTTTTTCTCTCGTCTCGTCACTTACAACCCTTTGCTTACACCCCTCCTCCTATCTGAAAGTAATTTAACAGCTCTGGACGTCTGATGTGTCAACTTCTGTTAACTGTTTCCCCCTCTCTCTTTTGTTTTACTCCCATACTTTGTGGACATTCGTTCTGATTGTGAAGTCCATCCCTCAGTGACGACACCTGGGATTTCTCAGGTCCATTATTAGTCAGATCAGCAGCCGCGAGGTGCACTAGCTTAGTGTTGACAAATTTGCAGTATTAGCATTTGTGCTAAACACATCGAGGAGCTACTTTAATAAGCCTTCAAGTCCTCCTGGGAGGTTGTGTAGTTATACTTATGCCATGATGTGCAATCAAGAGATTTTGATCTGAATAAAGTGGTTCATGTTGGGCAATTCTAAATTGCATTGTTTTTCACATCCTGACAAAGACAGAATGCTTTCAGCACTTAATGAAAAGCAAAAAAATCCACTTTAGGTGTTTGATGCATTGTGTGCATTCTTTCAAAATGGAACAAGTAAATAGTAAAGCTATTAGCTGACAAGCAATTCAAACTAATATATTTATATATTATACGTTTATTTATATTAAGAATTAAAAATGACTAATTACAATTTTATATGTATAAATATAAATGTGTGTGTATATAATGCAATTTAAACGTTTGGGATCGTTAAGATTTTAAACGTTTTTAAAAGAATATTTTTGGCATATTTTTACATTTTAAGAGTTACAATTCGTGAAAATACAGCCCGTCCGACATGTCTTGCATTTTAGAGAACCTTCTGAGAGGTTATCAATCAATCACACAGTAGCCATAACCTTCCCGAATGTCCCCTCTACCCAAATCTGATAAAGTGGCTCCATGGTCACATGACCCTAACTGTCTTTCTCCATCCATGCTAACCTTACCCACATGCGCCATTCACACTGTACCATGTGTCAGTCCTGTAGTTTTATTACCCTCTCTGCAGAGTGAGCTATGAGCGGATTATGCTGTCTTACCCTTCTGAGCTGGGTTCTCTGATTAGACCTGTCCTCCTGTCAGACCCTTGGAACCTGGTTAAGTCCCCTCGGCGTCGGAGGATCATCGGCAGCCTTTCACTGCATCAGCACAGCGGCTCAAGGTCACGGCTTTCCGACCCTCAAGCCTTGACCTATTGGCTCTGTGATATGACACATCCCCTGCCGATGCTGTACGGCTAAACGCTATTGGCTCCAGCAGAGAAGATAGAGAGAGCCACACTCTCACAAGCTCGCACACTCAAACTCAACGACACTACCAAAACTCTGGTGTGCCTTGGCACCTGCAGCAGAGTACTTTATGAATCAATGTCACTCCCAGTGAGAAGAAAATGACTACGTTGCAAAGGAGAAGAGGGCTGGAGTGGAGGCGGAGAGAAAAATCACTTTGATGGATTGGCCCCTCATGGGACAACCTTGTAATGTTTTTGGACAGGAACCCAACTCCGAAAGGCTCTCGTTTTCTCTGCTCGTACAGTTGTGCCGCAAAGTTGAAATGCTGCAGCTACAGATGCCGGCTTATGACACGGAACAGAGAAAGTAATTAAGAAGGGTGATTAAAAAGGAAGACCTAGTCCTACCCCACACTGAGGCTTTTGGGTCCTCTAATTGCCTGGTGCCAAATAAATGACGGTCGGAGATGTATGAGATGCCGGCATGCGGCGGAGTCCTGGCACGCCGGCCTCGGCGCAGAATGATGATGCGTACGACAGCACCAACAGTGATGGCGCAGAGCGATGAGTCACAGAGAAGCATAGCCGCACAGGGGCTCTGACACACAGATGGTGCATCCTGTACATCACTACAGGCCTGGATACTGCGTGGAAAATGTTAAGGACAGCTGCTAAATTAGACTGACTAATGAATGCAGAGCGGCAGCAAAATAGAGGGAGGATTTAAAATGAAATTTTGAAAAATGTATGTTCAGGGAGATTTGGGCTTCTTGTCACATGGGGATGTTGTAACAAGGTTTTGAGTCGAACATCCGTTGGGTTTATATGATGGTTTCAATTTGCATAATTCATGCAATTTATTATTTATAATATTTGCTTGCTTAAACAGTGGTTTGTTATTTATTTTATTTTATCTGGATTATTTCATAATTGTTTTACTGCTAGATTGTTCTAAAAAGCCTATAATAGTGTGATTAATGTCAAGCCCTGCTGTGACAACATACCCCATACTTACCCTACTTTTGCGGTGTGTTATCATGGAAGGTGACAGCATGTGTTGAATAAACAACTTACTAGTGATGCACCGAAATGAAAATTCTGGGCCGAAACGGAAAATTATGGATGCACTTGGTTTTTTTTCAGTAAAGTATAACAGTACAGAAAATACCAATAGAGAAAGTAATTTGTCAAGAATATCTGGGAGCGGTGTCTATGTTTTGCACACAAGTAATGGACAAAATCATTTGGAGGTCAGATTGAATATGTGCACAACTGAAAATGCACACACACACACATTTACAAATGCAGTCTCTGCAAACAGAGTGATAAGCAGAGATGCAGATAAAACTGTGAATGCTTGTTTGCATACTGCCTCCATCACAAGCATGTTGGCTTAAAACACACACACACACACACAGAGTGATGTGTTCCTCGGTCACAGCAGACGAGCATGTTTTGCTGACACATTGAACTCATAACAATGACTGAAACAGGATGAGCGGGTAACCACAGAGACACAGACTGTGGGGTGAATTTTCTAAGCAGTTGTGCCACTTTTCTGACTTGTATTGCAATACAAAAACCCAAAATAAAAAACCCGCACAGTCCGCAGTCCTGTTTAAGCATTTAAGCATTTATCTTCTTGAGCATTTAAATTGTTATTGTCATTCTTTTCAGTATAAATACACCTCCTTTTATGTAAATTATGGATGGATGGGTGGGTGGATGGATGGACTAACACACAGACAAGTAGACACATCTCCTTATATGTAAACACTATCTACAGGCTCAATTAATTGTGTGTGTGTGTGTGTGTGTGCGTGCGTGCGTGCTAGTCCACAGTAATGACATAGACAGGAATTGTTTCTCTCCAGTATTTCCCAAGTTCTTTTGCTGAGTTCCCTGTTTTATTTTCCCGCTCTCTTCATCTTGTTACATCAGGACTTTAGGGCTCTTTCATTAAAGTTTAAATCTACAACTCTCTATGAAGCCAGTTTTGATGAATTAAACAAGCTCTGCTATTCCGCACACACACGCTCTCATTCCCAGCCTCTCTTTCATTCTCCCTCGCTTTTGTTGTCTTTCTTTCGCTCTGTCTCTCTCTCCCATAATCCCTTGCATTTCTCCCCACTCGCCTCTGTCTCATTTCCTTGTCTTTCTCTCTTCTTTTCTCTGTTCTTAATTCATCTGTTTGCTCTGTCTCATATGGAGGACCCAGACCGTGGAGAGTTTCGGCTCACATATGAAACAGCAGGCGTGCTGTTGGGAGCCGTACAGGGGCCCAGATGTTTATAGGAGGGTAGTCGACTCTATGAAGACACTCTTTTTCTTTGATTAAACTTTGGAATGACTCCTATTCCCTCCTCTTTTAGAAATCTGCCTCAATCACAGCTTACACACAATCTGGAACAGCACACCAGGTGCTGGGAAAAATAGTGTTGTGTATATAAGGTGTGAGAGACAGGAGGGGGCCCACATCTGTTCATATTAACTGTCAGAAATAGACCGGATGCATTGTGTGTGCGATTATAAGCTTATTGCTGGTGTGTGGGAGTGTTTGCGCACACCTGTCTTTGCACATATGTGTGTGTGTGTGTACATCCCTTATAATACATCTTTTACTGAAGTTTTGCTTAGATTATGTACCATTATGAGCATTTTAAACGCTTTAAATGAAGTCTCGTTGGTGGAGTGGCTTACAGATTTGAACTAGTAACCAAAAGGATTTCGGTTCAAGTTAAGATCCATGTACTACTTTTGAACGAGATATTTATAATTGTGTCATCATTTACTCACTATCATGTCATTTCGTTGCAACACCTTTTTGCCCTTTGGAATACAAAAGATGTTTTGCAGAATTTTTTTGCATTATATTCCAATTTCTCTAAAGCCATACAACACTTTGATTTTATTTTCATGGTTTTATATTTATAACATATACATATCAATTAAATGTATCACTATATATTATACATAACGCATTAAAAAAAAAATTATATATAAATATATTATTATAAATTATGTATTCTGTTGTTGTTCCTGTAGTGAGACGCATTTAAATGTTTATAAATTATAATTGAGCATAAGATTTTCAGTAAATAGACTTAAATTTGATTCTTTTCTGAATCTCTTCAATTCAAGCAATATTTCCTTTTGCATTCAGAAAATCAGAAAGAAAAAAAAAACTCAAAAATATTCTTCAATAAAAAAATATCATAAACAAAAGATTAATTTGTTAATTTCTGGGTGAACTATTCCTCTGCCTAGGTTATTTGAGTAAGAATTTCCTTGGAGTAAGTGTACTAAATAATGTTTTGAAGCAGTTCCCTGCCTGTCAAATCTGATCAAAATATGAATAGCCAACCATGAGCGCATGTCAGCCCTTCTCCCAGGTCCTGTGGAGGTCAGGTGCTGGTTAACGCAAAATCCCAGTACTTCCCCTGCTGACAGAAGCATATTTCTTAATTTCTTTCATTTTAGGAGAGCAATTTGCATTGTGTACAAGAATGTGTTTTTTATTATTATTATTTTTATCAAATGGTAATGGGCTGATTACACATCAAGGATATTTGAAGACAGGAGGGTCTTTATTGTGACGGATCTTACACCTGCACACATATCACAATGCACTTCTGCATGTGATTATCCCCCTTATCATTTGTGTGAATGTGTGTGCAATGTACAGTAGGCTAAATTTCCCACAAATGCTGTCATTTACTTATCCTTGTGTCATTCAAAACCAGTTTGACTTGCATGGAAAAAGGTCACTTTTTCCATGCAAGTACAATCAAAAATTCATGTTTTCATGCTAAACTTAAAAGTGATGAGTGGATCGTGCAGTGAATCAGATGATCCATTTCACAAAACCAGTCTGAATGTTTCATTTATGAATCAGATTAACCTCAAACTAATTTCTTTCATGGAATGCAGAAAAACTTTAGCAGAATGTCCTAATAGACAAAATAGGTTCTTGAATATCAGTGGATAGCAGCTTAAATACTAGTCTCTTTCTTACTCAGTTATTGTTTAACTTCGTAAGACGTGAAATATCATACATATACACCAATCAGGCATAACATAATGACCATTCTTCCCGTAGTGCATCCTGGTGCAACGTGTTCCCCAAATAAGTGATGCACATGCATCCGGCCATCCATGTGATGTAAAAGAAAACGTGATTCATCAGACCAGGCCACCTTCTTCCATTGTTCCGTGGTCCAGTTCTGATTCTCACGTGCCATATTTTGGTGGTGGACACAGGTCAGCATGAGTACCATGACTGGTCTGCAGCTATGCAACCCCATACGCAACAAACTGTGATGCACCGTGTATTCTGACACCTTTCTATCAGATCCAGCATTAACTTCTCGAGCAATCTGAGCTACAGTAGCTTGTCTGTTTGATTGGACCACATGGGCCAGCCTTCGCTCCCCACGTGCATCAATGAGCCTTGGCCACCCATGACCCTGTCGCCATTCACCACTGTTCCTTCCTTGGAGCCCTTTTGATAGATACTAACACATCAACTTTGAGGAGAATTGTTCACTTGCTGCCTAATATATCCCACCCCCTAACAGGTGCCATGATGAAGAGATAATCAGTGTTATTCACTTCACCTGCCTGATCAGTGTACATCAGTCATATAAACGACTTTTATGGTGCTTTTTAATAGATTAGAGTCCCCGTGCATGGAAAATTGTGTTCCACAGAAAAAAGAAAACTGTCTGGAATGACAAGGGGGTTATTAAATGAATACTGAATTTATTTTTGTTTTGAATTAGGATGGGATATTTACTTTGCAGTCTTATTTCCCCATTAAACCAATGAGGGCAAATTCAGGTTCTTGTAAATTCATTCACATTCATCTATGGAATATAAAAAAAATAGGTGCTTGTTTTTATTTGTCTTTCAGCAGCAGTGTCTTGGCAACCTTGTGTTTTAGAATAAGCTGAGTAATGAATTATAAACATCAAACTATCGAGTGTCCTATAAAGCCCTTGATTGGAATTTATGATCTCAAGTAAACTTTCCATGAGGTCGGAGTAAGGACAGTTCGGATATTAGATTTTTTTATAATTATGTCTAAGTGCATTTCACTCTAATGGATGCAACTAGTGCTGACTGAATGCTGTGGGCTGTTTATGTTTCATATCGTATTTGTGCCGTTTGTTCATTGTAGAGATGCTAAAGCCCTGAAACGCACTGAAGGGAGGTGGTTACAAAGAAACCATACATTTCTTCTCCTCAATGCAGTGTTATTTTGTTCTTCGTTGCATTCTGGCTCTGATTTACCAAAGCTATGAAACTGCCCCAGCTTAACAAGTAGTAGGAGCACAACACGTTGTCGCCTCTCTGAGGGACCGGTCCTTGTTCCTGCTGCTGAGACTGCATATGCGGGTTGCTGTGCTCCGTTCTAATTGCCAGCTCTTGTCAGTTAATTGTGGATTGTGGTGTTTGAAGTGTTCTGATGTATCAGGGCTCTGATGTGGACGAGTGTTCACAGGCCAGTGCGCTCCATAGCAGCAGCAGCGCGCTTCACTCATTAATAACGGGAGGGGTGAACGAACGGGGGCGGCCATGTTTTAATCATAGAGAGAGTAAAAGTTTGACTGCGTTCCCGTCAGCTGAGCCTGTTTGCTTGGAGGAAAATGTTTTGATCCTTTCTGTCATATACACCCCCAGATCCCAGTGCAAACAGAAAAAAAACACTACAAGATTTTAGAGGGTTTTGTGTGTGTGTGTGTGTGTGTGTGTGTGTGTGTGTGTGTGTGTGTGTGTGTGTGTGTGTGTGTGTGTGTGTGTGTGTGTGTGTGTGTGTGTGTGTGTGTGTGTGTGTGTGTGTGTGTGTGTGTGTGTGTGTGTGTGTGTGTGTGTGTGAGATTATAATATTCACTATCACAATATAAAAATAAACATGACGGTAATGTACCATAATGTGAATATTTCTATATAACATGCAAATCATCATCATGCAGTGTAGATAATAACGTGCATCTTGACATGGCTATGGCTGCAAAATGAAACTATCCTTCTGGAACAGAAAAAAATATTTATTTTTGTAACATTTAATTTCTTATTTAGTCTTGACAGCAATATATTTTTAAGCAAGTCGTAAACCAATAAATAACTCCAGGTCTCCACCGTGTTTCGTTAGAAATGCCCCATGATGAAATGTAACTTTCGGTTTGTGTTGGTACACATCAAATATCCTAACGTTCTTATGCATGGTTTAATGATTATAAGAAATAAACATTCCTGTTCAGTATTACAAGCTGTCATGTGAAAACAGTAATGCCTATTAGCTCATTTATAGAGTTATTGATGTATATTCGTATGTCTACATAAGTCTTTTGGGTCGAAATGGACAAACCCAACGGTGGGGTTAAAAAAAATTATTACAAAAAAAATGTAACCCAACTTTTGTCCATATTTGACCCAAGTTTGGGTTGAAACAACCATGCCGTTTGCTGTAATTTCATTCAAAAATTGCACATTTAGAAAGCCAATTCGGCTGTGTGATTATAGTTCTTTTGACAGCTAGATGTTGCCAGATCATTACTATTAAAATAGCATTTATTTAGCTGTCAACAAAAAATTGGTTCTAATTGTACTTAATTGTTCTTACTGCCAATTTAACGTGTTTTAACGTGTTTCACTTTTCATATACATTTTGCATAACTTGCAGTTGTTTCCTTGATGTTTTAATTCCATTAGCTATAGACAACTGGCAGTGTAGCTTGCATACTGAAAACCATTGTAATTATTACTTTTTTGGGGGGTTTGCTTAGGGCCCCCAGAAGTGTAGGATCGACACTGTGTAGCTTTTTATTTCTTAAACAACCATATAGGAAGACACATCATTGCCATATACCAGGATGACAATGTCAAGATTCATCAGGCTCAAATTATGAACGAATGGTTGTGAGGGAGCATGAGAATTTTTTTTACACATGTATTGGTACCTCTGAGTCCAATACCTTAAATTCATTGAAAGTCTTTGGGATGTGCTGGAGTAGATTTAGTGTCCTTGACTCTTGAATTGTCAATACAAGATCTTGTGCAAAGATTCATGTGCCTCACATTTTTTTTGCCTCACAAGAGGTGTGTCCATTTTTAGTCAAGATCTTAGAAGAACTGTTGCCAAACATATAACATGCTGGAAACTTAATAATCACTGCAATAATGATCCAATCATAGACA